>OX463866.1:15000-182318 GCA_949825065.1 Odontocerum albicorne
AAAAAAATAAAAGAGATGAACGAAAGGGACCGTAAAAATACTATACAGGGAACACAACAAGGACAGTAAAGCCGAGGATCTAACCATCAAATCGGAAGGCCAATGTGCCGGCCACCCCGACTGAGTTTACTGCGATTTCTCAGTCATAAGGCAAATGCCGGGGTGGGTCCCAACCAAGTCGTGCGCAGACGCTATCCTACCCATCCCAATACATAAACATGAATATTGGAACGAACAAATCAGGCAAAACACTCTGGGGAAATGTTCCGCGCAGGTAAGAGCGTGCTGGAACCAAACAAAGGCGCTGATAAGCCCTGTATGCAATACTAGTAGGGCAATCACTTACAACTCAGTCCCAAAAAAAAAAAAAAAAAAAAAAAAAAAAAAAAAAAAAAACCTAACCTAACCTAACCTAACCTAACCTAACCTAACCTAACCTAACCTAACCTAACCTAACCTAACCTAACCTAACCTAACCTAACCTAACCTAACCTAACCTAACCTAACCTAACCTAACCTAACCTAACCTAACCTAACCTAACCTAACCTAACCTAACCTAACCTAACCTAACCTAACCTAACCTAACCTAACCTAACCTAACCTAACCTAACCTAACCTAACCTAACCTAACCTAACCTAACCTAACCTAACCTAACCTAACCTAACCTAACCTAACCTAACCTAACCTAACCTAACCTAACCTAACCTAACCTAACCTAACCTAACCTAACCTAACCTAACCTAACCTAACCTAACCTAACCTAACCTAACCTAACCTAACCTAACCTAACCTAACCTAACCTAACCTAACCTAACCTAACCTAACCTAACCTAACCTAACCTAACCTAACCTAACCTAACCTAACCTAACCTAACCTAACCTAACCTAACCTAACCTAACCTAACCTAACCTAACCTAACCTAACCTAACCTAACCTAACCTAACCTAACCTAACCTAACCTAACCTAACCTAACCTAACCTAACCTAACCTAACCTAACCTAACCTAACCTAACCTAACCTAACCTAACCTAACCTAACCTAACCTAACCTAACCTAACCTAACCTAACCTAACCTAACCTAACCTAACCTAACCTAACCTAACCTAACCTAACCTAACCTAACCTAACCTAACCTAACCTAACCTAACCTAACCTAACCTAACCTAACTAACCTAACCTAACCTAACCTAACCTAACCTAACCTAACCTAACCTAACCTAACTAACCTAACCTAACCTAACCTAACCTAACCTAACCTAACCTAACCTAACCTAACCTAACCTAACCTAACCTAACTAACCTAACCTAACCTAACCTAACCTAACCTAACCTAACCTAACTAACCTACCTAACCTAACCTAACCTACCTAACCTAACCTAACCTAACCTAAACCTAACCTAACCTAACCTAACCTAACCTAACCTAACCTAACCTAACCTAACCTAACCTAACCTAACCTAACCTAACCTAACCTAAACCTAACCAAACCTAACCTAACCTAACCTAACCTAACTACCTAACCTAACCTAACCTAACCTAACCTAACCTAACCTAACCTAACCTAACCTAACCTAACCTAACCTAACCTAACCTAACCTAACCTAACCTAACCTAACCTAACCTAACCTAACCTACCTAACCTAACCTAACCTAACTAACCTAACCTACTAACCTAACCTAACCTAACTACCTAACCTAACCTAACCTAACCTACCTAACCTAACCTAACCTAACCTAACCTAACCTAACCTAACTAACCTAACCTAACCTAACCTACCTAACCTAACCTAACCTAACCTAACCTAACCTAACCTAACCTAACCTAACCTAACCTAACCTAACCAGTTGTGATCATACCTTGGTCGAGGAAGCATCGTTGTTTCGACGCTCCTCATTTTGGTTCACAATTGGCGTTTAAATCTGTTTTACAGAGTTAAAATAACTTGTGTTTTGTGCGGAATTTGACGATCTATCTTTTAGTGTTTTTATTTTTTCTGTGGCTTCAAAATTGACGGAGATATTTAAAAATAACTTCTGTGAAAAATTACGATAAATTTGACAGTTCAATTCTGACAATCGGAATTTCATAGAAGTGTTCCAGGGATGATAGGATGGGTAACTAAATAATATATTTCATTTATTATTTTTTTTAATATTATTTTAAATTTTCTAGGTGAGCTGCTCCGTATTCCGTGGCGCTTCTTTCTGACTGGGCGACGGCCCCGGTGGAGTGGTGAGCAGTCGTGATCCAAGAGAGTGGCCAGGAGTTGCGATTCAAGAGAGTGGCCGGGAGCCAAACTCATGTGCTGCGTTTTGTGAACTCTGTTTAGTGCTTTGGGACCGGAAACACTGTTTAGTGCTGTTTAGTGAAAACTGCTTAGTGCTTTGGGACCGGAAAATTGTTGGAGAAAATTTTCCGGGTTTTTCCGGCATTTTTCCGAGCTTTTCCGACTTTGTAGGGTTTTCGAAAAATTTCAGGAATTTTCCTGGATCTTTCAGGATTTCAGGAATATTTTTTTTTCAGGAATTTCAGGATATTTATTTTTCAGGAAATTCAGGAATTTTTTTTCAGGTAGCAGGAATAACAGCTTAGAGTTGAACTTGATGAGAGGAGATCTCAACGAGTGGAGCAGCTTGCGATCGCAACATGTCGGGGACGGAGGAGAGTTCCGTCACCGAAAACACGCCTAGGCCCCCACGAAAGAAGCGAAGCAGAGTAGCCAAAACCGACCGGATGGAGAAGAACGACACGGAGAGCAGTGGGGACGAGAGCAGCGCCAGGGAAAGGGCTGTTCAACTTTGCGAAGTGGTCTTGAAAAAAGCCAAATCCCAGGACATCATAAGCGCTATCCTGGAGTTGAAGACCATTATTAATGGCTGGGAGAAGACCCGAAACGAGGGGGATGCGAATGCCGGGGCTACCGACAAGGGAACGGGTGTTGAGGACGCCATCAAGGTCCTCAGCGAGAAGATGGACGAAATAAGGGGGGAGGTGGCTCTCCTAAAAAAGGAGAGCAGAGCGGCTAGGACCCAGCCCCGTCCGGGACCCGCTTCAAGTATGACCGGTGGAGGGAGAGCCCACTCAGGGCCCGTAGTGGGCGTAGGAGGAGTAGCACACCCATCGGAGGTCCTGCAAAGGGAAAAATCTTATGCATTGGTCGTGTCGAGCACCAATAAAGAGGAGACATCGGAGGCCATCAAGAAGAAGTTAATCTCGTCTGTCAAGCCGCAAGCGCTCAAGATCGGGATTCAAAAGATTACTGGGGTCTCGATGAATCGAGTAGTGGTGACCTGTCCCGAGCCTGGCCATATAATAAAGCTTAAAGAGGCTATAATAAAGGATAGCGGATTACGGGCGGAGGAAAGCGGACGCAGACGACCCATCATCATATTTAAGGGAATAGGGAAGGAGACCAGCGAGGAAGATCTATTTGAGTGCCTCGTTATGCAAAACGAGGCGATTTCTGAAACAACCGGAGAAGCGGACATCAAGCAGTCGATGCGGATTCTGCGAACGACGAGGAATCGCAGCGATAGACTGAAAAATGTAATCGCTTCGGTGGAGCCCGGTCTAAGGAACGCCCTGCTGAAGCAGGGCAGAGTCAACATCGGCTTTATTCGGGTGCACGTGGAGGACTGCTCCCCAATAGTGCAATGTTTTAAGTGCCTTGGATTCGGGCACATGACATCGAAATGTACTCAGAGCCAAAAATGCATGCACTGTGCGGGGAACCACCGTATCTCCGAATGTCCCACCAGGGAGGACGAATTAACAAAAAAATGCGCCAACTGTTGCAGGATGAATGCGAGGTCGAGCGCTAAACTGCCAGATGAGCACAGGGCAAACGACAGACAGTGCGGATACCTCCAAAGATTGGAGAAGCGAGCGTGCGAGACCATCAATTATGGCTAACGTGCACGCCGTGTGCGACCCAATCCGAGTGTATCAGGCAAACCTGCAGCGATCGGCATTAGCCCTGGACATGGCCGTTCTGGGTGACGAGGTTGACGTCTTTCTCCTGCAGGAGCCGTATACCGGGGCCACTGGTAGCGTGCGTGGATTAAGCGGCAGTGTGTTTCAAAGAACCGGGGCCCAAATGGAGAACCCAAATAAAGCCATGATCTTGATTCGGTCGGACGAGTTGAGAGCAGTCCTACTGTCAGAATTTACGGACTCCAACTCGGTATTCGTGTCGGTGCACTTGGGGGGACGAAAGCTGATCCTCGGATCGGTCTACGTAGAGCCGCGTGCAAGCCTCGATACGATCCTCGCTAAGATTGAGATAATGGCGTCCCTCTACAAAGATCACCAATTCGTAGTGGGCGGTGACTTCAATGCCAAGAGCACGTGGTGGGGAAGCGCGAGAACGGACGTTAGGGGCTCCGCCATCACGGACCTTTGTGCTGAGCTGGGATGGAGCATCCTTAATGAGGGCGCGACTCCTACCTTCGACACCGTCAGAGGGAACAGAAGACTCGTCTCATTTATAGATGTGACCATGTGCAGCGGTGGACTCTTGGAGGTGGTCCGAGACTGGCGGGTGGATGGGTCCACTGTCAGTTTCTCTGACCACAACCCTATAGAGTTCACAATAGTCCCTGATCGAGACCAGGTCATCTGCCCAAACAAAACCAGGAAGTACGCAACGCATAAGGCGAACTGGAATAAATTCCGAGGCAGTATCAGGGACTCCATCGCGAATATGGCCGACGATTGGGATGGAATGGGGACCGCTGAGGATGTCGACCGGATGTGCGGTGAGGTCGGTGAGGCCGTCCGGATGGCTTGCGAAGCAGCGATCCCACTCACGGGGAAACGCCAACGAAGGGTCTGTCCTTGGTGGTCGGAGGAATTGGGGGACCTGAAGAGAGTGACAATCGCAGCGAGACGCAAACTGCGCAACTCGGGGGTGATCCGAAGGCCTCTGACCCTTGCGGCCTATCTGCAAGCTAAGGAGGAGTTCAGGAGTGCGGTGCTCGCGGCTAAAACGGCGAGCTGGAAGGAACACTGCAGAATCCAAAACAGGGAAACGGTTTGGTCCATGCTGCACAGACTGACGGCCCGCCGTAGCGTTCCCATGCCGGCGACGATTAGGATCAACGGGAGGAGCTGCGGAGACGACGATGAAACCGCTGAAGCAATCCTCCGACATTTCTTCCCAGATGATGACATCACATCTGATACCGAGGCTGATGCACAGACCAGACAACTGACCAAGTTCCTGCCGGACTCGGCAGACGAGCCGCCATTCACAATTGCCGAAGTGCAGTCTGCCATTGATGGGATCAGTCCCAAAAAAGCGCCTGGACTGGACGGAATGACATCGGACATATGCCAACAAGCAGCGAGAGAATGCCCGAAGGAAATAACGGCGATGATGAACGCATGCTTGGCAGTGGGACGATTTCCGGAGAAATGGAAGGAGTCCAGGGTCGTCCTGATACCCAAACAGGGCAAGATGTCGGATGACATCGGATCCATGCGTCCTATTGGACTTATCCCGGTCTTCGGAAGAGTGCTGGAGAGGCTTATAACGGACAGACTTTCGTGGGCACTGAGCAGTGCTGGGGCCATGAGTGACCGACAATACGGGTTTACGCACCAGAAATCGACGGAGGATGCGCTGAACCGAGCCGTGACAGTGATGAAGGAAGCCCGAAGCAATAAAAAAGTGGCCCTCGTCATTTCCTTGGACATCAAAGGCGCCTTTGATCACGCGTGGTGGCCCTATTTACTGCTTCAACTGAAAAAGAAGAACTGCCCACGAAACATCTACAAACTGATTCTGTCATACCTGACCGACAGGAAGGTAAGCCTCGTCTTCGGAAACGCCAGGGTGCAGAAAACAACCTCCCTTGGATGTGTGCAAGGCTCCTCCTGCGGACCTATGTTTTGGAACATCACCCTGGATGAACTATTACAGGAGAGCTTCGAGGATGGGGTACACATCCAGGCGTTTGCAGATGACATAATGCTCATAGCGGTCGGAGTTACACTGAGGGAAGCGGAAATTAAGGCAAATGGAGCGTTGCGGAGAGTGAAGGAATGGGGCAGCAGGAGCAGGCTTGAGTTCTCGGCGGAAAAAACACTCGCGATGTGTGTCACCAGAAAGAAGATGGTGCGAGAGGCAGATCTCTTTCTGGGCCAGTCCAGAATAGCAATGGTGCGAAGCTGCAAAGTGCTAGGCGTCATAATAGATAAGAATCTAAATTGGGCAGAACACGTCGACTCCGTGTGCCAGAAGATGGGTGGACTGTTTGGAGCAGTCTCAAGAGCAGCAAAACCCACCTGGGGTCTCTCATCCGAGATTCTTCAGGTGCTCTATAAAGGAGCTATAGAGCCCATTGCTCTCTACTGTTCCAGCATCTGGGGGGAGGCGTGCAAACGGAGGGCAATTCGCAGGAAGTTGGGTCAAGCGCAGAGGCCCATGTGCATAAGGATCTGCCGAGGATATCGCACGATCTCGCTGAATTCAGCGATGGCCATCTCCGGCGTGCCACCTCTTGCTCTTCGAGTCCTGGAAGCAGCCGAACTGTACCGCGTGAAGCGAGGAGCCCCGCTATCGACACTGCCGAGCGACAGAGAATGCATGCTGCCGGTGAAATGGAGATCTCTCCCACATCCCGCGAAGAGGCATCCTGAAGATATTTGCGGGAAGGAAACACGCGACGACGAGGAATACAACATCTTCACGGACGGCAGCCTGCTGGATGGAAAGGTTGGGGCAGCGTTCGTGGTGTATAGAGAACGAGCAGAAATTGCCGTTAAGAAATTGAAACTGGCGGATTATTGCTCAGTTTTTCAAGCGGAGCTGATAGCGATAAAGTCGGCGGTCGACTGGGTCTATAAGAAAGACATATCCGGAACGACAATACGCATCGAGTCGGACTCGTTGTCGGGACTCACGGCAATGAGGGATCGCGCAAGCTTGAATCCGATCGTTAGGGAGATTTTCTCTCTCGGCGACCGGGTGAGAGATCGCGACAATATAATCTACTACCGATGGGTAAAGGGTCACTCGGGGAACCGAGGCAATGACAGGGCCGACGAACTTGCGAGAGCAGCGGGAGCGCTACGGGTGCAACCGTCATACGACAATTTTCCAGTGAGCTTCGCTAGGAAGGCACTGAAGGAGAAAACCCGGTACACCTGGAATGTGGAATATCTGACGGACACGGCGGGAGGAATGACGAAACGCTTCTTCAAGAGCATCGAGGAGGCGCGCGCGTACGCCAAAATGAGCTCTCTGAGCTTTGAGGTGACACAGGCTCTCACAGGACACGGTGCATTCAGGCAATACCTTAAGAGATTTAGACTGGCAGACGAAGAAACCTGCCCATGCGATGACAGAACACAACAGACAGTCGAACATGTCCTGCAGGATTGCCCAGCAACCGAAAGAGTACGCTTTGAGGCACGGTGCAAATTGAACAGCCAGACCATGAGGATGGAGGATATTAGAAGTTGGTTGATCGACAAGGAGACCTCAGAAGCCATTCAATGCTACATTAAGACGGCGATCAATGTCATGGTAAGAATGAATGAAAGGGATAGAATGAACACAACGGACACTGACACAGGGAATAATGCCGAGGACTAAAGGTCACATCGGAAGGCCAGAGAGCCGGCCATCCCGACTGAGTTTACTGCGATTCCTCAGTCGTAAGGCAAATGCCGGGATAGGTTCCAAAAAAGACGTGCGCAGACGCATTCCTATCTATCCCATACACTGCAACACAGGGACAAAGGCACAAAATGTAGAGTATACACAAGGAAAAAAAATAAAATAAATAAATCAAATCGTGCTGATAAGCCTTGTATGTAATAAACAAGGCGGCCAAAATCAACTCACTCAAAAAAAAAAAAAAAAAAAAAAAAAAAAAACCTAACCTAACCTAACCTAACCTAACCTAACCTAACCAGTTGTGATCATACCTTGGTCGAGAGAGCATCGTTGTTTCTGTGCTCTTCGTTTTCGGTTCACGGTTTGCGTTGCGTGTGCTGTGCGAGGTTTAAATCATAAGTGTTTTGTGCGAAATTTGACGATCTTTCTTTTGGTGCTTTTTTTTTTTCGTGGCTGTAAAATCAGCGGAGATATTTAAAAATAACTTTTGTGAATTTTTTGACATTTCAATTCTGACAGATTAACTCCATAGAGGAATGTTCCATAGAAGATGGGGATGTCTTGTTTAAATAATTTCTCTTTTTAAATTTTGATATATTTTAATTCTTGTTTTTTTCTTTTCTCTATGTGCTGCTCCGAATTCGGTGGGACTTCTTTCTGGCTGGGCGACGGCCCCGGCGGGGCGGTGCGTCGAGGTTAGAGTGAGCGGCCGGGAGCCGTGACTTGAGAGAGCGGCCGGGAGTCGTGACTTGAGAGAGTGGCCAGGAGCCAAAAGTTTTTCCGGAATTTTCCGGAATTTTCCGGGTTTTTCCGGCATTTTTCCGAGCTTTCCCGACATTTGAGGGTTCCCGAAAATTTTCATTGTTCTCGGAAAATTTCATTCAATTTTCAAAGCCTCCGAAAAGACTTCACAAGTGTTGAGAGAAGTGATTTCTGTATCTGGAGACTTCAACGAAGAGGATTTCTTGCGATTCGCAGGAAGAAATTTTTTTTGTAGTCGAGAGACATCAACGAGAGGGATTTTTTTTAATTCGCAACCCACACTTCCTGCATGTGTATGGAGTTGGGTTTCGTGTAGAAGAATATATCGCGAAAACGGCGAACTATGTTTGATGATTTCAATTTACTTTTCAACTGTGAACTGTGTTTTAGTGACAATTTTATCTTTGGTTTTGAACTGTGCTTTTCTTTTTGTTTTCTTTTCATCTTTCTGCAACAGCGTGTTGGACAACTTTTCATTTTTGCCTTTTGACTATGTTTTTCTTTTTTTTTTTTTTTTGATAACTTTTTATATTTATTTACGAACTCTGAACTGTGTTTGATAACTCTTTAATTTTTTTTTATGATTTGATGTTGTGTGAACTGTGATTTCAAATTCACTCGGCAATTAATTTTTGCTTTGAACCTTGAACTGTGTTTTTGAGAGACTGTGGGGAGAGAGAGGGAAGGGATTGCTTTTATCTTGCAATGTCTCATCGAGAGGCAAAGACTCCCGTCTCTGGGGACCCTTTTGCGAGGTCGGCAGTGACGCCTAGATCCCCGCATAGAAGGAGGCTCACTGAGGACAGTGACAGCCCCGAGGCTGACGCGGACGTCATGGGAGCGAGCAGAGCCTCCAAGAGGGATCGAGCCCTGGAGCTCTGCGATAGTATCGCCAGAAGGACAAAGTCGACGGAAATCTCGGATGCCATAGAGGAAATCAGGGCTATAGTTTCCGACCTCGCTGGGAGTCCGGGAGCTGCTGACGGGAGTGAAAGTGGGACCAGAGGGGGTGCCGGTAATATGGAGGATGCGATAAGGCGCTTGGGGGAGCAAATGGCCAGCATGCAGAGGGACATGACGCAGATGAGGCAGGAGAGTAAAATCGGGATTGTCCAGTCCGGCGCACGGATGACGTACGCAAGCGTCGCGGGGGGATCGAGAGGCGTAGGAAGTGCTCCTCGCATGGATGTCGCTATCTCGGGTAGCATCCCCGACAAGAGGTACGCAGTGGTCGTCTCAAGCAGCGACAAAAAGGACACTGCGGACAGTATTAAGAAGCGTCTCCTCTCTGCTGTGAAGCCAAAAGAGCTTAAAATAGGGATCACCGGCGTGTCCACCATTTCGCAGAACCGAGTCGTGATAACTTGCCCGGAGGAGAAACACCTGACAAAACTCAAGGGGGCTATCAATTCTGTCAAGGATCTCGCCGCGACCGATGGCAGGAGGAAGAGACCACTCGTCATCTTCAAGGGCATCTGCAGGACAGAGTCTGAACAGGACCTGATGGAGGAACTCGTGCTGCAGAACGACAAGGTGTTTGAGACCTTGGGGGGTGATCAGATCCAGGAACACCTGAGGATCATCAGAACCATGCCAAACAGGAACGATACCCGGAAGAATATACTCGCGTCAGTGTCGCCTCAGTTGAGGTCGACGCTGCTTAACAGGGGTCGGGTCAACCTCGGCTTCTCCAGGATCCACGTGGAGGATTACTCGCCTCTGCTGCAATGCTTTCAGTGTCTCGGTTTCGGGCATATGACATCTCGGTGCACAGAGAAGCAGAGATGCATGCATTGTGCTGGTGATCACCGTTTCTCGGAGTGCACTGTGAAGGAGAGGGAAGAATCCAAGAGATGCCACAATTGCTGCAGGGCCGGGGAGCGCGGCTTGAGCAGGGGAGACATCAAACATAGGGCAAACAGTCGAGACTGCCCGTTTCTGCTGAAGATGGAGGGGAGGGCCAGAGAACGTACCGACTATGGCTGCTAACGGGACAATAGTAGAGCTTCGGGAGCCTCGCGTTGTCGGGACGGGGACCTCGCTGGCCTCTGTCAGGGTGTGCCAAGTGAATTCGGGGCGATCGTCCGTGGCCTTGGACTTGATCAAGAGGGACTCGGCGGATGTCATGCTGCTGCAAGAGCCGTACACTGGCGCAACTGGACGGGTGCTCGGAGCGTCCGGAGCGGTGTACCAGTGGCCTGAAGCCAGCGCTGAAACTCCGGCGAAGACTTGCATCCTCCTCAACAACGGCGGCATGGGAGGGGTCCTCCTCTCAGAGTTCACGGACGCAAATTCTGTGTTCGTGTCTGTGGGCCTGGCGGGGGGGGGGCTGATCCTGGGATCGGTGTACATCGAGCCGCGTGCTGACCTGGAGCCGATGCTTGGAAGGCTCAGGGAGTTGGCTAAGGCGCACGAAGGTCGCCAGATTATAATAGAGGGGGATTTCAACGCCTGGAGCACCTGGTGGGGAAGTGACAGAACAAACGCTAGAGGTGCTGTTCTGAACGACCTATGCGCAGAGCTCGGTTGGTACACACTGAACGAGGGAAACACTCCAACCTTCGAGGCCACGAGAGGGGGAAGACGGCTCGTCTCCTGCATAGACGTGTCCATTTGCAGTGAAGGGCTAATGGAGCAAATTCACGGGTGGCGAGTGGACGCATCGAGTGAGTTCTTCTCCGACCACAACGCCATACGCTTTGAGATATCGACGGGAGGTTTCGCGCTGTCAGCCCCCCGCGGAACGAAGATATTTGCAACCGCTCGAGCCAACTGGAGGCGGTTTGACGAGGCAATCAGGACTACATTAGGCGAGGCGGTCGGAAATACTGCGTCGAGCTCGGAACCCTGGGATGCGGAGGGGCTCAGCGGGGCGTTCGAGTCGGTGGTGGTCTCTGCATGTCGCACTGCCATACCGCTCTTGAAGCCGCGCACGAGGCGAAGCTGCCCATGGTGGTCGGAGGATCTGGCAGCCCTAAAGAGGAAGATGATCGCTGCCAAGAGAAGGCTGAGAAACTCCAGTGCGATTCGTCGGGAGCTCATTCTTCCCGAGTACCTTGAAACCAAGGAGGAATTCAGGGCTGCAGTTGGATTGGCGAAAACGAGCAGTTGGAAGGAGTTTTGCCAATTGCAGACCGCTAAGACCGTTTGGGGCATGGTGGACAGGGTGCTCAAGAGCCGTAAGACGGTACCGCCGACTACACTCAGGATTCGGGGAAAGATTTGTAGAACCGAGTCGGAAACGGCAAAGGGCATCCTGGAGCACTTTTTTCCGGGGGATAACACCGACACAGACTCGCTGGAAAATGGAAGCTTGAGGGAGCGGGTCGAGTTAATTCCAGACACTGCGGATGACCCACCATTCACGCTGCTGGAGTTGCAGACGGCCCTGGACACGATAAGCCCTAAAAAGGCTCCCGGGATAGACGGACTCACCTCGGACATATGCCGGCGAGTGGTACAACTCCACCCGGCGGAGGCATTGAATATGTTCAACCTCTGTCTGAGAACCGGACGATTCCCGAGGAGATGGAAGGAATCAGCAGTCATACTGATTCCTAAACAGGGCAGACCGTCTGGAGACGTGACTTCCTCGAGGCCGATAGGACTGCTTCCGGTATTTGGCAAGGTGCTTGAAAAACTGATCGTCGGAAGGCTTCAGTGGACGTTCGCAGGCGTTGGCTCACTCAGTGGTAGACAATACGGCTTCACGCAGCAAAGGTCAACAGAGGACGCCCTAAACCGTGCTGTCGGAGTGATGAGGGCGGCACGTGACGGCAAGAGAGTGGCAATAGTTGTCTCACTCGACATCAAGGGGACCTTTGACAATGCGTGGTGGCCCTTTCTGCTGGAACAACTGCGAGAAAAGAACTGTCCGAGAAACCTATTCTTACTGGTACAATCCTACCTCCAAGATAGAAAGGTAAGAATCGGTGTCGGGGATGCGACCGAGGAGAGGTCCGCGACGCTGGGATGCGTGCAGGGATCGTCGTGTGGGCCCTTCTTCTGGAATCTCATCATGGACAGCCTCCTGCAGGAAGATTTCGGGGAAGGAGTCCACATCCAGGCCTTTGCGGATGACGTACTGGTGATCTCGGACTGTGGCACGCTGAGTGAGGCAGAAGAGAGGATGAACAACACCCTTCGTAGGATCGATCTGTGGAGTCACCGCGCAAAACTTATGTTTTCGCCCGAAAAGACATTTGCAATGTGCATCACAAGAAAGAAACTCCATAGACAAGCAAAGATTCACCTCGCACAGTCCGAGATAGCCATGGTGGACAGCATAAAAGTGCTGGGAGTCGTCATCGACAGATGTCTCAACTGGTCGAAGCACGTGGACATGGTGTGTCGGAGGATAACTGCTCTCTTTGGGATGATAGCCACGTTCTTTTCGAATGCCCCGCAGGAGAAAAGACGAGGCACAGGGCC
This sequence comes from Odontocerum albicorne, assembly GCA_949825065.1. Classification (NCBI taxonomy): domain Eukaryota; kingdom Metazoa; phylum Arthropoda; class Insecta; order Trichoptera; family Odontoceridae; genus Odontocerum; species Odontocerum albicorne. The sequence continues at coordinate 27,824 of OX463866.1, forward strand.
GCGAAGACCTAGCGGACTAACATCCTGGACATAGAGACATTAAAGGCTGCATTGATTGACAAAGAGACAGTGGGAGTGGCGCAGGACTTCATGAGGAAGATCGTCAGACACATGATTGGGATGAACGAAAGACAGAACATGGGCACACAGGGAACACAATAGGTACACATAATCACTCTGGGGACAATGCCGAAGGAACATACACCAGATCGGAAGGCCACTGGGCCCTTGGGAGATTGGCACAGGACATGGTGGCCATGTCAGACGCCGGGGTGAGTCTCCTGCAGGAGCCGTACACCGGAGCTGTCGGGAAAGTGAGCTGCAGCGGTAAAAATGTTTTTCAGTGGCAGGGCGGCACTCGCGATAACCGCTGCAAGGCGACGATTTTGATAAACCCAGACATCCCAGTGGGATGGCAGCTGGATGATTACACCGACGCCAACTCGGTCTTCGTGACGGTGAAGACGACGACTGACAGAAACATCATATTCGGCTCGGTATATGTCGAGCCAGAAGCGGATCTTGACCCCATCATTGCAAACCTGGGATTGGTATTCGCGGCAGCCGAGAACATGGGCGCTTTGATCATGGTCGGGGGCGACTTCAATGCGAAGAGTCCCTGGTGGGGCTCCAGCGTGACGGACAGGAGAGGCGTTAAACTGGCCGACTTTATGGCGGGGATGGGCTGCACCGTGTTGAACCGAGGTGATTCTCCCACTTTTGAAGTATTCAGGAGAGGGAGAAGAATAACTTCCAGCATCGACGTTACGTTCTGCTGTGCTGCGATGGAAGGACTGGTGTCGGACTGGGAGGTGGATGCGGAGAACGATGGAGTTTCAGACCACAACGCCATCCATTTTTCGATAGGCGCCGTCATTCCATCGAAACCTTCTAACCCGGTAACAACGAGACGTTATAGAACCGACTTGGCCAACTGGAGCAAATTTTCCGAGGCTTTTTCTATATTCGCAAATGACCTCACGAATGCCGTGAAAAGATGTGGCAGTGCCCAGGAACTCGATCTGATCTGGGGCGAAATGTACTCCATACTGAGCAGAGCCTGCAATAAATCCATGCCGCCATACAAGATAGGCTCCACCGACAAGAAACGTTGCCCGTGGTGGAACGAGGATCTCGCCAAGCTCAAAAAACAGGTGATAGCGGCGAAACGAAAGGTCCGTAACTCTAGCGAATATAGAAGGAGGAACGTTACAATACCCATATATGTAGAACTTAAAGAGAAGTTCCGCTCGGAGGTCTCCAAGTCGAAGACGGAACACTGGAAAGACTACTGCCGGGTGCAAGACAGAGAGACGATTTGGGGCATGATGGACAGAATCGGTGGCCGCGCACGACGTATACCGACGAACGTTTCGGTCGGGGGGAGGATGTTCGATGACGCAGGGGAGATGGTGACTGCGGTCCTTGAGCATTTTTACCCCGACGATGACTGCTCCACCGAGACTGCACTTCATGCGTCAATCAGGCACGAGGCATCGGGGGTCCCGGATGCGGGGGATGAGCCCGGATTTGTCGAGGTCGAGATTCGGATGGCGATAGGGGAGATGAGTCCGAAGAAGGCACCGGGAGCTGACGGTTTCACATCCGATGTACTGGCTAGAGTGGCTGGTGATCACCCGGATCTGATAACTGAGCTCATGAATGCCTGTCTGAGGATCTCACACTTCCCGACCGCCTGGAAGGGGGCTCACGCCATCTTAGTCCCGAAGTCCGGAAAGCCCGGAGTTGACGTCTCGAACTTTAGGCCTATCGGACTCATCTCAGTATTCGGGAAGCTCTTGGAAAAACTGATGAATGGCCGGGTTACTTGGCGGATGGAGCGCGAGGGCACAATCAGCGGCAGACAATTTGGATTCACACACCAAAAATCGGCCGAGGATGCCTTAAACGCTGTTGTCGCTATATTAAAACGGGCAAGAACCAGTAAGAAGATTGCCATTGCCGTTTCTCTTGACATCAGAGGGGCATTCGACCACGCGTGGTGGCCGTTCCTGAAAGTCCAGCTAATCAGAAGAGGTTGCCCGCGCAACATCTTTCTACTTATAGAGAGCTACTTGCGAGACCGCAGCGTATCAATGACACTGCGGGACAACACCGGCAAGAAGGCCACCACGAAGGGATGCGTCCAGGGATCGGCGTGCGGCCCGAAGATGTGGAACCTTATAGTCGACGATCTCCTTCAGACGGATTTCGGAGACGGAGTGCACATCCAGGCGTACGCCGATGACATTGTATTGATAGTCACTGGTGACTGTATGGATGACGTGGAGAGGGAAACCAACGACGCTCTGGCCTTGGTGGGTAGCTGGGGTCAGCGGGCGAAGCTGAATTTCTCCGCTCCGAAATCGTTGGCCATGGTAGTCACCAGAAAACTTGCACAGCGTGAACCGTGCTTGTGGCTGAGTGGGGAAAGCGTGTCGATTGTAGACAGCTTTAAGCTTCTTGGAGTCGTGATAGACAAGAACTTAGGCTGGAGCAAACATGTTGACCTCATCCGTAGCAAGATGGCCACGCAATATAATGTCCTATCCAGAATTGCCAGATGCACCTGGGGAGTTATGCCGGACGTCGTCAGGACGATCTATGTCGGAGCGGTGCAGCCTATTGCCCTATATTGCGCGAGTGTGTGGGGAGAGGCCTGCCTCCGGAAAACAGTGGCGAAGAGGATTGATCAGGCCCAAAGACCGTTCTGCATACGTATGATAAGAGGATACCGCACGGTGTCATCGGCATCAGCCGCGGCCGTGGCGGGAGTCATGCCGCTGAGTTTAAAGGCTCAAGAGAGCGCCGATTTGTACGCTGTCAGAAGAGGTGGTCCGCTGCCGGGAGTCCCTGACAACAGAAAATACCAAGGCGTGGTCAAAAGATCCGATCTACCGCATCCCTCGGAGTATGGCCCGATCATCAAGCTCAACGTCGACGGTCGAGGCCCCCCATGTCTGACACTGTATACGGATGGAAACCTGCTCGAAGGCAGGGTCGGAGCGGCTTTCGTGGCCTACAGGAATGGACAAGAAATAACACGCAAGAAAATTAAACTAGCAGACTACTGCTCGGTGTTCCAGGCGGAGTTGGTCGCGATGAGAGAAGCTCTATCCTGGGTTGAGGGGGCAAAAGATACCTTGCTATCGGTGGAGATACACTCAGATTCTCTATCTGGCCTGAGAGGGATCACCGACCCCAGGAGCACCAATCCGATAATCAGGTCCATTCTCGACTCGGTGAGCAGACTGAGGTGCCGAGGAACGGAAGCGAACTTCCACTGGGTGAAAGGTCACTCTGGAAACATAGGAAACGACAGGGCTGACGAGCTAGCCAGGGCCGCAGGGAAACTGAAGACGGTGCCGGTTTACGACAAGTTCCCGCGGAGCTACGCGGTTGCGACACTCAGAGAGAAATACATCACTGACTGGAATAAATTTTATGTTGCAGGTACTACCGGAGGCACCACCAAATTGTTCTTCGGGAGCATAAGCGAGGCGCTCGAGCACAGGAGAAGGATCATCCCCACATTCGAAGTAACGCAGGCGCTCACAGGACACGGATGCTTCATGAAATACCTAAAAAGATTTCATCTTGCGGAGTCTGAGGGCTGCCCATGTGACGAGAGTGTGGTGCAGAATGTGCTACACGTGCTGCTGAGTTGTCCCGCGCAGGCCATCAGACGAAGGAAACTAGAGAACGAGTTGAGGGTGTCCCGACTGCAACTGGAACATCTAAAAAAAGGACTGTTAATGAAGGAGAATGTTTTTACCATATGTGAATATATCGCCGATGTAGTTAATTCCACAAAACACATGAACACTATTACAAGGGAATAATACCAAAGGGCAGGTCTCTTTGAAGGGCCTTCAGCCGCGTCCCGACGGAGTTTACCGCGATTTCTCCTATTGTAAGGCAAATGCCGGGGCGCTTCCAATAAAGTCGTGCGCGAACGCATTCCTTGTCCTATCCATACACTGAACATTCGAAACACATAAAACATATTCAGAGCAATTAATGATAAACACTTTTGGGGTATGCACTGAGGGAACAAGCAAAGAAGTGGGTCTCCATAGAACCACTTCAGAGAGTCCAAACACAATCCCGGGGTTATAAACCTGGTGCGTCATAAGCCAAGTTGCCCATTAGCTCAACTCATCAAAAAAAAAAAAAAAAAAACCTAACCTAACCTAACCTAACCTAACCTAACCTAACCTAACCTAACCTAACCTAACCTAAGATATTTGCAACCGCTCGAGCCAACTGGAGGCGGTTTGACGAGGCAATCAGGACTACATTAGGCGAGGTGGTCGGAGGTACTGCGTCGAGCTCGGAACCCTGGGATGCGGAGGGGCTCAGCGGGGCGTTCGAGTCGGTGGTGGTCTCTGCATGTCGCACTGCCATACCGCTCTTGAAGCCGCGCACGAGGCGAAGCTGCCCATGGTGGTCGGAGGATCTGGCAGCCCTAAAGAGGAAGATGATCGCTGCCAATAGAAGGCTGAGAAACTCCAGTGCGATTCGTCGGGAGCTCATTCTTCCCGAGTACCTTGAAACCAAGAAGGAATTCAGGGCTGCAGTTAAATTGGCGAAAACGAGCAGTTGGAAGGAGTTTTGCCAATTGCAGACCGCTGAGACCGTTTGGGGCATGGTGGACAGGGTGCTCCAGAGCCGTAGGACGGTACCGCCGACTACACTCAGGATTCGGGGAAAGATTTGTAGAACCGAGTCGGAAACGGCAAAGGGCATCCTGGAGCACTTTTTTCCGGGGGATAACACCGACACAGACTCGCTGGAGAATGGAAGCGTGAGGGAGCGGGTCGAGTTAATTCCAGACACTGCGGATGACCCACCATTCACGCTGCTGGAGTTGCAGACGGCCCTGGACACGATAAGCCCTAAAAAGGCTCCCGGGATAGACGGACTCACCTCGGACATATACCGGCGAGTGGTACAACTCCACCCGGCGGAGGCACTGAATATGTTCAACCTCTGTCTGAGAACCGGACGATTCCCGAGGAGATGGAAGGAATCAGCAGTCATACTGATTCCTAAACAGGGCAGACCGTCTGGAGACGTGACTTCCTCGAGGCCGATAGGACTGCTTCCGGTATTTGGCAAGATGCTTGAAAAACTGATCGTCGGAAGGCTTCAGTGGACGTTCGCAAGCGTTGGCTCACTCAGTGGTAGACAATACGGCTTCACGCAGCAAAGGTCAACAGAGGACGCCCTAAACCGTGCTGTCGGAGTGATGAAGGCGGCGCGCGACGGCAAGAGAGTGGCAATAGTTGTCTCACTCGACATTAAGGGGGCCTTTGACAATGCGTGGTGGCCCTTTCTGCTGGAACAACTGCGAGAAAAGAACTGTCCGAGAAACCTATTCCTGCTGGTACAGTCCTACCTCCAAGATAGAAAGGTAAGGATCGGTGTCGGGAGTGCGACCGAGGAGAGGTCCGCGACGCTGGGATGCGTGCAGGGATCGTCGTGTGGGCCCTTCTTCTGGAATCTCATCATGGACAGCCTTCTGCAGGAAGATTTCGGGGAGGGAGTCCACATCCAGGCCTTTGCGGATGACGTACTGGTGATCTCGGACTGTGGCACGCTGAGTGAGGCAGAAGAGAGGATGAACAACACCCTTCGTAGGATCGATCTGTGGAGTCACCGCGCAAAACTTATGTTTTCGCCCGAAAAGACATTTGCAATGTGCATCACAAGAAAGAAACTCCATAGACAAGCAAAGATTCACCTCGCACAGTCCGAGATAGCCATGGTGGACAGCATAAAAGTGCTGGGAGTCGTCATCGACAATGTCTCAACTGGTCCAAGCACGTGGACATGGTGTGTCAGAGGATAACTGCTCTCTTTGGGATGATAGCCAGGGCTGCCAAGCCGACTTGGGGTTTGTCCTCGGAGGTTCTCCGTCAGCTTTACTGGGGAGCGCTGGAGCCGGTGGCACTCTATTGCGCCAGCATATGGGCGGAAGCGTGCGGGAGAAGGGCCATTCGAAGAAGACTAAACCAAGCCCAGAGGCCCATATGTATCAGAATCTGCCGGGGTTACAGGACCATGTCACTGAACTCGGCGATGGCGATCTCCGGTGTGCCCCCGCTCGCTCTCGTGGTGCGGGAGAGGGCCGAGGTGTACGGGGTGAAACGGAGGAGGACACTTTATTCGCTGCCCGAGGACAGAAAATGCATGGTGCCGGTCGATTGGGTGACTCTCCCGCACCCGGCGTCCATGCGGCGTGAAAGCATCTGCGAGGAGGCGGGGCAAAACGCGCCGGACTTGAACGTCTACACAGACGGGAGCTTACTAAACGGCAAAGTCGGTGCCGCATTTGTGGTGTACAGGCGTGGGACCGAGGTCGCTAGAGGGAAGTTCAAGCTGGCGGACTACTGTTCCGTGTTCCAGGCGGAGCTGGTGGCTATGCGGGAGGCACTGAGGTGGGCGATTTCCAGTAGAACTACCGGGAAAGTGATCTGTCTTGAATCGGACTCGCTCTCGGGTCTGGCAGCAATGAGGGATCATAGAAGTCTAAACCCCATAGTAAGGGAGATTTTCCACATGGCTGACTGCATAAGAGAGCGACGAAACCGAATATCGTTCGCATGGGTTAAGGGACACTCCGGCAACGTTGGAAACGACAGAGCGGACGAGCTTGCGATTGCGGCGGGAGCTTTGCGAGTGCAACCGGTCTATGACCTGTTTCCGCTGAGCAATGCCAAAATGCGCATCAGGCAGAAGACAGTGGAAGCATGGAACGCAGAATACAGTGGGGACTCAACCGGGAGCACTACCAAGAGGTTCCTCCCGACCATAACTCAGGCACTCCAATGCTCGGAAATTTGCTCTCCGACGTACGAAGTGTCACAGATTCTGTCAGGGCACGGAGCTATGAGAGCCTACTTGAAGCGGTTTAATCTGGTGACTGATGATTCCTGCCCCTGTGACGACACGACACCACAGACGGTGGACCACGTTCTATTCGAATGCCCCGCAGGAGAAAAGACGAGGCACAGGGCCGCGAAGACCTTGCGGACTAACATCCTGGACATAGAGACATTAAAGGCTGCATTGATTGACAAAGAGACAGTGGGAGTGGCGCAGGACTTCATGAGGAAGATCGTCAGACACATGATTGGGATGAACGAAAGACAGAACATGGGCACACAGGGAACACAATAGGTACACATAATCACTCTGGGGACAATGCCGAAGGAACATACACCAGATCGGAAGGCCACTGGGCCGGCCACCCCGATTGAGTTTTCTGCGTTTTCTCAATCTTAGGGCAGATGCCGGGGTGGACACCAATAAAGACGTGCGCAGACGCCTTCCCACCCATCCCTGATTAGAGCCAAACAGACACAATAATACAAAGAACACTGACACCGCTGTCAGGGAACACATAAAGGGGAAAATCCACGGCGAGCCAGTTCGCCGAGGTAAATAATAAGGAATAAAAAATTCGATCCCGCAACCTTGTACGCGATAAGCAAGGTCTCCCACATCGCAACTCTCACCTGATTCAACCTAACCTAACCTAACCTAACCTAACCTAACCTAACCTAACCTAACCTAACCTAACCTAACCTAACCTAACCAGTTGTGATCATACCTTGGTCGAGGAAGCATCGTTGTTTCGACGCTCCTCATTTTGGTTCACAATTGGCGTTTAAATCTGTTTTACAGAGTTAAAATAGCTTGTGTTTTTGACGTGAATTTGACGATCTATCTTTTAGTGTTTTTGTTTTTTCTGTGGCTTCAAAATTGACGGAGATATTTAAAAATAACTTCTGTGAAAAATTACGATAAATTTGACAGTTCAATTCTGACAATCGGAATTTCATAGAAGTGTTCCAGGGATGATAGGATGGGTAACTAAATAATATATTTCATTTAGTATTTTTTTTAATATTATTTAAAATTTTCTAGGTGAGCTGCTCCGTATTCCGTGGCGCTTCTTTCTGACTGGGCGACGGCCCCGGTGGAGTGGTGAGCAGTCGTGATCCAAGAGAGTGGCCAGGAGTTGCGATTCAAGAGAGTGGCCGGGAGCCAAACTCATGTGCTGCGTTCTGTGAACACTGTTTAGTGCTTTGGGACCGGAAACACTGTTTAGTGCTGTTTAGTGAACACTGCTTAGTGCTTTGGGACCGGAAAATTGTTGGAGAAAATTTTCCGGGTTTTTCCGGCATTTTTCCGAGCTTTTCCGACTTTGTAGGGTTTTCGAAAAATTTCAGGAATTTTCCTGGATCTTTCAGGATTTCAGGAATATTTTTTTCAGGAACTTCAGGATATTTATTTTTCAGGAAATTCAGGAATTTTTTTCAGGTAGCAGGAATAACAGCTTAGAGTTGAACTTGATGAGAGGAGATCTCAACGAGGGGAGCAGCTAGCGATCGCAACATGTCGGGGACGGAGGAGAGTTCCGTCACCGAAAACACGCCTAGGCCCCCACGAAAGAAGCGAAGCAGAGTAGCCAAAACCGACCGGATGGAGAAGAACGACACGGAGAGCAGTGGGGACGAGACCAGCGCCAGGGAAAGGGCTGTTCAACTTTGCGAAGTGGTCTTGAAAAAAGCCAAATCCCAGGACATCATAAGCGCTATCCTGGAGTTGAAGACCATTATTAATGGCTGGGAGAAGACCCGAAACGAGGGGGATGCGAATGCCGGGGCTACCGACAAGGGAACGGGTGTTGAGGACGCCATCAAGGTCCTCAGCGAGAAGATGGACGAAATAAGGGGGGAGGTGGCTCTCCTAAAAAAGGAGAGCAGAGCGGCTAGGACCCAGCCCCGTCCGGGACCCGCTTCAAGTATGACCGGTGCAGGGAGAGCCCACTCAGGGCCCGTAGTGGGCGTAGGAGGAGTAGCACACCCATCGGAGGTCCTGCAAAGGGAAAAATCTTATGCATTGGTCGTGTCGAGCACCAATAAAGAGGAGACATCGGAGGCCATCAGGAAGAAGTTAATCTCGTCTGTCAAGCCGCAAGCGCTCAAGATCGGGATTCAAAAGATGACTGGGGTCTCGATGAATCGAGTAGTGGTGACCTGTCCCGAGCCTGGCCATATAATAAAGCTTAAAGAGGCTATAATAAAGGATAGCGGATTACGGGCGGAGGAAAGCGGACGCAGACGACCCATCATCATCTTTAAGGGAATAGGGAAGGAGACCAGCGAGGAAGATCTATTTGAGTGCCTCGTTATGCAAAACTGAATTTCTGAATCAACCGGAGAAGCGGACATCAAGCAGTCGATGCGGATTCTGCGAACGACGAGGAATCGCAGCGATAGACTGAAAAATGTAATCGCTTCGGTGGAGCCCGGTCTAAGGAACGCCCTGCTGAAGCAGGGCAGAGTCAACATCGGCTTTATTCGGGTGCACGTGGAGGACTGCTCCCCAATAGTGCAATGTTTTAAGTGCCTTGGATTCGGGCACATGACATCGAAATGTACTCAGAGCCAAAAATGCATGCACTGTGCGGGGAACCACCGTATCTCCGAATGTCCCACCAGGGAGGACGAATTAACAAAAAAATGCGCCAACTGTTGCAGGATGAATGCGAGGTCGAGCGCTAAACTGCCAGATGAGCACAGGGCAAACGACAGACAGTGCGGATACCTCCAAAGATTGGAGAAGCGAGCGTGCGAGACCATCAATTATGGCTAACGTGCACGCCGTGTGCGACCCAATCCGAGTGTATCAGGCAAACCTGCAGCGATCGGCATTAGCCCTGGACATGGCCGTTCTGGGTGACGAGGTTGACGTCTTTCTCCTGCAGGAGCCGTATACCGGGGCCACTGGTAGCGTGCGTGGATTAAGCGGCAGTGTGTTTCAAAGAACCGGGGCCCAAATGGAGAACCCAAATAAAGCCATGATCTTGATACGGTCGGACGAGTTGAGAGCAGTCCTACTGTCAGAATTTACGGACTTCAACTCGGTATTCGTGTCGGTGCACTTGGGGGGACGAAAGCTGATCCTCGGATCGGTCTACGTAGAGCCGCGTGCAAGCCTCGATACGATCCTCGCTAAGATTGAGATAATGGCGTCCCTCTACAAAGATCACCAATTCGTAGTGGGCGGTGACTTCAATGCCAAGAGCACGTGGTGGGGAAGCGCGAGAACGGACGTTAGGGGCTCCGCCATCACGGACCTTTGTGCTGAGCTGGGATGGAGCATCCTTAATGAGGGCGCGACTCCTACCTTCGACACCGTCAGAGGGAACAGAAGACTCGTCTCATTTATAGATGTGACCATGTGCAGCGGTGGACTCTTGGAGGTGGTCCGAGACTGGCGGGTGGATGGGTCCACTGTCAGTTTCTCTGACCACAACCCTATAGAGTTCACAATAGTCCCTGATCGAGACCAGGTCATCTGCCCAAAAAACCTAACCTAACCTAACCTAACCTAACCTAACGGTACCGTTTCCGGGATTTTCCGGGATTTTCCGTCATTTTTCCGGGCTTTTCCGACATTTGGAGGTTCTTGGGGATTTTCCGGGGTTTTCCCGAGATTTTCCGGATTTTCCGGAATTTTCCGTCGTTTTTTCGGGCTTTTCCGACATTTGAAGGTTCTTGGGGATTTTCCGGGGTTTTCCCGGGATTTTCCGGATTTTCCGGGCCTGAACGATCGCGACATGCCTCGGGAGGTGAGGACTCCCGTATCCGGGGACCCCTTCGCGCGCTCGACTGCGACGCCTAGATCTCCGCAGAGACAGCGCATTATCAGGGTCAATAGCAGCCCCGAACTGGAGGTGAGGGCGGACAGCGGGGGGAGTAAAACCAGCGTCTAGGTTAGGGCCATGGAGCTGTGCGACAGCGTCCTCCGGAAGACTAAGTCCCAGGACATAATAAGCGCCATAAGGGAAATTAAGAACATTGTCGAGGGTCTGGTTGAGATTCAGAGTAAAGAGAGTGTGGACACTTGTAGGGCTCGTGGGGAGGAGGGTGTCGCGGGGGCCATAAGACTGCTGAGTGAAAAGGTGGACAGTATGAAGGGTGAGATTGCTCTTCTCAAGGATGAGACAAGAGCCCGTGGATCGCGGACGCAGCCGGAGCTTACCTACGCGAATGCGGTTGGGGGCTCCAGGGCCACTGGGGGCATCCCGAGAACTGAGACGACGAGACGGAGGCCACCCGAGCGCAGTTATGCGCTCGTTGTTTCCAGCGACAACAAGGAGGATACCTCGGCCAGTATCAAGAGGGCGATATTTGATGGGATAAAACCGCAACTGAAGGAGATGAGGATTGGCATAAATGGAATCACTCCGGTCTCGCAGAACCGGGTACTGATCACGTGCCCGGTTAAGGAGCATGCGGAAAAACTGAAGACCGCTGTGGACCGCGTGCAGGGCCTTAGATCTCAGGAGGGAAAAAGGAAAAGGCCGGTCATGATTTTTAAGGGCGTCGGTAAGGAAACCCCGGATGATGAGCTCGTCGAATGCATGATCATGCAGAATGATGGGGTTCACCGAGTGCTTGAGGGTAAGCCTGAGGAGGCGATTAAAATATTGAGGGCCATGAAGGGAAAAAACGAGTTCCTTAGGAACGTTGTAGTTGTGGTGACCCCGGATATTAGGAGGGCGCTCTTCGAGACTGGCCGAGTGAACATTGGCTTCATGCGGGTTCATGTTGAAGATGCGTCGCCGGTGGTCCAGTGCTACAGATGTCTCGGCTTTGGGCATACAACTGGACGATGTGCGGAGAAGAATCAGGTGTGCTCGCACTGTGCGGGGCCCCATCGTTTTGCGGAGTGCACTGATAAAGACACGTGCCCGTACAGAACCTTAAAAGGAGCGTGACCACAGCAAGACGCAGGGTTCGGAACTCCACTGAAGAAAGAAGAAGATCCGTTACGCTCCTGGAGCTCAAGGAGAAGTTTAGAGCTGAGGTATCAAAGGCCAAGACCGAAAGCTGGAAGAGCGTGTGTAGACTGCAGGGCAGGGAAACGGTGTGGGGCTTGCTCAATCGAGTTCGAGGCGGTCGGCAGCCGTTGCCTGCCACCATCACTGTGGGTGGCAAACGGCTTAACACACCTGAGGAGAGAGTACAGGCGATTCTCGGTCACTTCTATCCCGATGATGACCTCACTACTGAGACGGATGAGCATGTGGCCATTAGAGCGGAGGCTTCTCAATTTCCGGAGGCAGCGGATGAACCGGAGTTTGGATGCGTGGAGATTGGGCGTATTCTTTCGGAGATGGACCCCAGGAGGGCGCCTGGATCCGATGGATTCACGGCCGACATCCTGTCTAGGATAAACGAGGATTTCCCTAACCTGCTACACGAACTTATGAACGCCTGCTTCCGGATCGGCCACTTCCCAACTGCTTGGAAGGGAGCCCATGCTCTCTTGGTTCCGAAGGCTGGCAGGCGGGGGTCCGATGTGGCGGATTTTAGGCCGATCGGTCTCATCTCCGTATTTGGGAAACTGCTCGAGAGGTTGATCGTTGGACGTGTCACTTGGCAGATGGACTGCGAGGGCAGATTAAGTAATCGCCAATATGGTTTCACGTATCAAAAGTCGACTGAGGATGCCCTCAACAACGCCGTGGGAATGTTAAGGCGGGCAAGAGAGGGGAAAAGCATTGCAATTGCGGTATCCCTTGATATCAGGGGCGCCTTTGACCACGCGTGGTGGCCGTTCCTCCGAGTCCAGCTCCTGAGGAGAGCTTGTCCGCGTAACGTCTTCATGCTGATACAAAGCTATCTGGAGGACAGGAAAGTATCCATGAACTTCCAGGGTGTCACTGCTAGCAAGCCCGCCACTAAAGGTTGCGTCCAGGGATCTGTATGTGGCCCCAAGTTCTGGAACTTGATCGTGGACGATCTTCTGCAGACTGAGTTCGGTAAAAGTGTACACATTCAGGCCTTTGCGGATGATATCGTTGTTATAGTCGTGGGTGAGGACATCGACAGCGTTGAGCGTGACACAAATGAGGCGCTTGTTTTGGTGAGCAACTGGGGAAGACGGGCGAAGCTGAACTTCTCGGGACCGAAGTCGCTGGCTATGGTGGTTACCAATAAGCTAATACGTCGGGACCCGTGCTTGTGGCTGGGCGGGGAGAGAGTTTCGCTCGTCAAGGAGATCAAACTCCTGGGAGTCATAATAGACCGGAACCTGAGCTGGACCAAGCATGTCGCAAACATTTGCGAGAAGATGGCCGTGCAATTTAATATCCTCTCGCGTATCGCCAGATGTACGTGGGGCATAGCGCCGGACGTGGCCAAAACAGTTTACGTTGGTGCAGTGCAACCCCTTGCCCTGTACTGTGCAAGTGTGTGGGGCGAGGCGTGTCTAAGAAAGCACATTGCCAAACGACTGAACCAGGCGCAGCGACCGTTCTGTATCAGAATTATTAAAGGATACAGGACGATGTCAGCGGATTCAGCTATGGCACTCGCAGGAATGATGCCCCTTAGCCTCAAAGTGCGAGAATGTGCCGACCTATACTGGGTCAAGAAGGGGTACCCTTTGCCTGATGTCCCGGATGATGTGGTTTATCAGGGTGTGGCGCTGAGGGCTGAGTTTCCTCACCCGGCGAGGACAGACACGGTGGTTCGTTTGAGTTTTGGCGACCACAACAACCCATGTGCGAGGATCTACACAGACGGGAGTCTGCTGGATGGCAGGGTGGGAGCAGCATTTGTGGTTTACAAGGACCGGGACGAGATACACAGGCGGAAAATTAAGCTGGCGGATTGCTGCTCGGTATTCCAGGCCGAACTGGTGGCGATGAGGGAGGCGCTGGCCTGGATCGGGGACACAAGCGTTCCCCTGCGGATAGTTGAGATCCATTCGGACTCACTGTCTGGCTTAAGGGGAATAGCGGATCCAGGCAGCACCAATCCCATTATTCGGACAATACTCGACACAGTGAGCCGTCTGCGGAGTAGGGATGTGGTGGTCCAGTTCCGCTGGGTTAAAGGTTACTCGGGAAATGTTGGAAACGACCGAGCGGATGAGCTTGCGAGGCAGGCGGGACAACTGAGAGTGGCTCCGATCTACAGCAGGTACCCGCTTTGCTTCGCAGCAAGAATTCTTCGAGAGAGATATACGATGCTATGGAACGAGCAATATGTCTCGAACTCAGCGGGACGGACAACCAAGATGTTCTTCAGAACCATTTATGAGGCGCTGACGTTCGCGCGGAAGGCGGTCCCCACATTCGAAGTGACGCAGGCACTCACAGGACACGGATGCTTCATGAAATACCTAAAAAGATTTCATCTTGCGGAGTCTGCGAGCTGCCCGTGTAACGAAAGTGTGGTGCAGGATGTGCTGCACGTACTGCTGAGTTGTCCCGCACAGGCCGTCAGACGAAGGAAACTGGAGAACGAGCTGGGGGTATCCCAATTTCTGCTTGAGAATCTAAAGGAGGGACTTTTAATGAAGGAGAATGTTTCCGCCATATGTTTATATATCACCGAAGTAGTTAAATCCACAAAACACATGAACGCTATAACAAGGGAAGAATACCAAAGAGCAGGTCTCTTTGAAGGGCCTTCAGCCGCGTCCCGACGGAGTTTACCGTGATTTCTCCTGTTGTAAGGCAAATGCCGGGGCGCTTCCAGTAAAGTCGTGCGCGGACGCATTCCTTGTCCTATCCATACACTGCACATTCGAAACACATCAAACTTATTTAGAGCAATAAATAATAAACACTTTTGGGGTATGCACTGAGGGCACAGGCAAAGAAGTGGGTCTCCAAAGAACCACTTCAGATAGTCCAAACACAATCCCGGGGTTATAAACCTGGTGCGTTATAAACCAGGTGGCCCATTAGCACAACTCCTCACAAAAAAAAAAAAAAACCTAACCTAACCTAACCTAACCTAACCTAACCTAACCTAACCTAACATATCCGGAACGACAATACGCATCGAGTCGGACTCGTTGTCGGGACTCACGGCAATGAGGGATCGCGCAAGCTTGAATCCGATCGTTAGGGAGATTTTCTCTCTCGGCGACCGGGTGAGAGATCGCGACAATATAATCTACTACCGATGGGTAAAGGGTCACTCGGGGAACCGAGGCAATGACAGGGCCGACGAACTTGCGAGAGCAGCGGGAGCGCTACGGGTGCAACCGTCATACGACAAGTTTCCAGTGAGCTTCGCTAGGAAGGCACTGAAGGACAAAACCCGGTACACCTGGAATGTGGAATATCTGACGGACACGGCGGGAGGAATGACGAAACGCTTCTTCAAGAGCATCGAGGAGGCGCGCGCATACGCCAAAATGAGCTCTCTGAGCTTTGAGGTGACACAGGCTCTCACAGGACACGGTGCATTCAGGCAATACCTTAAGAGATTTAGACTGGCAGACGAAGAAACCTGCCCATGCGACGACAGAACACAACAGACAGTCGAACATGTCCTGCAGGTTTGCCCAGCAACCGAAAGAGTACGTTTTGAGGCACGGTGCAAACTGAACAGCCAGACCATGAGGATGGAGGATATTAGAAGTTGGTTGATCGACAAGGAGACCTCAGAAGCCATTCAATGCTACATTAAGACGGCGATCAATGTCATGGTAAGAATGAATGAAAGGAATAGAATGAACACAACGGACACTGACACAGGGAATAATGCCGAGGACTAAAGGTCACATCGGAAGGCCAGAGAGCCGGCCATCCCGACTGAGTTTACTGCGATTCCTCAGTCGTAAGGCAAATGCCGGGATAGGTTCCAAAAAAGACGTGCGCAGACGCATTCCTATCTATCCCATACACTGCAACACAGGGACAAAAGCACAAAATGTAGAGTAAACACAAGGAAAAAAAATAAAATAAATAAATCAAATCGTGCTGATAAGCCTTGTATGTAATAAACAAGGCGGCCAAAATCAACTCACTCAAAAAAAAAAAAAAACCTAACCTAACCTAACCTAACCTAACCTAACCTCACCTAACCTAACCTAATCTAACCTAACCTAACCTAACCCAACCTAACCTTACCTAACCTAACCTAACGAGAGGGGGAAGACGGCTCGTCTCTTGCATAGACGTGTCCATTTGCAGTGAAGGGCTAATGGAGCGAATTCACGGATGGTGAGTGGACGGGTCGGGTGAATTCTTCTCCGACCACAACGCCATACGCTTCGAGATATCAACGGGAGGTCTCGCGCTATCGACCTCCGGCAGGACGAAGATATTCGCAACCGCTCGAGCCAGCTGGAAGCGATTCGATGAGGAAATTAAAACTACATTGGCAGAGGCGGTCGGAGACATTGCGTCGAGTTCGGAACCCCGGGATGCGTAGAGGATTAGCGAAGCGTTCGAGTCGGTGGTGGTCTCTGCATGTCAAACTGCCATACCACTCTTAAAGCAGCGCACGAGGCGAAGTTGCCAATGGTGGTCGGAGATTTGACAGCCTTGAAGAGGAGGATGATTGCTGCCAGAATAAGGATGAGAAACTCCAGTACGATTCGTCGAGAGCTCACTTTTCCCGAGTACCTTGTAGCAAAGGAGGAGTTCAGGGCTGCGGTCGGGTTAGCGAAGACTAACAGCTGGAAGGAGTTTTGCCGAATGCAGAGCGCTGAAACCCTTTGGGGCATGGTGGACAGGGTGCTCAAGAGCCGAAGGACGGCACCGCCGACTACACTCAAGATTCGGGGGAAGATATGTCGGACCGAATCAGAAACGGCAAAAGGCATTGGTTTGGCGTTAGCCAAACCGGAAAGAATAGGATATAAAGGGATTCTACTCACGGTTGTGGTGTAGGTTCGATGGTGGCGTGGATAGCAGGATTCAGAGATCTCGGCTAACATCAGGTAACCCGTCGTGCACTTTCTCGTGGTGGTCGCGGTTGGTCATGGGTAACTCGGCCCAGGTTTCGGCGATGAAGAGCGCGCCGGCGACGTGGCTAGCCCGGATTTGAGGTCTTCTCCTGGCGATGGTCTACGAACAAGTGAACGAGACCGGGCGGAATGGTCGTCGAGGTAATGGTGACAGCCGGCGACAATAATCATATTCAATCGGCGTGATCAGTAGGTGACAATTAAACCGCGCGGGGCCAGTCGCGGCGGTAGGGGGGCCCGACGACAGGGCCGGCCCAACAAGACGATACTTCGCGTCACGCATCGGCGTGATCATCCTGGGGCGCCGGGAGGACCTCCCACGGGAACCGGGCCAGCTTTGCCACCGGCCTTCTCAATTGTCCACTGGCTGTGTTTAGGTCCACCACACGTGTCACTCCATCGCTGCCTGGTATGGTGCGGGTGATGCGTCCGAGTCGCCACTTCAGTGCCGGCAGGTTGTCCTCCTTGATCAGGACGAGCTCTCCGATTTGAGGAGAGGAGGATGGTGAAAGCCATTTGGAGCGGGTTTGAAGGGTGTGGAGATAGGAATTAGTCCACAGGAACCAAAAACGCTGAGAGATGGCTTGTATGAGCCGAAACCGTCTGAGTGTGGTCAAGGAGCTATCGTCGAAAGACGCTTCGGGCAATGCAGTTAATGGGCGGCCCGTGAGGAAGTGGCCAGCTGTAAGGGGTTCAAAGTCTGAAGGATCAGAGGAAAGAGGGCAGAGAGGTCTGGAGTTAAGGACAGCCTCGATTCGTGTTAAGAGTGTGGTAAATTCCTCAAAGGTCAAGTGCTGATCACCTACGATTCTATAAAGTAATTGTTTTGTGGATTTTACCGCGGTTTCATGGAGACCGCCAAATGATGGAGCTGAAGGTGGGTTGAGCAACCACGTGATGTGCTGAGTAGTGAGTTTGTGAGTGATTTTATCTTCATTGACTGAAAGAAATTTCTGTACCTCCATGAGCTGATTCCTAGCACCCACATAATTCGTACCACAATCGGATCGGATGAGAACAGGCACACCGCGACGGGAAACGAACCGTTGTAATGCTGCGAAAAAGGCGTCCGTGCTGAGTGAAGAGACTGGCTCCAAGTGAACCGCCTTTGTGGAAAGGCACACAAAGATGCAGAAGTAAGCCTTCACAAGTTTTGCGCTTCTCAAAGTGCTGGATTTTATTAAGAAAGGGCCAGCGAAATCCGTAGAGACTTGAGAGAACACTGGCTGTGGTGTAACTCGATCCGCGGGAAGGTCGGCCATATATGGAGCCTTGGGTTGAGCGCGACAACGAAAACATTGGACGCATTTGTACACTCGATGCCTGATGACACGGCGTGCTGACAGTATCCAGTATCGCTGGCGTAAGAGTGCGTGTAGTGTGTCGGCACCAGGATGGCAGTGTATTTTGTGGTAGTGGTCAATTATAAGATCTACGAGTGGACTAGAGCTCGGAAGAATGAACTGATGTTGGGCGTCGTATCTGAGTGGGGCGTGAGAGAGACGACCACCTACTCTCAACAGGTTTTCTTTCAGAAACGGTGAGAGTCGCTTCAGTCTGATTGTGCAATCCCCCTTAGTTTGGAGTCGGTGGATGTCTTGGGCGAATGCATTCTGTTGTACAGAACGGACCCAGAATAGAAGGGCTTCCTTGCGTTCACAGACCGTCAAGGGACCAATGCATCGTGCAGTCTTAATTTTCCGACAATTGTCGATGAAGCGTTTAATGTAGCCTGTCACTCCTACCAGCTTTGTTAATGAGCTGAAACGTGTGAGCAGATCAGTGTTCAAGTCCGGCACGGCTATATGGGCTGTTACCTTCCTGGCCCTGAGTCCAGGCAAGGCATGGTGTCCCAGGGCGGGGGGAGTGGTTGGCCATGTGCTTGGTGGTTCCTTTAGCCAGCTGGTGGACCACCATAAATCGTGTACAGATAGTGATTGAGCCGACATTCCTCTGCTAGCGCAATCTGCAGGGTTAAGGGCTGAAGGGACATGCTTCCACACTAGATTGCACGAGTTGGAGGTGATGTTCGTGACTCGGTTAGCCTCAAATACTTGTAGGCGATGTGGCGGTGTGCTTAGCCACGCCAGTACTATGGTACTATCTGACCAACATATGTGCTGTCTTAATTGGATGTGGGCTGATAGCTGAGTTGAGACTCTAGTCATGAGCTGAGATAAAAGAAGGGCTGCTGAAAGTTCGAGTTTCGGTACGGTAAGACGGTTCTTTATTGGGGCGACCTTGGACCTTGCTGCAATGAGGTGGACATTTACGTGACCATCGACATTGGTCTCATGGAGGTAAGCGACGGCGGCATAACCAGCTTCTGAAGCGTCTGCGAAGCCGTGCAGTGAATAAACGGAATTGGGCTTGTTTTGACAGATGTGTCTGGGGAGGCGCAGAGCCGAGAGCCGAGGAAGATCCTCTGAAATGTCTTGCCACTCCATCTGAACTTCTTTGGGAGTGGGTTCATCCCATTCAAGATTCAGGGTCCACAGTTTCTGGAGAAGGAGTTTTGAGCGGAATATGACAGGAGTAACCCACCCATTTGGGTCATAAAGCGAGGCTATTGTGCTGAGAATAGATCGCTTAGTGATCTTTCCCATGGGAGGCAAAGTAATGCGGTAGGTGAACTCGTCCGTTTGAGGAATCCACTGTATCCCTAAGACCTTAATGGTGGGAGAGTCTGGGTTGATGTCAAAGTCCTTAGGTAGATCACACTGATCATCTGGGAAACGCTCAAGAAGGTTTGGTGTGTTTGATGTCCACTTGCTGAGCTGAAAGCCTCCCAGAGCAAGTAACTCAATCAGCTCCCTCTGCAGCGCTTGAGCCCCTATGACAGTGTCATCCCCAGTTAGGATGTCATCCACAAAGATGGACTTAGTGAGGACCTTAGCGGCTCTTGGGTAGTTATTACCTTCATCCTCCGCGAGTTGGAGAAGAGTGCGAATTGCATGGTAGGGACTAGACCGGAGACCATAAGTGACGGTCGAAAGGGCGTAAGTGAGTAAGGGTTGATCTGGTGAAGACCTCCAAAGTATGAGCTGATACCGTCTATGATCTGGGTGAACAAGAATGTTTCTAAACATCATTCGAATATCAGTGCTGAATACCACAGCATGAGTTCGGAAGGTCATGATAATATCAACAATGTCTTGCTGCAGAGGTGGGCCTGTGTGAAGGCAGTCGTTAATACTGACACCATTGGAACTCCTGCAGCTGCCATCGAAGACTGTGCGGAGCTTCTCTGAACCAGCCTTGAATATGCCATGATGAGGTATATAAAAGTGAGACTTACGATTGAAGGTACTTGGATGACAGGGTGACATGTGACCCAATTTGATATATTCCGTCATAAAGTCAATGTACTTTGAGCGGAGGGACGGGTTTTGTTGGAGTTTCTTCTCCAGGTTGAGAAATCTGCGTAAGGCAATGGCATATGTATTGCCTAGCTCAGGTGCATTATTGAGAAAAGGCAATGTGACGATATATTGCCCTGAGGGATCGCGAGTAGTGGTAGTGCGGAAGATTTCTTCACACTGATCTGGTAGCGAGCTGACATTTTTTTGGGACGCGAGTTCCTCTGATTCCCAGAACCTCTCAAGTGCCTTTTGGATATTTTGTGCTGATGCTTCTGATTGTGAGCCGCAATCAAGGGCTGAGTTTGGGTTGGATTGCTTTTGAGTTGAAGCGCATGAGTTGGGAGAGCCGCAATTAAGGGCTGAATTTGGGTTGGATCGCTTTTGAGTTGAAGCGCATGAGTTGGGAGAGCCGCAATTAAGGGCTGAATTTGGGTTGGATCGCTTTTGAGTTGAAGCGCATGAGTTGGGAGAGCCGCAATTAAGGGCTGAATTTGGGTTGGATCGCTTTTGAGTTGAAGCGCATGAGTTGGGAGAGCCGCAATTAAGGGCTGAATTTGGGTTGGATCGCTTTTGAGTTGAAGCGCATGAGTTGGGAGAGCCGCAATTAAGGGCTGAATTTGGGTTGGATCGCTTTTGAGTTGAAGCGCATGAGTTGGGAGAGCCGCAATTAAGGGCTGAATTTGGGTTGGATCGCTTTTGAGTTGAAGCGCATGAGTTGGGAGAGCCGCAATTAAGGGCTGAATTTGGGTGTGATGCCGGTGCAGTATTTTGGTCTTGAATAGGTCCCAGTAATGCAAAGTCAAAGATCGTGCCGAAGGCTATAGGCCTGCCGGCCCCCAACGAGACCTTGGTACCATCCAAAACCTGGCCAAGAACATCAGCGCCGAGTAGAAGGTCGACTTGAGCCGGCACATTAAAACCCTCATCTGCTAGGGGAATTTTAGGTGTGTCCATCATATGACTTATATGTGGAACTTTGCTCAATGGTAAATAACCAGTAACACTCTTTAAAACATGAGCTGTAGCCGTAATCGTAGGTTTGTCATTGTGTGTAGGCTTAAAAACAATTTGAATCGATGCCTTTGAGTTTTGTATGTATTGATTTCCGACTCCCGCAATTTTGAGTGATGTGCGCTGAAAGGGCAGATGCAAAATTTGAGCCATGTGGTGAGTTATGAGCGTCACCATGGATCCGCAATCCAGAAGTGCTCTTGCCTTGTGAAAACGCCCATCGACATCTGCAATCTCTAGCGACACCGTTGGTAATAATATTGGAGAGTCATTTGGTGTCTCAAGCTCGGGCTGAGCTGAGCTGTTGGTGAGTGTTTCATGTTCCTGGTGTTCTGTTATAGTTGGTAGTCATAATTGTGGGTCCTGCTGATTATTTATTCGGGTTGGCGGCGGAGACCTATATCCTGTTAGTGACGAGCGCTGTGGAGATTCACGGGCTGATAGCCGCCGAGGCCGCTCTCGGGGTGACAATGGCCGAAAATGGGCTGATGATTGCGTCGATGACGTACCAGGGTGGTGAAGGGAAGTGTGATGCCTGTCACTCTTGCACTCCCGGCACGACCCCGTAGTTTCGCAATCATTTGCATTATGAGGTCCGAGGCAGCGTCGACAACGACCGCTCGCAGTGATGAAATCCCAACGACCTTGAACGGGCTGGTTTTGATAATTTGGGCACGCCATTAGTCTGTGGCCCCTGGTGTTGCACCAAGGGCAGAAAGGACGGTCGGTCGTTGGGGTTGTGGTGGATGTTTGGGCCAAGTAAGCTGGTTGAGGAGACCGAATGGACCGAAATTGCTGTCTTTGTGGAGTACGAGCACGCTGCAGGGTGGATGACCGTCCGCCTGAGCCATAAAAGAGTGGTGAGGGCTGGTGAATGGGCTGATTAGATGTGTTGGCTCTTTCTGTTTCAACACAGCGTGCATGTTCTTCAAGAAACGTGATTAAATGTTGAAGGGTAGGCAGACGTTCATCCGACCCGTGCCTACGTTCGAACAAGGAGCGGAGTTCACCTTTCAGTTTTCGTACCAGTATGGATACGAAAACGTAATCACACTCTTTAATGGGCAGATTTAAATTTTGTAGTGCTGATTGAGCTGAAACGAGGGGGTTTAAGAACAGCTGACGGATATCTGAGCGGGATGTGATAGTGGGAAGCTCCAACATGACATCCACAAACCGGTCGATGAGCACCCTGCGGTTTTCATAGCGCTTAGTCAGAATGGCTAAGGCCACCGCATAGCCCTCATTGGTGATCTTTAAGTGAGATATCATGCTAAGAGCCTCTCCACTAAGACTCGAAAAAAGGTAATGGAGCTTCACTGCATCGGTAAGATTGCCGATTTGGTCCGTCAAGCTCTTAAAAATGGCAATGAATGACGGCCAATCTTCCAATTTTGAAGAAAATTTAGGAAGCTCAATTTTGGGCAGAACGGAAGCGGGTATAGAAGATGTTGAGGGCTGAGAAGCCGATGCAGTCGGTTGTGAAGTGAAACTTGCTTTGGCGACAAGCATATCTGTGTAAGCATCGCATGCTGCACGATAGTTGTCGGTATATTGGGTCTCCGTCTTATCATCGAGATCGGCGGAATCCAATATCTGGTAATACACGTCATCCAGCCTACTTTTGACCTCATCTGATTTAGAGAAGCGCCCCTCAAAGTCAGCAACGGAATACTTCGAAAAGTCACCTGAATTTATGGCAGATGCAATGTCTCTTAGTTGCGTTATTGCTCTGTGGCTCTCACGAAATTTTGCGGCTTGTGATTTTGACGGCATTTTTGTTTTTTGTAATAAAATAGAAAAACAAGCACAGAGAAGACACAAAAGAAGAAGAAGAAAAGGCAGATAATGTTATGGGCAAGCTGAGAAAGAACGTGGTTAGAGTTTGAGATCTTAGAATTTGAATTTTTTTTTTTTTTTTTTTTTTTCGAAACTAGCAAAGATCAAAATCTAAGAAGAAGAAGAAAAGGCATATAAAATTATTAGCAAGCTGAGAAAGAACGTGGTTAGAGGTTGAGATTTTAAAATTTGAATTTGAGAAAAAATAAAGTATTTTGTAATAAAGAAAAAAAGTAGCAAAGATAAAAATGTAAGAAGAAAAGGCAGATAATTATGGGCAATCTGAGAAAGGATGGCAATAGCTGAGATTTAAAATTAATAGCAATTTGAAAAAGAATACTAATGTTGTAATAACGACGAAACTAGCAAAGATCAAAATCTAAGAAGAAGAAGAAAAGGCATATAAATTTATTAGCAAGCTGAGAAAGAACGTGGTTAGAGGTTGAGATTTTAAAATTTGAATTTGGAAAAAAATAAAGTATTTTGTAAGAAAGAAAAAAAAGTAGCAAAGATAAAAATGTAAGAAGAAAAGGCAGATAATTATGGGCAGTCTGAGAAAGGATGGCAATAGCTGAGATTTAAAATTAATAGCAATTTGAAAAAGAATACTAATGTTGTAATAAAGACGAAACTAGCAAGGATCAAAATCTAAGAAGAAGAAGAAAAGGCATATAAAATTATTAGCAAGCTGAGAAAGAACGTGGTTAGAGGTTGAGATTTTAAAATTTGAATTTGGAAAAAAAATAAAGTATTTTGTAATAAAGAAAAAAAGTAGCAAAGATAAAAATGTAAGAAGAAAAGGCAGATAATTATGGGCAGTCTGAGAAAGGATGGCAATAGCTGAGATTTAAAATTAATAGCAATTTGAAAAGAATACTAATGTTGTAATAAAGACGAAACTAGCAAAGATCAAAATCTAAGAAGAAGAAGCAAAGGCATATAAAATTATTAGCAAGCTGAGAAAGAACGTGGTTAGAGGTTGAGATTTTAAAATTTGAATTTGAAAAAAAATAAAGTATTTTGTAGTAAAGAAAAAAAGTAGCAAAGATAAAAATGTAAGAAGAAAAGGCAGATAATTATGGGCAATCTGAGAAACGATGGCAATAGCTGAGATTTAAAATTAATAGCAATTTGAAAAAGAATACTAATGTTGTAATAAATTTGAGAGTTTAAAATATGAAGCACAATGTATAAACGACGAAATAGTGAATGAGGAGCAGAAGTTTAGCAGCAACTTGAAAAGTGAATAATACTGGAAAAAATTTAAAAACTTAATATTTTATAATTTACTATAATAAATAGTTCGTGTTCAAAACTGGGATGCTTCCCCCAAAGATATTTAGAACAAATTGTTATTTGCTCGCGTTATCAAAGAGAACATCGTTAGTAATTTAATAAATGCATTCACAATTCGATAAAGTCAAATTGCAACAACAATTGTTTCCTGTTAATTTTTAAAATATACCGATGGTAATTCGGTCTAAAAATAGACAAAACATGTTACTTATTTGAATATAACTCGGTGATTTAAATATTCTTTGAATTGAATAAAATTAATATGTACCCGCAATAATTTATTTAGTTTGAAATGAATAATGGATTATTAGAATTTACAAACATGATACACGAATTCAACACCTGTATATTCGCTTTGTGATGACACAAACTTTGAGGAATTTTTTTTCTTTGAAGGGAGAAATGTTTTTGACTTTGAAATGATTTTGAATCGGATTATTAAAAGGCGGCTGTAATTGATTTAGCTTGAGATAGTTCAGGTTCAGTGGACTGTTTTTTCATGGCTATGGTAACGGATTCGAAGGACCATATGGTTTGGCGTTAGCCAAACCGGAAAGAATAGGATATAAAGGGATTCTACTCACGGTTGTGGTGTAGGTTCGATGGTGGCGTGGATAGCAGGATTCAGAGATCTCGGCTAACATCAGGTAACCCGTCGTGCACTTTCTCGTGGTGGTCGCGGTTGGTCATGGGTAACTCGGCCCAGGTTTCGGCGATGAAGAGCGCGCCGGCGACGTGGCTAGCCCGGATTTGAGGTCTTCTCCTGGCGATGGTCTACGAACAAGTGAACGAGACCGGGCGGAATGGTCGTCGAGGTAATGGTGACAGCCGGCGACAATAATCATATTCAATCGGCGTGATCAGTAGGTGACAATTAAACCGCGCGGGGCCAGTCGCGGCGGTAGGGGGGCCCGACGACAGGGCCGGCCCAACAAGACGATACTTCGCGTCACGCATCGGCGTGATCAGCATCCTGGAGCATTTTTTTCCAGGCGATAATGCCGACACGGACTCGTCGGAGAACAGAGATGTGAGAGAGCGGGGCGAATTGATCCCGGACACTGCAGATGCCCCCCATTCACGTTGCTGGAGTTGCAGACAGCCCTCGATACGATTAGCCCTAAAAAAGCTCCTGGGATAGACGGACTCACCTCGGACATATGCCGGCGTGTGGTACAACTCCACCCGGCGGAGGCATTGGATATATTCAACCTCTGTCTGAGAACCGGACGATTCCCGAAGAGATGGAAGGAATCAGCAGTCATACTGATTCCTAAACAGGGCAAACCGTCTGGTGACGTGACTTCCTCGAGGCCAATAGGACTTCTTCTGGTATTAGGCAAGGTATTGGAAAAGCTGATCGTCGGGAGGCTTCAATGGACGTTCGCCAACAACGGCTCACTCAGCAATCGGCAGTACGGCTTCACGCAACAAAGGTCAACAGAGGACGCTCTAAACCGTGCTGTCGGGGTGATGAAAGCGGCACGTGACAACAAAAGAGTGGCGATAGTCGTCTCCCTCGACATCAAGGGGGCCTTTGACAATGCGTGGTGGCCCTTTCTATTAGAACAATTGAGAAGAAAGAACTGTCCGATAAACTTGTTCCGACTGATACAGTCCTACCTCCAAGATAGAAAGGTACGAGTCAGTGTCGGGGATGCGACCAAGGAGAGGTCCACGACGCTTGGATGCGTGCAGGGATCGTCGTGTGTGCCCATCTTCTGGAATCTGATTATGGACAACCTTCTACAGGAAGATTTCGGGGAAGGGGTACACATTCAGGCATTTGCGGATGACGTACTGGCGATTTCGGATGGTAGCACGCTGAGCGGGGCAGAGGAGAGGATGAACAACGCCCTTCGCAAGATAGTTCAATGGAGTCAGCGCACAAAACTTGTATTTTCACCAGAAAAGACATTTGCAATGTGCATGACAAGGAAAAAACTAGATAGACAAGCAGACGTTTACCTCGCACAGTCCAAAATCACCATGGTGGACAGCATTAAGGTGCTGGGGGTCATAATCGACAGGAGCCTCAACTGGTCGAGGCACGTTGACATGGTGTGTAAAAAGATGACCGCTCTCGGAATGATCGCCAGGGCTGCCAAGCCGACTTGGGGTCTGTTCTCCGAGGTTCTCCGTCAACTTTACAAGGGAGCGCTGGAGCTTGTGGCACTCTACTGCGCCAGCAAATGGGCGGAAGCGTGCGGGAGACAGGCCATTTGAAGAAGAATCAACCAAGCCCAGAGGCCCATATGTATAAGAATCTGCCGGGGTTACAGGACTATGTCACTAAATTCGGCAATGGCGATCTCCGGTGTACCCCCGCTTGCTCTCGTGGTGCGGGAGAGGGCCGAGGTCTACGAGGTGAAACGAAGGAGGAAACTTTATTCACTGCCCGAGGACAGAAAATGCATGGTGCCGGTCGATTGGGTGACTCTCCCGCACCCGGCGTTCATGCGGCGCGAGAGCATCTGCGAAGAGGCGGGACGAGACGCGCCGGACTTAAACGTCTACACAGATGGGAGCTTACTAAACGGCAAAGTCGGTGCCGCATTTGTGGTGTACAAGCGGGGGACCGAGATCGCTAGAAGGAAGTTGAAGCTGGCGGACTACTGCTCCATTTTCCAGGCGGAGCTGGTGGCTGGTGCTGGTATCTGGAAGGCATTGAGATGGGCGGTTTCCAGTGGGACTACGGGGAAAATAATCCATCTTGAATCGGACTCGCTCTCGGGACTGGCAGCAATGAGGGATCATAAAAGCCTAAACCCCATAGTTAGGGAGATTTTCTACATGGCTGACTGCATAAGAGAGCGAAGAAACCAGATATCATTCGCATGGGTCAAGGGACACTCCGGCAACGTTGGAAACGACAGAGCGGACGAGCTTGCGAGGGCGGCGGGAGCCTTGCGGGTGCAACCGGTCTACGATCTGTTTCCACTGAGCTATGCCAAAATGCGCATCAGGCAGAAAACAGTGGAAGCATGGAATGCGGAATATAGTGAGGATACAACCGGGAGCGCCACCAAGAGGTTCCTCCCGACCATAACCCAGGCACTCCAATGCTCAAAGATTTGCACTCCGACGTACGAGGTATCTCAGATTCTGTCAGGACATGGAGCCATGAGAGCCTACCTGAAGCGATTTAATCTGGCGACTGATGATTCCTGCCCCTGTGATGACGCGACACCGCAAACAGTGGACCACATTCTATTCGAATGCCCTGCAGGAGAAAAGACGAGGCACAAGGCGGCGAGGACCCTGCGGACTAACATCCTGGACATGGAGACATTAAAGGCTGCATTAATTAAGGAGGAGACAGTGATATATTGAAGATTCGACCGGGAGCATTACCAAGAGGTTCCTCCCGACCATAACGAAGGCACTCCAGTGCTCAAAGGACGAGGTGTCTCAGATACTGTCCGGATACAGAGCCATGAGAGCCTACTTAAAAAGGTTCAAGCTAACAAATGATGATTCCTGCCCTTGTGATGACACGGCACAGCAGACGGTGGACCACATTCTGTTCGAATGCCCTGCAGGAGAAAAGGCGAGACACAAGGCGGCGAAGACCCTGCGGGCTAACATCCTGGACGTGGAGACACTGAAGGCTGCACTGATCGAAAAGGAAACAGTAAGAAGGCGCAAGACTTCATGACGGAGATGGTCAGACACATGATTGGAACGAACAGAAGACACAACATGGATACACAGGAAACACAATAGGTAAACGAAATCACTTTGGGGATAATGCCGAAGGAATAAACACCAAATCGGAAGGCCACTGGGCCGACCACCTCGATTGAGTTTCTGCGATTTCTCAATCTTAGGGCAAATGCCGAGGTAGATACCAATAAAGACGTGCGCAGGCGCCTTCCAACCCATCCTTGACTCGAGCAAGCAGACATGAAAACACATAGAACACTGACACCGCCGTCGGGGACACATATAGGGAAAAAATCCGCGGCGAGCAAGTTCGCCGAGGTGAGCGAAAATTCGATCCCGCAACCTTGTACGCGATAAGCAAGGTCTCTCACTTCACAACTCACACCTGATTCAACCTAACCTACCCTTACCTTTAATTTTGCAAAATTTTAATACTTTGCGTCAAAATTTGTCCAGTTTGAATGAATTAAGTTTTTTTGACCAATAAAAAAGCATTTTTCTCGTACGAAAATGCTAGAATTATAATAAATCAAGAAAAAAGTAATGTAGAAACGCATTCACGTTAATTTTTATACTAACCGTTCAAATTTGTAAGAAGTGCATGAACATTTCTTAGTAATATACTGAAATTTTACACATTTCACCCGAAAAACTGGCATTGTCGACCAAGTTGTACAAATATATGTACAAAATCACGATACAATTCTTATTTGTTCAGCGACTTTTCGTGTTTTTCAATTTTCATTTTCAATTTCAATATTTTGCGCCAAAATTTGTCCAGTTTAAATGAATTTTATTTTTTTTGACCAACAAAAAAGCGTTTTTCGTACAAAAATGCTAGAATTATAATAAATGAAGACAAAAGTGTAGTAGAAACGCATTTGCGTTAGTTTAAAAATAAACCGTTCAAACTTGTAAGAAGAAATGCATTAACATTTCTTAGTAATATACTGAAATTTCACACATTTCACCCGAAAAACTGCCTTTTTCGACCAAGCTGTACTAATAGATTTAAAAAATCACAAAAGAATTATTATTTGTTCAACGAGTTTCCGTGTTTTTCGTCCCAAACCTTTAATTCAGCGAAATTTCAATATTTTTTGAAAAAATTTGTCCAGTTTGAATGAATTTTATTTTTTTTGACCAACAAAAAAGCATTTTTCGTATAACAATGCTAGAATTATAATAAATCAAGACAAAAGAGTAGAAGAAACGCATTTACGTTAATTTTAATATAAACCGTTCAAACTTGTAAAAAAGTGCATTAACATTTCTTAGTAATATACTGAAATTTCGCACATTTCACCCGAAAAACTGCCATTGACATCCAAGCTGTACAAATATATGTACAAAATCAGGACAGAATTATTATTTGTTCAACGAGTTTTCGTGTTTTTCATTCCAAACCTTTAATTTTGCGAAGTTTCAATATTTTGCGTCAAAATTTGTCCAGTTTGAATGAATTAATTTTTTTTGACTAACAAAAAAGCATATTTTTCGTATAACAATGCTAGAATTATAATAAATCAAGACAAAAGAGTAGTAGAAACGCATTTACGTTAATTTTAATATAAACCGTTCAAACTTGTAAAAAAGTGCATTAACATTTCTTAGTAATATACTGAAATTTCGCACATTTCACCCGAAAAACTGCCATTGACATCCAAGCTGTACAAATATATGTACAAAATCAGGACAGAATTATTATTTGTTCAACGAGTTTTCGTGTTTTTCATTCCAAACCTTTAATTTTGCGAAGTTTCAATATTTTGCGTCAAAATTTGTCCAGTTTGAATGAATTAATTTTTTTTGACTAACAAAAAAGCATATTTCTCGTAGAAAAATGCTAGAATTATAATTAATCAAGACAGAAGTGTATATTTGAAAAGCATTTGCGTTATTTGTGATATAAAACTTTTAATTTTGTAAGAAATGCAAGAACATTTCTTGGTAATATAGTGAAATTTCACACATTTCACCCGAAAAACTGCCATTGACATCCAAGCTCTACAAATATATGTAGAAAATCACGTCAGAATTATTATTTGTTCAACGAGTTTCCGTGTTTTTCGTTCTAAACCTTTAATTTTGCGAAATTTCAATATTTTGCGTCAAAATTTGTCCAGTTTGATTGAATTTTATATTTTTTGACCTACAAAAAAGCATTTTTCGTACAAAAATGCTAGAATTATAATTGATCAAGACAAAAGTGTAGTAGAAACGCATTTGCGTTAATTTTAATATAAACCGTTCAACCTTGTAAGAAGTGCATGAACATTTCTTAGTAATATACTGAAATTTCACTCGAAAAACTGGCTTTGACGACCAAGCTGTAAAAATATATGTAGAAAATTACGACAAAATTATTATTTGTTCAACGTGTTTTTCGTCCCAAACTTTTTATTTTGCAAAATTTCAATATTTTGCGTCAAAATTTGTCGAGTTTAAATGAATTTCAATTTTTTTGACCAACAAAGAAGCATTTTTTTTCGTACAAAAATGCTAGAATTACAATTAATCAAGACAAAAGCGTAGTAGAAATGCATTGGCGTTAATGACACTCAGACACGCGTTGTATAGAGATATTGAACCAACTGAATGACACTGTGGATATAGTCTCGGCACCGCCTAGCAGTATGAGAAGAATCCTGGCTCATATTCTTCCTAACAGAGAAGGCCGTGAACAGAAGTGGATTAAAAAAAAAATTGTGATATAAACCGTTCAAACTTGTAAGAAGTGCATGAACATTTTTTAGTTATATCCTGAAATTTCATACATTTCTCCCGAAAAACTGTCATTGACGAACAAGCTGTAAGCATTTTTGTGCGAAAAACTGCTTTTTTGTGGGTTAAAAAAATATATTTTTTTAAATGTTTTACATCAACGTTAACGTGAATGCGTTTTTACACCACTTTTGTGTTTACACCAAAAAATGGGCTTTTGTTAGTCAAAAGTTATAAAATTCAATTATACTGGAAAATAATGACGCAAAAAATTGAAATTTAGCAAAATTAGAGGTTTGGGACGAAAAACACGAAAACCCGTAAAACAAATAATAATTCTGTCGTGATTTTGTACATACATTTGTACAATTTGGTCTTCAATAGCTGTTTTTTGAGTGATAAGTATGAAATATCAGTATATTACTACGAAATGTTCATACACATTTAGCAAGTTTTAACGATTTACGTCACAATTAACGTGAATGCGTTTCTACATTACTTTTTTCTTGATTTATTGTAATTCTAGCATCTTTTTGTACAAAAATATAGGCTTTTGTTAGTCAAAATTAATAAAATTTATTCAAACTGGAAAATATTGACGCCAAATATTAAAATTTCGCAAAATTAGAGGTTTGGGACGAAAAACACGAAAAAAAAATTGTACGTATATTTGTACAATTTGGTCCTCAATGGCAGTTTTTCGAGCGAGAAGTGTGAAATTTCAGTGTATTGTATTACTGAGAAATCTTTATACACATTTCGCAGGTTTTACGTCACAATGAACGTGAATGCGTTTCTACATTATTTTTGTCTTGATTCGTTGTAATTCTAGCATTTTCGTGCAAAAGCGTAGGCTTTTGTTAGTCAAAAGTAATAAATTTCATTTAAACTGGAAAATGTTGACGCAAAATACAAAAATTTCGAAAAATGAAAGGGTTGGGGTGAAAAACACGAAAATTTGTCGAACACATATTAATTCTTTCTTGATTTTGTACGTATATTCGTAAATTTGGTTGTCATTAGCAGTTTTTCGAGGGAAAAATATGAAAATTCTATCAATTACGTGTAAATACCCTTACATATTTAGCTGATTTGGACATTTTATATCATAAAAAATGAAAAGCACTCCTTGTACCATTTTGTCGTGATTCTTTGATTTTTCTTGCTTTAATGTTCGAATATGGGTGTTTTGTTGGTAAATAAACCTTACACAACCTAACCTTACTAAACTCCACCTTACCTAACCTCACCAAATCCACGATGGACTCTGCGAGAAAATGCACAGGTGGATATCTGATGGACGGAAGAATCGGGACCGTGTTGTGGCCATGCCACGTATTGTTAACATCGTATCGCTCTAGTTTGCCAAACCTTACATAACCTAACTCTGTAAAGAGTCGTTCTTGCTGAACCAATAACTCCTACTAGAGATATAAAACTGGTCCGTTACATACCACACGTCCATTCTCCGAAGCTGAACCCAAAATAATTATCGCTGAGACGTACTTCCCTATGATCATATCATGTTGTCTGATGGTATTCTTCAAAGAAAGACCGACATAGTTTATTATTAAGAACAGTCCAACGTGGTTTAACATTTTTAAGAGGTGAGGCGTGAACAGTTCTAAGGGTGTATATATTGTATTATTAAGATTTAAGGCGTTAACACGTTCGAAACTGGAATCGACCGACTAGACCAGGGGTGATGAAATCAGGCATCGATGCGGTCAACCCCTGGTGGTTTGTTGTCATCAAGACTTTATCATGGTTTTGATCTCATCAGTGGGGAATTGTGGTGAGTTGGGCGTCAAAGTGGGAATTTGAACCAGGAATCCCACTCACAAGTGATAATTGCTCTCTTTGGAATCTGAAAAATTATGATACATTGGGTCGATTTCTCTGGATCGTCCTCGTGGAAGACCTCTTGATAACTGTTTCTGCCCTAGAGGCAAACTATGTTACCATATTTGTAGATGTCGGCTCAGTTATTATCAGAGCTGACGTCAGAGAATTGATTGAGAGTCTGTTTGACTCGAATTAACTTTGTTCCCCGAAAACGAGGCTTAACTTTGTCCCCCAAAACCGAGGCTTAAATTTGTCCCCCAAAAAAGCCTTCGACATATAATTTCGGGGTCACTTTTACGCGCTGCCACAATTTATTTTTCAGAAACAAATATTTGTACCGTACGGAAAATAACCACTCTCGGAATAACGTCCCTCTCGAACCGTGGCCTAGGAATATAATGGGATATCGTATAATCTACACGTAACATACGTAACATACGAGTACATCGGATCGGATCGGATCGTCACTACTGACTAAGTTTTGTTCGTCTCCCTGTGGGCTGTTAGGACAACCCGTAGAATGTTCGTCTCCCTGTGGGCTGTAAGGACAACCCATAGAATGTTTGTCTCCCTGTGGGCTGTTAGGACAACCCATAGAATGTTCGTCTCCCTGTGGGCTGTTAGGACAACCCATAGAATGTTCGTCTCCCTGTGGGCTGTTAGGACAACCCATAGAATGTTCGTCTCCCTGTGGGCTGTTAGGACAACCCATAGAATGTTCGTCTCCCTGTGAGCTGTTAGGACAACCCATATAATGTTCAGCTTCCTGTGGGCTGTTAGGACAACCCATAGAATATTTGATGGCCATCTTATTAGCTTGAATATTCACAGGGCAGGAGGCCCTGTTGTAATGTTGACCGTTTACGGATTGCTACAGATCACATTTTGTGGATATCGAATTATTAATTTAAGAAGGTATCTCCATTCAGTCTCACATAAACGGGCTAGTAGCAGAAGTACACTTTCTTTCAAATTGAATGTAAACAGTCGACAATTTGCAGTACACATTCACGGTTTTTACCATTGTGAAGGTGTATATTCAATATTATTTTCACTGATAAGCATATTTTTCCTAAGATAAGCGTATCGGGTATCGTCAGGTTTTAATAAGAAACATGAAAAAATTAAATAGTTTATTACAAAAATATATTACAAAATAGTTGAGCAATTTTTGGTGAACAATATATCTGGTCAATTATACAGGCACAATATTATTAGGGCACAATTATACAGGCACAATATTATTACGGCACAATTATACAGGCACAATATTATTAGGGCACAATTATACAGGCACAATATTATTAGGGCACAATTATACAGGCACAATATTATTACGGCACAATTATACAGGCACAATATTATTAGGGCACAATTATACAGGCACAATATTATTAGGGCACAATTATACAGGCACAATATTATTACGGCACAATTATACAGGCACAATATTATTAGGGCACAATTATACAGGCACAATATTATTACGGCACAAAAATACTAAATATAATATTTATTATTTATCCGTGCTTCGTCATATTAAATAATGAAGGCGGATTGACGATACCTCCAACTTAAGAATAACAGAACACATTGTGTGCATTTTAAGATACTATACTAGTAGATATTAAGATTAAGATGGAAAATGTCACTTAAGAATAACCGAACCGAACCGAACCGAACACGTTGTGTGCATTGTAAGCTTTTTCAATTTCTTAATTGACAGTGATTTGTGGACTTTTCCATTATACTCGTATTGTTCTCCCTACACATTTTATTGCTCGATCCGACCGGCTGTGGAGGATTCTTTAATAATGAGATTTACTTTATTGCATTATTTTCAAAGTAATACATCTTTTTATAAAATAAAATGTATTTACTCGTATTTATCAGTGGACCGGCATATGGTATGGCATATGGTACCGCGTAGTTACCGAGTTGTGTGGCGGACTCGCTAACGTGGTGCAGGGAGTTAGTTTATTAGAGTCAACAGAGAGTGACATACTGGCTTAACATACTCATCTTTATCAGAGGCAACAGAGAGTAACATACTAGCTTAGCATACTCATCTTTATTAGAGTCGACAGAGAGTGACATACTAGCTTAACATACTCATCTCTATTAGAGGTAACAGAGAGTAGCATACTAGCTTAGCATACTCATCTTTATTAGAGTCGACAGAGAGTGACATACTAGCTTAACATACTCATCTTTATTAGAGGCAACAGAGAGTAACTACTAGCTTAGCATACTCATCTTTATCTCCTCAGTTTACTGAAGAACTTCTGCAGAGTTAAATCGGATTTCGACCTGAACTGAGCTGAGCTGGGCTGAGCTGGGCTGAGCTGAGCTGAGATATTACGTATGTTTTAAGTTATCTCGATTAACTTTCCCAAGTACACTCTCATATTTATATTAACTACTAACTACGAGTAGATGATGTGCACCTTAGGTCCTAATTCTAATTCACAGTTCGACTTAAATACTAATTCGTCTTTAAACTTCAAAGCGAGGTTATGAAACCACGTGACGTCACGTCACCCGTTTAGAGGAACACTTTGACAAACCTGTTGATTTATTCTCCAATTTTACATAAAGTAATTTAGTGTTACAGTCCGATTATGAATTGGGTATTTATTTTACATAGAAAATAATTTAAAATATAACAAAACATCCCAAAACAACACCTCTTGTGCGCAGTGTACGTTATGGGAGATATTCTTGTTCTTCCCAGTCTTCCCAGTCTTCCCAGTCTTCCCAGTCTTCAGAGTCTTCCCAGTCTTCCCAGTCTTCCCAGTCTTCCCAGTCTTCCGAGTCTTCCCAGTCTATAACTATGTATTTATTTATTTATACGCTGGAAAAAGTACTTTTCACTTAAGATCATATTTTTGAACTTCTATCTCACTTACAAATACAACCAATATTATATTTCATCTCACTCACTCGCTCGCTTATCATTCATATTTGAAACCCTCCATCTATTTTGTTACAAATTATATTTGTAGTCTAATTTTGAATGGATAATAAAACGCTGAATTTCAGTAGAATGGGAGCAAACCCTTTTTAAATGGGACTTTGAAACATTTTGTTTTCATCTCTTGTATGGATTCATTTACCAAAACGGAATTTAATTTTAATTTGTACTAAGAATTACATAAAACGTAAACACATTAAAAAATAGATTAACCACACACACACACACACACACAAACTCGTAAAATAACACATTTCTAAGGAAATAAAACAATATAAGTGTAAAAAGGGCAACTGTTTTCATTTCAAATACAAAATAACTGATGTCACGGTTCATACATACCTTCTACAACGTAACATCTAACTTATAACGCTGCACTCCTGACGGTATCCAGAGACACCGCCCACACTACCCATACCGCCCACACTGCCTACATTGCTCCCACTGCCCACAATGTCCATACTTCCCACACTGCCTACATGGCTCACACTGCCCACAATGTCCATACTTCCCACACTACATACTGCCCACACTACACACTGCTCACACTACACACTGCTCACACTACGCACTGCTCACACTACACACTGCTCACACTACACACTGCTCACACTACACACTGCTCACACTACACACTGCTCACACTACACATTGCCCAAACTACACACTGCCCACAACTGTTCACACTACACACTGCCCACACTACACACTGTCCACACTACACACTGCCCACACTACACACTGCGCACACTCACACTGCCCGCGTCGGTCACGCTACCCACACTGCTCACATAGTCCACATTTTCCAATCTCAATATTGACTTTTCCCACTTCTCAGTGATGTAACTTACACGTTACGAGCATGTCGCTGAATTGTAAAGAAATAATGTTTCTTTTTCTGTTATACTCGTACATACGAGTATAACAGAAAAAGTTAGCAACAATTACAGCGCAGTAACAATTGCCCGTCCGCAGCTTTTTTACCATTTCAGTCAAATTTGCACGGGTTATTTTGTAAGTGACCGCGTTCAACAGGAAACTGGCCCAACTTTTAAGGACACTAACATATGAGTAGAATCGCTTACTTTTTCAATAATTTATATTTTTTTTTACCACGAATGGTTAGTTTTGAATGATACTACGAGTACATATCATATCACGCAGGTCATCCGATGCCCACGTTCCGAGCAGTGTTCTTTTAATCGCTGAAATTAACCGCATTGGGAGATGCCTCATCCTGCTAATTCATAATTCTAACGATGCCGTGATAAGCATTTCTGCATAAGACATTTGAACGACATTACGATATGCTGTGTGATATAATCCATTATTAACATCCCAGTTAAATGTTAATTTACAAAATGTTTATAACTAATGAGTGCCATAGAAGTTGTTTTTAATGTTATTACTTAACAAATAGATTATTACTAAAATAAGTAGTGCCTTGAAGAATATACTAGTATTTCTAACAAGTGTGATTCATCTTTAAATACAATTGCTAAGAATAAATATTAAATTGAGCCACGCACCACGCACGCACGCGCGTATCACAGATCAAAATGAATAGTTGGAAATATGTATTCATTACGAACGATAATTTGGATTTAATTCGAAGTTTTCTTATAAGACAAGTAAAAATTTGCAGAAACAAAAACTGGATCTAGGAAAATTCTGTCATTTGTTAAGTACTAGAATTAGATAAAAAAATAACTCGTAACGGTTCTGGCTATGTTGGAGAGTATTGTTGCAGATACGAGTGTAATGCTCCGTAACGGCTCTGCCGTTACGGAGCATTACACTCGTATCTGCAACAACACTCTCCAACATAGCCAGAGCCATTACGGAGCATTACACTCGTATCTGCAACAACACTCTCCAACATAGCCAGAGCCGTTACGGAGCATTACACTCGTATTTGCAACAACACTCTCCAACATAGCCAGAGCCGTTACGGAGCATTACACTCGTATTTGCAACAACACTCTCCAACATAGCCAGAGCCGTTACGGAGCATTACACTCGTATCTGCAACAACACTCTCCAACATAGCCAGAGCCGTTACGGAGCATTACACTCGTATTTGCAACAACACTCTCCAACATAGCCAGAGCCGTTACGGAGCATTACACTCGTATCTGCAACAACACTCTCCAACATAGCCAGAGCCGTTACGGAGCATTACACTCGTATCTGCAACAACACTCTCCAACATAGCCAGAGCCGTTACGGAGCATTACACTCGTATCTGCAACAACACTCTCCAACATAGCCAGAGCCGTTACGGAGCATTACACTCGTATCTGCAACAACACTCTCCAACATAGCCAGAGCCGTTACGGAGCATTACACTCGTATTTGCAACAACACTCTCCAACATAGCCAGAGCCGTTACGGAGCATTACACTCGTATCTGCAACAACACTCTCCAACATAGCCAGAGCCGTTACGGAGCATTACACTCGTATTTGCAACAACACTCTCCAACATAGCCAGAGCCGTTACGGAGCATTACACTCGTATCTGCAACAACACTCTCCAACATAGCCAGAGCCGTTACGGAGCATTACACTCGTATTTGCAACAACACTCTCCAACATAGCCAGAGCCGTTACGGAGCATTACACTCGTATCTGCAACAACACTCTCCAACATAGCCAGAGCCGTTACGGAGCATTACACTCGTATCTGCAACAACACTCTCCAACATAGCCAGAGCCGTTACGGAGCATTACACTCGTATTTGCAACAACACTCTCCAACATAGCCAGAGCCGTTACGGAGCATTACACTCGTATCTGCAACAACACTCTCCAACATAGCCAGAGCCGTTACGGAGCATTACACTCGTATTTGCAACAACACTCTCCAACATAGCCAGAGCCGTTACGGAGCATTACACTCGTATCTGCAACAACACTCTCCAACATAGCCAGAGCCGTTACGGAGTATTACACTCGTATTTGCAACAACACTCTCCAACATAGCCAGAGCCGTTACGGAGCATTACACTCGTATTTGCAACAACACTCTCCAACATAGCCAGAGCCGTTACGGAGCATTACACTCGTATCTGCAACAACACTCTCCAACATAGCCAGAGCCGTTACGAGTTATTTTTTATCTAATTTGAAATCAAAGCTATTGTATTTTTACGTTGATATTTATCAAGATTCATTCGGAACAAATTTGGAAAACTTTTCGATCTTTTTAAAAAATAAACGGACTCGATTCGTATCCAGCAATATTTAAACTATCATAGAAATACCTATCGTAAATCCTAAATTTAATTTAGCTACTTAAACATTAAAATGACCTCCCGAATAATACCTTTGAATTGCACTTGAACGAGAAACCAAAGTTATTTATCGTTATTTTTCTCTCGTTTTGCACAACGGGATAAAATATAAATCGCAA
This sequence comes from Odontocerum albicorne, assembly GCA_949825065.1. Lineage (NCBI taxonomy): Eukaryota > Metazoa > Arthropoda > Insecta > Trichoptera > Odontoceridae > Odontocerum > Odontocerum albicorne. The sequence continues at coordinate 66,755 of OX463866.1, forward strand.
AAAGAAAGTTTATCCAAAAAGTGCGAAAATAATTAAACAGTGTTCAATGTTCGCATTTAAAAATTAATAAAGTTTGTGTATTAGCATATTATATTATTCAATCTTGAATCAGATCACGCTGAGATTTAGCAGAAACTGATTGGTCTCGAGGCGTTGAATATCGGCGCGGCGCGGCACGCGGCATCGGGGGGGGGGGCTGAGGTCAAACTTGTTCTTCGGGTAGATATGGAAGCTTGGCGAGAGCGTCTCGCGCAACTATCGGCCGCTGTCCTTCTTGCGCCGCCTGTTCCGTGCCTCCCGTCTCCAGCAGGTTCATTCTTTGTTCCATCCTCGCTGTCTCCCGAGACTGTCTCCTTCTGAAGGCGTCCATCGGGACATCGAACTCACTTCCATCGTCCATAATCTCTACGTGGCACGCTTCCTCGTCGGAAGAGCCGACCCTGCGATACGGCCCGGACCTCGACCCCTCCTCTTCCCCGCCGGATTGGCAAGACTCTGAACTGAAGCCTTCGTTGTTGTTAGCATCGTCCGAATCCAAAGTAGCACTATCCTTGCTCAACCTGTCTGTCAAATTTTTAATATTTTTCCGGATTCCGTCAAAGTTCTCCTGCATCCTGCTGCCGAAACTGCGTCCCAGTTCCGTGGCCCTTTCTACTTGCGCCTGATCTTGTTCTCGGTCTTGGCTTTTCTCGTCACTATCCGAAGTGAGCTCGACCGCTTCCAGGAACGGAGAGGCGCTTTCTCCAGCATCGAGGGGAATTTCGCACGGACCATAAACTCCTTGCAATTTGGCTTCAATATCCAAAGACATCTTCCTCAGAGCGGTGGCGTAGCGCGAATGGCGTCTTTTCGGATTGTACGGCGTGGTAAAGGTGGGCGAAGCGGGGCACAGCAGGCGGCGTAAGGGGCCCCGCAGCACCCAGAGCAAGGGCAGCGGCGCGCCCAGCAGGAGCAGCCAGGACAGCACTCGTTCTGCCTCCGGGAGAACATTCAGGTACACCTTGAACAGGTTGATCATCTGCTCCGGCAGATTGAACATGCGCTGGAAACAAGCGGAACATTTATATCATCAATATTACAGAAACACACACACACGACCCCTGTTTTTGTCGAATTTTATTTTATGATGTATTATTCTCTGTCCATTGTTTGATCACTACTACGGGGTCGAGATTAACTTTAAATAGCGCAAGTGATGCCCGGTGCGGTACAGTGCGGGCTGTGGGTGCGGGCTGCTCATCTTTTGAAGGCCCGTGACACCCGGTCACAATCACAATTAAATTACTATGTTTTTACTCGAATATATACATATTGCGTGACTGACAATATAAGGTATAGTTATATACGAGTAGTTCGTTTTTCATTTTTGAATCTTTTCATGCATTTTTACTTTAATTCACTTTCAGACTATTTTATATTGTGTGATGAATTAAGCACTGACTATTTTTTATAAATATTGCTATAAGGTACATTGGTTGGTAAATAAAATAAATGCATAAAATTAACCCGTGAAATATTTTGAACAATGAAAACAACATAATATTTAGCTGTCATATTAATATGAAGCTGTCATATTTATTTGAAGCTGACATAAATATGAAGCTGTCATATTAATATGTAGCTGTCATGTTAATATGAAGTTGTCATATTAATATATAGCTGTCATATTAATATGAAGCTGTCATATTAATATGAAGCTGTCATATTAATATGTAGCTGTCATATTAATAAATCATTTTCGCTGTTTGTACGTCGGTCGCATCCAAGGTGATTTAATTTGTATTGTTATTCTTTTTGCTTGTTTTTGAATTGGTGTAATTTTATATCATATAATAGTTCATTAAAGTATGTTATTGTTTTTATTATTTTCCTTTCCATTTACTTCAGTCGAGATTGAGATAGGTTATGTTATGGAAATTATCGAATCCAGTAAGGTTGACACTGACACTGACACTGACACTGATACTGACTGCTACGGGTATATCAAATGTGTGTACAGGCTGAACTGGGGCATGAGTGAGTTTATAACAGTATCGCACAGCTTAGCCAGCCCGACCAAGACAGGGCAGCAGTCCCCGAGTCCCGGCCTCGGGGCTAGAGCACCTCTACCGAGGAATCAAATCTACAACCTCCAGGCTGGAAGTCATGTGTCTTACCAGTTAGGCTAAATAAGTCATCAGTTGTATTACAGAAAGCTCTGTTAGCATGAAGAAGAAACATTAGTGGGGAGATAAGAGATAGGGAGATAGAACGATAATCCGTGCTGTGCTGTGCTAGAAAGAGGTAATGTATACTCACGATCTCGAACCAAAGTAGTGGCAGCGTCATGTGTGAGAAGTGCGCGAGATTGTGCACCGAACTGAGGTCCGTGTGCAGCGCCATGTTGATCTGGAAGCGGGCGGCCACGCGCAGCGGCAGACCGGAACGCGGCTGCAGCAGGAAGGAGGAGCCGTGCTCCGCGTCGTCGGGCGTCAGGCCCTGCAGGTTGTGGGACAGCTCGCGGGACCCGTTCAAGAAGTGCGGGTAACTGAGCGCGATCGGGAACCCATAGTAGCAGTCCGTCACGTCGATCAGCCCGTCCGGTAAGCAGTTGCCTGCAATTTAATATGATTAAATGCGAGTACATTTCGTTTCATCTTAATATCAAATAAAATATCATAAAGTCATTTTATAATATTCAGTATTATTCGTCTTCTGTGTTTAGCTCTCACACGCAGCGTGTCGTGTCCTGCTCGACCAGGTCATCCCGTCTTCTGTGTTTAGCTCTCACACGCAGCGTGTCGTGTCCTGCTCGACCAGGTCGTCCCGTCTTCTGTGTTAAGCTCTCACACGCGGCGTGTCGTGTCCTGCTCGACCAGGTCATCCCGTCTTCTGTGTTTAGCTCTCACACGCAGCGTGTCGTGTCCTGCTCGACCAGGTCGTCCCGTCTTCTGTGTTAAGCTCTCACACGCGGCGTGTCGTGTCCTGCTCGACCAGGTCATCCCGTCTTCTGTGTTTAGCTCTCACACGCAGCGTGTCGTGTCCTGCTCGACCAGGTCGTCACGTCCGGTGTTAGACTTTACAGGTTTTATAAGCCTTCAGAAAGCGTGTGCAGTGAGCAGCTATGTACTAGAAAGAGACGGTGTGTGCAGACCGTGGTCTGTATACGGTGTGGTCCATTTTCTCACACCCATTTAAAAGCGACTTTGCTAGACTACACTTGCACATACTATATGCAGCACTTGCGCGTACTATTGCAGTTCAGCATCGTAAGTGATAGTAATAATATCTCATATCAAGATGCTCTTTTGCGAAACTATGTTAAGACTTTATAAATTTATTTATTTATTTTTATAGACTCTTGTCTTCCAATATCCCTCCGTGGACGCGTATGTAATATATATCCTGTTTACTTTACCGCCCGAGGACAGGACACTAACGGTGGTAGTACTCACCGCCCCTGCAGAAGCACTTGTTGTTCTCGTTCTTGAGGCCGTTATCCAGTGCATTCTCATCGAAGGTGTACTCGTAGCCCCACAGTCCATCTGCCCACCCGGCTGCCACCTTCACCTGTAACGCGATAGCTAGAAAGTTTGAATACTTTGGTCATATCTTGAAACGTGATAAATATCGGATCGATCAACTTATAATGCAAGCAAGGATAAAAGGTACTCGCAGACCTGATAAAACAATTATTTTCTTTCGTATCGAATTGGTGATTCGGATATATTGAAGAGCGTGGCCGGGAAACTTTATTGTCTTCAGTCCGAACAATTGAACTTTTGGGTTTAGAACCTCTGGAGTATGCACGAAATGTATGGTTTGTCATTGTATGTGCGTATTGATAACACTACCGCACGTGAAGAAATACAACCACTCGCTCTCGTACTTGGCGCGTATCAATATTGTTACTTCACGAACTTTTACCATCGAGAATCTAATCTGAATATAAAAAGAAGCGGGTGGAACTAATCCACGGAGGGGTGGAGGAGCGGGTGGAACTAATCCACGGAGGGGTGGAGGAGCGGGTGGAACTAATCCACGGAGGGGCGGAGGAGCGGATGGAACTAAGCCACGGAGGGTCAAGGAGGAGCGGGTGGAACTAAGCCACGGAGATCATCATACAGTAGAACACTAATTTCATCGCTTAAAAGCTTTCGTGAGTGGTACGGCAAAACATGCTATTGATTTTCTAAACTGCAGTTTTAAAAAAATGCTACGACGATCATTTAGTAGAAGGTGACACTAAGCAGATAAAGAATGAATGGCTATGACTATGAATGGCTACGACTATGAATGGCTAAGACTATGAATGGCTACGACTATAAATGGGTACGACTATGAACGGCTACGACTATGAACACAATCTATATTTGACCCGACTCTATGGTATGGGAAGTATTCTACTCTTGATATATTTCCGCTTCCGCTTACACAACTTAATTATATGGAAAATCTAGTTGAAACGAAAAAGTTGTGATTTTAAATCTTAAAAACTAGGTTACGATATAGTCTATTGTAGGTTACACTATAGTCTATTGTAGGTTACACTTTGGTCTATTGTAGGTAGTGATAAGTTTTACAGCCTGCCTTGTCAGTTAGAAAAAAAACAAAGATTGAAACTTCACAACAATATTTGGTTGTTTGCTCATATTTGAACAATCCTAAACTTATTTAGTTTGCTACTAGTACTAGTACGAGTATGTTACACGTTCCTTGTAGGCTTGTCTGATGAAAGGATCAACAATAATATGATACTCGTATACAGGTAGTTGCGACAAATTCTTTTTTTAACTCCTGCATAACAAAATTCCACAGTTCAAGCGAGTTTGCATATTGCATCGTTTTTCATGTGGTCTTGATTATTTACAAGAAAAAAGTGAAAAAGTTGTGTACAGTTTCACCTGGTGGGTGTATTATCATGTGGCAATCTCTTCTTATCAACGAAAAATCTGTAAAATAAGTCGGAAGGGAGCGGTAGACTAAAACCTTTTTGTAAAAAAATCTGGGAACCAACGGGCATTGAACCCGCAGCCCTCGTATCGAAAGAAAAGCATCTTATCAACTAGGCCACGGAGGTCAGGCTAGGCCACAGAGGTCAGGCTAGGCCACGGAGGTCAGGCTAGGCCACAGAGGTTTAATCAAATAGTTAATGGGTTTGTGTTGTTATGGAGTTAAGTTCAACTTATGGTGCTCTTTTATGATACGACTTTATGACTGCTTACATATTAATTAATTATATTTTATATCAAAAAGGTCATTTAACCGATGAAACAAAAACAAGTTTACCATCGGGGCCGCCCTGCAGAGACTCTTCCTGTAGAAGAGCACGGAACGGCCGTCCTCCAGGTTCCCGGGGAACTTGGTCCCGTCCGAGGCGAAGTGGATGTTTCCGCAGTCGCCCTCCCAGTGTGGCAGTGAGCGGGCCCCGTGCCAGGTGTCCAGCAAGCCGGAGAGGGAGGGCCCGCCGGAATTGTCCTCGCCGGTGAACACCGTCTCGAATTCCTCATCGAAATCGTACATCTGGAATTAAAAAGAATATGCCGAAGTTCATATTATTAATTGTTTTGGCGGATGTGATAGATCATATGGAAGAACATATGGAGAGATTCTCAGGCCTTATCATTATATGGGAAGTTGGGAAATGGAAATGGGAAACTGTAAAAGAAATACTGGTGATCCGATCAATATTCATAACTACTCGTATGTTACTCTTTAAAAAGCAAAAGAAACTGGAAGACGATGAGCCGGTACATCGGAAATGTTATTATAACGTTTTATGTTACACGGAGCCCTTCGAGATATCATAAACCCTAATAGAGTGATGGGACACGTCCAAGAGAGTGGCAAAAAGACAAAAATGTATTCGATTCTATCAATCAAGTCGTTCGGCTAAGAACTAAATGTTAGCAATACACGCACACAAGTCTAAATGTTTGCAATAGACGCACACAAGTCTAAAGACTGGGCGAGATTTTTTATTAGACGAATTGTTTAATTAAATTAAAACCTTTTATTTTTACTTCTAGGGAACCGAAACCAGACCCCTGCGAGAAGGCCTCGTGTTTTATCAACTTGGCCACCACAGTAGTGATATGGAATTAATGATTCAGACCAGACCCCTGCGAGAAGGCCTCGTGTTTTATCAACTTGGCCACCACAGTAGTGATATGGAATTAATGATTCAGACCAGACCCCTGCGAGAAGGCCTCGTGTTTTATCAACTTGGCCACCACAGTAGTGATATGGAATTAATGATTCAGACCAGACCCCTGCTAGAAGGCCTCGTGTTTTATCAACTTGGCCACCACAGTAGTGATATGGAATTAATGATTCAGACCAGACCCCTGCGAGAAGGCCTCGTGTTTTATCAACTTGGCCACCACAGTAGTGATATGGAATTAATGATTCAGACCAGACCCCTGCGAGAAGGCCTCGTGTTTTATCAACTTGGCCACCACAGTAGTGATATGGAATTAATGATTCAGACCAGACCCCTGCTAGAAGGCCTCGTGTTTTATCAACTTGGCCACCACAGTAGTGATATGGAATTAATGATTCAGACCAGACCCCTGCGAGAAGACCTCGTGTTTTATCAACTTGGCCACCACAGTAGTGATATGGAATTAATGACTCAGACCAGACCCCGGCGAGAAGGCCTCGTGTTTTATCAACTTGGCTTCCACAGTAGTGATATGGAATTAATGATACTGACGTCAATTGTTCGCCACTTCTCTGCCTTGGTATATGTTCATCAGGTTGTGTTGACAGTAGGAAGAACATTCAATATTTAAAGGTGGTTTTGATATTTTTATCTTAAAAGATTTTTAGGATGTTATAATTATTTATTCGTACGGTCATCGTCAATATAGTTTTATGATCACTCTAAACCAATTCATGTGATACTTCTATCACTCTAAACCAATTCATGCCACCGTGACAAAATCTTTCATCTCACAAGTTTGCAGGAGCTGCAGAACATGAAGGGAACAAACGAAGTAACCTTGGATAGCGAGACCCAGGCGAGATCAACAAGGCAGAGCTCTAAGAGGGGAAAATCATCGGGCTCCAAGTGATACGTGCTTTTAGTATTTTTTTTTTCATCTATTATTTTAAGACATTTTTAACAAACTGTCAAATTTTGTGTCAAATGTTGTGTTGTGATTACGCGAGTGTTGCCGCGTTATGAAGACCAATAAATCAGCGGAATAAATGTCATAGAGCATATGCGAGTCGCGCTGATCGGCAGTCAAGGCAATGTTGCCTGACCGGGAGTTCGGCTCGGCGTACTTAGCCCGAATTTTTTGTTTGATCTGTTAACTGGGTCCTTGAGTTGATTCATGCGTCGGGTGATATATGCTGCTTGTACTGCAATCGACAATAAATTTTGACAGCAATGCGACTTGCATCTCCGTTGTGGCAATACTCGCGCTCGGTACATAGCGTATCTTACATTTTTGATGGCGGGAACAAATGTCAGACTCAAACTAGTCATTGTTTTTGATTTTTTTTTTTTATTTTTATTAATTTTGTTTGTTTTTTTTTTTACCCACTGTACTATTGAGCTGTGTTCCTGCCGCTGCACATTGTCTTTAAACTGTCTTTTTTTTATCCTATTATTTTGACTTGCCTATATTTACATTCTGTTTTCTTTTTTTTTTTTGGGAATCTATTGCTGTTTTTTTTTTCTTTTCATGATTGACAGCCTCCATTTTACAACTTGAGGCAATCCACACTCAATGTAGATATTCTCTTACTGATTACATTATAGCTGTGGAAATATATTCTTATTTTCTTTTTTCTCTCTTCCACTTGCCTGAACTACGTTAAGTGTTACTTTCACATTTGTTTCTTGTTTCCTTTTCTCTCTCTGTATTTGTATGTATTTTTAATGACTTGCATTGAAAGTCTCTAAAGGTTTTGTAATTTTTTCGAATTATTATTTTTTTTTTTTTGCTTGTTTTTATTTCTTGTTTGTGACCTTCAATCAACTAGACAGGGGTACGACGCGTGACAGTAGAATAAATTCGCTGTTTCTTGGCTTTGTGTTTCTGAGCTTGTTTTTTTTTCGTTGATTTAGTTTATTTTGTGTTTTTTTTTTTTTTGAAAAAATATTTAATGTCATCGCCCCCCTTATCTCCCGATGATTCCATGACTCTACCTACTTCGCATACCCTTCTATCTACTCCCTCACCCTTTCCTGAATTCCTATCTACATTGGACACGTCATCTTCAGACTCTTCAGATTTCGCTGATACAAACCCGCCATTACTTTTGAATAATCATCTCCGCTCTGCTTTCTCTACAGCTAACAATGACTTTCACGCATGCCATATAAATGCCCAAAGCATACCCGCCCATTATTCTGAGCTGCTCACCTCATTTCATGACCAGCCTGTCCATGCCCTGCTGGTTAGCGAATCCTGGATGAAACCATCACTATCAAACTCACTTTTTTCTCTTCCAGGATTCCATCTAGTTCGGCGAGACAGCGTGGGGAGAATGGGAGGAGGAGTCTGCATATATTTGAGGAATAATATAAATTTTTCTATCATCTGTCAATCCCAAGCTCCTTACTCTGGAGGCCCAGAATATTTATTTATATCCCTTCACTACAACTTCATTAAATATCTCATCGGAGTTATATACTGTCCTCCTAATAATAATTATTTTGACGAGTTAGAAAAACTTCTTGAAGATCATACTCCTAATTTCAATACCACTCTCATAATGGGAGATTTCAATACGTGCCTTAAAAAAAATGACGGCCGATCTGATAAACTCCTGAGAATCGTACAGTCAATGAACCTCTCAATAATGCCCCTAAACTGTACACATGTAACAAGAAATTCCCAAAGCCTTCTAGATTTAATTATTACCTCAAATCCCTCTGCAGTTCGAACTCATGGACAAATTGATGCTCCAGGCTTCTCGCATCATGATTTGATATATATCTCACTGATCAACCACGCTCCGAAACTCTCAAAAGAGAGAAAATTCCTGAGAAGCTTTGGACGCATTGATAGGGACGCCTTATTTTCCGACGCAAGCGAAGTTGACTGGGCGGCCATCGAACGATTGGATAATATAGATAGTAAAATAAATCTATTCAACACGTTTTTACTAGAGCTCTGCGACAAACACGCTCCACTTAAACTTACTCACTTAAAGCGTGGACCTGCCCCGTGGCTGACTGACGACATTAAGAAAAACATGGCTAGACGTGACAAAGCGAAAAAAAACTTCAAATCTAATCCCAATGATCAACTATGGGAGATTTTTCGACGACTTCGCAATAAATGTACACAATTATGTCGGAATGCAAAAAGAAAATACTATTTTGACACCCTTCAAAACTGTCAGCCTGCAAAAAGATGGAAGGTTCTGAACTCGATGGGTGTCAAATCCTCGGACACCTCAGGTAACTTCACATTAGATGTTAATAACCTTAATAGACATTTTGCGACACCATCACTCAGTTTAGACATTACCACAAAGGAGAACACTCTCCGAAAAATTCATGTAATGCCTCGACCCAATGTTCCTGAGCTCCACTTTTCGGAGGTTGATGTAGGTGAGGTTCGTCGTATTCTTTTGACTATATCCTCAAAAGCGATGGGTGACGACAATATTTCGATTGTATTCATCTCCTTCATTATCGATGCTATTCTTCCTATCATAACACATATTATAAATTTTTCTTTGTCTACTAGCAGCTTTCCTAGTGTATGGAAGAGGGCTCTAATTATTCCGATCCCGAAAGTTGACTCACCCACGTCATATAAAGATTTTAGGCCCATATCTATTCTGCCCACACTATCCAAAATTATTGAAAAAATTGTTCATATACAAATTGACTCCCACCTTAATCAATTTGAATTGTTTAATCCATTGCAGTCAGGATTTCGTCCGGGACATAGTACCACTACCGCACTGGTCAAGATCACGGATGACGTGAGACGTGGAATGAGCTTTAGGCAGTTGACATTGTTATGTCTACTAGATTTCAGCAATGCATTCAATACTGTAGACTTTGATCTGCTTATGGCTCGAATGCGTTCATTACGATTCTCTGAATCGGTCATAGTCTGGTTTTCGAACTATTTAAAGGGAAGACAACAATCCTGTAAATACCAAGAGCGTATATCTGAATGGGCTGATCTCTCTGCAGGCGTCCCCCAAGGTGGAATTCTCTCCCCACTCCTTTTTTCTATATTCATCAACCCAATAACATCGTCTCTTAAATGTTCTTATCATCTGTATGCAGATGACCTGCAGATATATATTCATTTTGATCCAAATTTCTTTCACGCGGCTTTGAACAATTTAAATACGGACCTTCAATCGATCTCGGAGTGGACTGCGGAGCATGGCTTACTCATCAATCCTAAGAAGTCTCAAGCGATCCTCATTGGCAGCCCTCAGCTTCTTGGTAAATTCAACACTGACTTACTTCCTCCAATATTACTTGATGGCTCTATTATACCATTACATAAAACTGTTAAAAACCTAGAAGTGCTAATAGATAACACTCTCTCATGGCGAGATCAAATAAATGAGGTAAGCCGAAGGATCTTCTTCAGCCTTCATTCCCTTAAAGTGTTGCAAAGATTTCTACCAACTAAAACCAAAATTTTACTCGTACAATCTCTGCTCTTTCCGATTCTGGACTATGCGGACGTATGTTACTTGGATGTTACAGAGGAACAGCTGGACAAATTACAGCGTCTTCAAAATGTGTGCCTAAGATTTATTTTCAACCTACGAAAGTACGATCATATAACTTCATACCAGAAGGCATTGAACTGGTTGAATGTTAGAAATAGACGCCAAATTCACATACTGTCTCTATTGTATAATATCCTTAACTGTCCCGCCGCACCCTCTTATCTCGCCGAAAATTTTCAGCGTCTTTCCAATCATGGATTAGCGCTACGCTCAAACAGAGATTGTTTATTGGCCTTTCCAGTTCACCGCTCTTCTTTTTTCACGTCGTCCTTTACTGTCCATGCAGTGAGACTCTGGAATCAGTTACAAACCAATATAAGACTCGCTCCGTCCTTGGCATGCTTTAAGAAGCGACTGAAAAAACTCTTAATTTCTAGTCAGTAAAATAACGTGTTTCATTCCTGATTTTTCTTTTCCTTTCCTCTCCACCATCCTTTCCTTTCCTTTTGATTGATGATATCTCACTTTATATGAAAAATAGTGTTCGGGTGATTGTCCGTCTTTGTGGGGTTCGTGGGCATGTTCTCACGTATATGTTTATGGATTTCGTGGGGATGGATAGTCATTTGAATGATTTATGCGACCACGTAACTTGCTTCATTTACTTTTGTCTGGTTGGTTGGAAGAGATTGCCGCCTGGCAATAAGCCCGCCAGATTGTATTGCAATGAAAGTGTTAAATAAATAATACTTTCAACATATTTAGATTAATGATACTGACATATTGAAGAGCGTGGATGGGGGCCATAGTATCTTTGACCCCAAAATTGTATCATTTGGGCTAAGAATTACTCGGTTGGCGCATAACTCACTGTTCGCCATTACACATGTTTGAAACACGTGGACAGGTAACAACACTCGCATACGTCGATTGCGTGCGACTATTGTTAAATATACTATTTAACCGGATAATAATTGTTTTATTTGGATATCATTGGGAATCGAATTCGAAACTCCCGGGAAAAAGACAGGCATCTTACCAACTAGCCCGTGGAGATTGTCGCTTGGTAATCAAATATACGTCACGTGTATGGAGCTCAAAATGCTGTTAATCTTTTTGCGAATAATTTAAAATTAGCTCGTTAAATAAAAACACCTCAATGCTTAATTTAAAGTTGACCCTTCTGACAATTTAAAGTCGACCCTTCTGACAATTTGGGAGTGGCGGGAAAATGACAGCACGACAGGTCAGGAGTAAACCGAACGATATTTACCTTTTAACCAGCGAACTTGTGATTTGGAGATATTGAATATTGTGAGGAGTATATTTTATAATTTAATTAAATTCAAAATGGCTATAGTATTTCAAAGAAAAAATCCTCGGGCACCATTTCGAAACAACTGGTCGGCCTAATAAATTGAAGAATCTTAAATTACCGTTAAAAGTACCCTTCCCTGAGCACGTGTTAATATCTATATGAATCACGAGGTTCCATAATCTTCTAGAACAATGTCTCATGATTTAAAATTCAAGGTCTGTTTTGTTTACTCTCAACAAGCAAACGATGCCAGGCCGAGACATTGCCGTGGTTGTCGTTCCTGAGTTGAAGTGCGGGATGAGGGAAGGGTCCCCTCCAGAAAAAAATGCTATAAAAGAGAGGCGTGAGGGGTGTGACGCTCATTCTGTCCAGGTCTACCAATGAGTCAAAGGGTTCACGCGCGTTTGTTACAAATTTTAATTCTTTTAATTAATAATTACTCTCGAGTTCAATTTAATAACTCTTAATTCAGTTAAGGGGAAATTCCCTATCAGGAATTCTGCCCTATCCAGAAGTTACTTCCGTTCCGTCACGATCCATTGGAGCCAAATACGCAGTTGCTTGTTGCATCATATACGTCTAGACACGTGTTGCGGCATGGGCCCTGCTCTCTCCCAGACCATCCTAGGAAGTTCTCAGCTGGCGCCATGCACTCTGGGGTAGCATCTACCAACATCTGATTCCAAAGAATTTACCACAACCATCGACATGCTTCAAGCCGTCTGTACCTGCCCTGGACTTCGTGAATTGGTGAAAAATGGACACGTCAGCCGTTATTACGTCGTACTCATCTCAAAGGTATTGTGAATCTATTTATTGTGGTTTTTGTTGATTTCACATTCCATTTACTGGTGTTTGATTTGGCCATTCCTCTTACAGAGTCTGGTCTAAAATTGATTTAAACTTAACCTCAAATTCGGAGAGTTATTAGAGTCGTTTACTTATTCGAAATTTACCTTCTTGTGATCGGATCATTGATCCGATTTCAATAATAAATAATATTTTTTTAATCTATTATATGTATTTCAATTACTGTCATCTTCCTTCCTGGTACCAGCATCGAGAGAATTTCAAAAAGTTATCCATCGAACCTTGAGTTGTAAAAAGTCTTTGCTCATTTTCATATACCGCTGCGCTAACCTCTAGTCAGGACTATTTAAGATTTATTGAGTGGATATTTCAAATTATGTCAAATATTTAAATAACCTACAAAATAATAAAGAAGTCTGACAATATTGTGGCCGAGAGACCATATTTCGGATTTAGAACTAATGGAATAGGCACAGCACTCGCGGTTTGTCAAAACGTATGTTATATTGTTAACACTATCTCACGTGAAGAGACAACAGCATTCGCACACGCACACGTACTCGGCGCGTGCGGTTATTATTATTGTCACATGATGAACAATTTTACTGAATTGGAACCCTTTCATATCGGATACCATCGAGAATCGAATCCATAACCCCTGAGGAGTGGAAACCGAGCATCTCACTAACAATGGACTACAAAAGTCGTCTCTATTCACCGATCAGCATCTACATGAAAATTTTCCATCAAAACTCTCGTGACCATCTTTATGTTATAACGCGGAAACTAATCACAGTGAGATGCTGCGTCGCAAATTAACATACGAGTATATCTCAAACAGATGTTTTCTCTGTATTACAATATAATGTATCAACAATATATTTCATCCCGATGTAAAATATATATTTTTTTGTTATATACTCGTAAAAGCTTTACGTTATATAGGAATAAACCACAGAAAAAAAAGTTCTTCCCCGAAAATGGAAATTTTTGGAGTTATTCTACATATTCATAAAAACTCACCTACCCATGTGCAAACTTAGTCCCATGACAGCCATAGAAACCGAAACAAAAATTAAATCTTTACTTAGTTTTCTGTTTCTAGAGAGATACGAGTACTAGTAAAGGGCATTAAGGTTACGAAGTCAGGGTTGCTAGATCAGTGATTTGACAATTCTTGTTCTTTTTATACTGCGATTATGTTAATAACACTTGAGATATATTTCTGTATAGAAAATACTCTCATGTCTTTGGAATAAAACATGCGGTCGAGTGTAAAGTTTATATTTGTTCAGATTATCAAGTTTGTTAATTTGTCGCATTTACGAGTATGTTATGGTACATATAGTATTTCCCAAACTGTACATTGTGGAATGAAGTGTTAAATAAATTTATTAAATTATTCAAGAAAGGGGGGTTCTGAAGGCTTAATGGTAAGCTCTACAGATAGAGGGGTGTCGTTCTGAAGGCTAAATGGTAAGCTCTACAGATAGAGGGGTGTCGTTCTGAAGGCTAAATGGTAAGCTCTACAGATAGAGGGGTGTCGTTCTGAAGGCTAAATGGTAAGCTCTAAAGATAGAGGGGTGTCGTTCTGAAGGATAAATGGTAAGCTCTACAGATAGAGAGGTATCGTTCTGAAAGCTTAATGATAAGCTTTACAGATAGAGGGGTGTCGTTCTGAAGGCTTAATGGTAAGCTCTACAGACGTTTTACTACTATCTGAAGTTAGTTCAAACTTCGACTTAGTCGCAATAAATTAGCAATATCCATAAAAAAATGTTAAAGATTTTGTGGAAAGTGAATATAAGTATGAATACGAAGTGAGGGGAAGTGAGGTGAATTTAATATCAAGTGGTTCCAGGAAAAAAAAAGTTTCAATAATTGCGAAACATTTATGTACTTATACGTAAATGTTTCTCAATTATACAAAAGCATGTAAAATATCTTATGTTTTTTATCAGTTTTTAAGGACATATCGTCTAATAAAATACACCCTTCAAGTATGCAGTAAACTGTTCCAGTAGAACTTACCCTGTCTATAAGGCCGAGCCGGTCGAACTTGATCCAGCCGGGCAGGAAGGAGTTGCCCAGTGTGACGAGCGGAGTCCGGTGCCCGAACATGAATTCGTGCGCGCTCATGCGGACCAGCGGCTGCGAGCCCGTGCTGCGGAGCAGCGTGTTTACGCCCAGCCGCGTGAACACGTTGCTCGTTGCGCCCACGTGCCCTATCGCCTGAAACACACACCGCCCCATATCATAGTTAATAACAACACTAAAGGTAAACGGCGGCTTATTGAGGTTCAGGACAGATGCAGACTGGTAAATTACACATACCATCGTGCGATGATCTACCTTCTGTCATTAATCCACGCACACAAACTATTTGCTTTATCCACACTCAGATGTATTTTTCCTCAAAGTTCTTCGGTTTTCCTCGGTCAAAGCTTTGCCCACTACATTCTTGGTCACCTTATTCTAGAATGTTTGATTTTAATTATCAAATTTTGTGGTGAGTGAAGCCGCGCTGTTTCTCAATCAGCATGGGGATGGGCTCGTAGCTCGGTTACTTGTATTGGATACAACGAAATCATGTATAATAGACCGAAGGATTATCCAGCCGAGAAAGGCGTACGTCCATCCAAAGGCAGTTAGGTTACACAAAACAAAATTAGTAATTACAAGAAAAAATCATACTTACACAGAAAAAGAATATCATAATCACATTGTACCAAATCATACTTACACACAAACAGAATACCATAATCACATTGTACCAAATCATACTTACACACAAACAGAATACCATAATCACATTGTACCAAATCATACTTACACACAAACAGAATACCATAATCACATTGTACCAAATCATACTTACACACAAACAGAATGCCATAATCACATTGTTCCAAATCATACTTACACTTACTGATTTTAAGACAAAAAATGAAAACACAGAATCAAGGAGAAGAGAATTGCTCAGTGGAGTTATTTTCCAATGCATAATTTTGATCGAATTTCAGCTTTCATATTGTAACGTCATTTTTTACTGAATTGGGTATATTTCTCAGCCATTTTTTATTTTTCTTTATTTTCAAACATACAATTAAAGCGATAAGCCACGAAAGTGAAATTGAGCTCGAAATATTTGAAGTTAGTGAAACCAGTTATGTTATATGATATAACCCACAAAGAAAAGTGGATTTCTCCTGCTGTAGATATGCTTTTCGTTTATCCATATGAGAAGCAACCTTTCAACATCATCAAGAATAGGTAACCGTTTCGTAGACATTCTTGACAATCCCTTTGAAGCATCTATCTTCTTAATGTTGTCATTGTTCTTGAGGATAGAGCAAATCGTTGATGTAGACCGATTATATGTGCGCGCTAGATCAGCCACGCTCACACCTCGTTCTCGCTTTTCAATGATTTTACGTTTCATTTCTACAGTTACTTTTATTCTCTTATGGCTGTCTTCTTGTGGCTTTTTCTTCAGGGACATTTTTGCAAGGGTTATTAAACTTTGCACAAAAAAAATTACAAATAATGTCTGAACACAAGTTTGGAAAAATGTGTGATCACATGTGACACTAACGTGCTAGCGGAACGAGTGCTAACCAGAGACTGACGCACTGGCGCGGAAGTCCCGGCTCACAAGTGAGTGACGTGAAGATGGGACTTCCCCTTTCTGCGTCACTCGTTATGCGAAATGTCGCTCGTTAAGGGAGCATTTTTTTCACAATCTGTTTAGCTCGTTATGCGAATTACTCGTTATGAGAGGTGCTCGTTATGAGAGGTTCCACTGTACTCGTACAATGTTTCAGCAAACTATGTACTCGTAAAATGACGTCAACATTTTGTGTATCCCCGTTTGCATACATTCAGGCGTTTTCAATAATATTGATTCAACTTAACCTTTACTTGCCAAAATTATTTTCTACTCTCAATGTGGCCGTGCCCGTCATGTCAGCTATACAATGTGGCCATGCCAGTCACGTCAGCTATACAATGTGGTCATGCCCGTCACGTCAGCTATACAATGTGGCCATGCCAGTCACGTCAGCTATACAATGTGGTCATGCCTGTCACGTCAGCTATACAATGTGGCCATGCCAGTCACGTCAGCTATACAATGTGGTCATGCCCGTCACGTCAGCTATACAATGTGGCCATGCCAGTCACGTCAGCTATACAATGTGGCCATGCCAGTCACGTCAGCTATACAATGTGGTCATGCCCGTCACGTCAGCTATACAATGTGGCCATGCCAGTCACGTCAGCTAAACAATGTGGTCATGCCCGTCACGTCAGATATACAATGTGGCCATGCCAGTCACGTCAGCTAACCAATGTTGTCATGCCCGTCACGTCAGCTATACAATGTAGCCATGCCAGTCACGTCAGCTATACAATGTGGCCGTGCCCGTCACGTCAGCTATACAATGTGGGCATGCCCGTCACGTCAGCTATACAATGTGGTCATGCCCGTCACGTCAGCTATACAATGTGGCCATGCCAGTCACGTCAGCTATACAATGTGGCCGTGCCCGTCACGTCAGCTATACAATGTGGGCATGCCCGTCACGTCAGCTATACAATGTGGCCATGCCAGTCACGTCAGCTATACAATGTGGTCATGCCCGTCACGTCAGCTATACAATGTGGCCATGCCAGTCACGTCAGCTATACAATGTGGTCATGCCCGTCACGTCAGCTATACAATGTGGGCATGCCCGTCACGTCAGCTATACAATGTGGCCATGCCAGTCACGTCAACTATACAATGTAATCATGCCCGTCACGTCAGCTATACAATGTGGACATGCCAGTCACGTCAGCTATACAATGTGGTCATGCCCGTCACGTCAGCTATACAATGTGGTCATGCCCGTCACGTCAGCTATACAATGTGGCCATGCCAGTCACGTCAGCTATACAATGTGGCTGTGCCCGTCACGTCAGCTTTACAATGTGGGCATGCCCGTCACGTCAGCTATACAATGTGGCCATGCCAGTCACGTCAACTATACAATGTGGTCATGCCCGTCACGTCAGCTATACAATGTGGACATGCCAGTCACGTCAGCTATACAATGTGGTCATGCCCGTCACGTCAGCTATACAATGTGGCCATGCCAGTCACGTCAACTATACAATGTGGTCATGCCCGTCACGTCAGCTATACAATGTGGCCATGCCAGTCACGTCAGCTATACAATGTGGCCGTGCCCGTCACGTCAGCTATACAATGTGGGCATGCCCGTCACGTCAGCTATACAATGTGGCCATGCCAGTCACGTCAGCTATACAATGTGGTCATGCCCGTCACGTCAGCTATACAATGTGGTCATGCCCGTCTCGCCAGCTATACAATGTGGCCATGCCAGTCACGTCAGCTATACAATGTGGCCGTGCCCGTCACGTCAGCTATACAATGTGGCCATGCCAGTCACGTCAGCTATACAATGTGGTCATGCCCGTCACGTCAGCTATACAATGTGGCCATGCCAGTCACGTCATTTATGCAATGTGGTCATGCCCGTCACGTCAGCTATACAATGTGGCCATGCCAGTCACGTCAGCTATACAATGTGGCCGTGCCCGTCACGTCAGCTATACAATGTGGGCATGCCCGTCACGTCAGCTATACAATGTGGCCATGCCAGTCACGTCAACTATACAATGTGGTCATGCCCGTCACGTCAGCTATACAATGTGGACATGCCAGTCACGTCAGCTATACAATGTGGTCATGCCCGTCACGTCAGCTATACAATGTGGTCATGCCCGTCACGTCAGCTATACAATGTGGCCATGCCAGTCACGTCAGCTATACAATGTGGCTGTGCCCGTCACGTCAGCTTTACAATGTGGGCATGCCCGTCACGTCAGCTATACAATGTGGCCATGCCAGTCACGTCAACTATACAATGTGGTCATGCCCGTCACGTCAGCTATACAATGTGGACATGCCAGTCACGTCAGCTATACAATGTGGTCATGCCCGTCATGTCAGCTATACAATGTGGCCATGCCAGTCACGTCAACTATACAATGTGGTCATGCCCGTCACGTCAGCTATACAATATGGCCATGCCAGTCACGTCAGCTATACAATGTGGCCGTGCCCGTCACGTCAGCTATACAATGTGAGCATGCCCGTCACGTCAGCTATACAATGTGGCCATGTCAGTCACGTCAACTATATAATGTGGTCATGCCCGTCACGTCAGCTATACAATGTGGACATGTCAGTCACGTCAGCTATACAATGTGGTCATGCCCGTCACGTCAGCTATACAATGTGGGCATGCCCGTCACGTCAGCTATACAATGTGGCCATGCCAGTCACGTCAACTATACAATGTGGTCATGCCCGTCACGTCAGCTATACAATGTGGACATGCCAGTCACGTCAGCTATACAATGTGGTAATGCCCGTCACGTCAGCTATACAATGTGGCCATGCCAGTCACGTCAGCTATACAATGTGGGCATGCCCGTCACGTCAGCTATACAATGTGGCCATGCCAGTCACGTCAACTATACAATGTGGTCATGCCAGTCACGTCAGCTATACAATGTGGGCATGCCCGACACGTCAGCTATACAATGTGGCCATGCCCGTCACGTCAGCTATACAATGTGGCCATGCCAGTCACGTCAGCTATACAATGTGGGCATGCCCGTCACGTCAGCTATACAATGTGGGCATGCCAGTCACGTCAACTATACAATGTGGTCATGCCCGTCTCGTCAGCTATACAATGTGGACATGCCAGTCACGTCAGCTATATAATGTGGTCATGCCCGTCACGTCAGCTATACAATGTGGCCATGCCAGTCACGTCAGCTATACAATGTGGCCATGCCCGTCACGTCAGCTATACAATGTGGCCATGCCAGTCACGTCAGCTATACAATGTGACCGTACCCGTCATGTCAGCTATACAAAATCAAATCATTTTTGCACTCTTTACACCACGTTGATGTTTTTGCACACAACATTGTGAACTAATATTATTCTCATACTTGTCGGTATATAGGTGATGTAGAAAGTATAACACAACATTGTGAACTAATATTATTCTCATACTTGTCGGTATATAGGTGATGTAGAAAGTATTACACAACATTGTGAACTAATATTATTCTCATACTTGTCGGTATATAGGTGATGTAGAAAGTATTACACAACATTGTGAACTAATATTATTCTCATACTTGTCGGTATATAGGTGATGTAGAAAGTGAATGAAAAATTTCAGTAACGGGTAATACCACTGATAAACGTACTAATCGTAGTATATTATTAACAAAGTTTCAGTTAGAGATAATACAACTGATAAACGTACTACTCCTAATATATTATAAACAAAGTTTCAGTTAGGGATAATACAACTGATAAACGTACTGCTCCTAATATATTATTGACAAAGTTTCAGTTAGAGATAATACAACTGATATACGTACTGCTCCTAATATATTATTGACAAAGTTTCAGTTAGAGATAATACAACTGATAAACGTACTACTCCTAATATATTATTAACAAAGTTTCAGTTAGGGATAATACAACTGATAAACGTACTGCTCGTAGTATATTATTAACATAGTTTCAGTTAGGGATAATCCTACTGATAAACGTACTACTCGTAGTATTGTATATTATTAACAAAGTTTCAGTTCGGGATAATACAACTGATAAACGTACTGCTCGTAGTATATTATGAACATAGTTTCAGTTAGGGATAATCCTACTGATAAACGTACTACTCGTAGTATTGTATAATATAAATTAAGTTTCAGTTAGGGATAATACAACTGATAAACGTATATTATTAACGATGTTTCAGTTAGAGATAATACAACTGATAAATGTACTTCTCCTAATATATTATTAACAAAGTTTCAGTTAGGGATAATACAACTGATAAACGTACTACTCCTAATATATTATTAACAAAGTTTCGGTTAGGGATAATACAACTGATAAACGTACTACTCCTAATATATTATTCACAAAGTTTCAGCTAGGGATAATACAACTGATAAACGTACTGCTCGTAGTATATTATTAACATAGTTTCAGTTAGGGATAATCCAACTGATAAACGTACTACTCGTAGTATTGTATACTATTAACAAAATTTCAGTTAGGGGTAATACAACTGATAAACGCACTACTCGTAGTATATTATTAACGTAGTTTCAGTTAGGGATAATACAACTGATAAACGTACTGCTCGTAGTATATTATTAACATAGTTTAAGTTAGGGAAAATACAACTGATAAACGTATATTATTAACAAAATTTCAGTTAGGGATAATACAACTGATAAACGTACTGCTCGTAGTATATTAATAGCATATTTTAAGTTAGGGAAAATACAACTGATAAACGTATATTATTAACAAAGTTTCAGTTAGGGATAATACAACTGATAAACGTACTACTCCTAATATATTATTAACAAAGTTTCAGTTAGGGATAATACAACTGATCAACGTACTGCTCGTAGTATATTATTAACATAGTTTCAGTTAGGGATAATCCAACTGATAAACGTTCTACTCGTAGTATTGTATACTATTAACAAAATTTCAGTTAGGGGTAATACAACTGATAAACGCACTACTCGTAGTATATTATTAACATAGTTTCAGTTAGGGATAATACAACTGATAAACGTACTGCTCGTAGTATATTATAAACATAGTTTAAGTTAGGAAAAATGCAACTGATAAACGTATATTATTAACAAAATTTCAGTTAGGGATAATACAACTGATAAACGTACTGCTCGTAGTATATTATTAACATAGTTTAAGTTAGGGAAAATACAACTGATAAACGTATATTATTAACAAAGTTTCAGTTAGGGATAATACAACTGATGCACGTATATTATTAACATAGTTTAAGTTAGGGGTAATACAACTGATAAACGTACTACTCGTAGTATATTATTAAAAATGTTTCAGTTAGGGATAATACAACTGATAAACGAGCATAAATACGATACACCCCGTCAGCTATTTTCTCGCTAATGATTATCGGGATTGCCATCGCGTTTAACTCTAAACCCCCTCCCCTCCGACTGAGAATAATTCTAATGACTGGATATGTCGTGTATTTTGCAAAAACACAAGAGAACAATCGCGGCCCCGCGCACCCGGTGTAAACAGTGTCGAGTGACCCTTTCTTTGGGCGGCCCCGCGCGCCCGGTGTAAACAGTGTCGAGTGACCCTTTGTTTGTGCGGCCCCGCGCGCCCGGTGTAAACAGTGTCGAGTGACCCTTTCTTTGGGCGGCCCCGCGCGCCCGGTGTAAACAGTGTCGAGTGACCCTTTCTTTGGGCGCCCCCGCGCGCCCGGTGTAAACAGTGTCGAGTGACCTTTTCTTTGCGCGACCCCGCGCGCCCGGTGTAAACAGTGTTGAGTGACCCTTTCTTTGGGCGGCCCCGCGCGCCCGGTGTAAACAGTGTCGAGTGACCCTTTGTTTGTGCGGTCCTCCGCGCGCCCGGTGTAAACAGTGTCAAGTGACCCTTTCTTTGCGCGGAATCTCGCTTCCAAACGAGCCATATAGTACCGGATATTTAAACGGTTGTTCTTATCATAAATCATTTTTCTGGTTAATTAATAAACTAAACCATAATTTACATTTTACAGTTATTATTAAAAATGGTTATATTTCATTTGAAGTAGCGAGAGTCATTGCCAAAAAAGTATTCGCCAGTTTGGGAACGATTCGTTCTACGTGTATAATCAGTTTATAAAGAATATAAACCGTTCTACGTGTATAATCAATGTACAAAGAATATAAACCGTTCTATGTGTAAAATCAGTGTACAAAGAATATACACCGTTATATGTGTATAATCAGTGTACAAAGAATATAAACCGTTCTACGTGTACAATCAGTGTACAAAGAATATAAACCGTTCTACGTGTATAATCAGTGTACAAAGAACATAAACCGTAACATTTGAAAAAATATAAATTTTCAAATAACAGGGACCTATTTATAAACCAGAAAAATTAAATTTACCTCTAGCATAGTAAGAAGAAAAAGTAAGTTTATCGATGCATATCTCGATTAGCGTAATCTTGCATCGAGTAAGTCACGATCCAATTACACGTTTGTACGTTTTATTGTTTTTAGATTCATTCAGGTGTTTGTTTATTAAGATCGGTAAACTTTCTACAAAAAGTAATAATAATTAACATTTATTAAACTTGATGACATATATTTGCAGTCAATAAGCTCAAAACCAATAAGTCAAGGTGGGTCATGCTGAACAATAGCCAAGGTGGGTTATGCTCGACAATAGTCAAGGTGGGTCATGTTGACCAATAGTCAAGGTGGGTCATGTTGAACAATAGTCAAGGTGAGGCATACTGAACAAGTCAAGTCAAGATGGATCATGCTGAATAATAGTCCAGGTAGGTCATGCTGAACAATAGTCAAGGTGGGTCATGCTGAACAATAGCCAAGGTGGGTTATGCTCAACAATAGTCAAGGTGGGTCATGTTGACCAATAGTCAAGGTGGGTCATGTTGAACAATAGTCAAGGTGAGGCATGCTGAACAAGTCAAGTCAAGATGGACCATGCTGAATAATAGTCCAGGTAGGTCATGCTGAACAATAGTCAAGGTGGGTCATGCTGAACAATAGTCAAGGTGGATCATGCTGAACAATAGTCAAGGTGGGTCATGCTGAACAATAGCCAAGGTGGGTTATGCTCAACAATAGTCAAGGTGGGTCATGTTGACCAATAGTCAAGGTGGGTCATGTTGAACAATAGTCAAGGTGAGGCATGCTGAACAATAGTCAAGGTGAGGCATGCTGAACAATAGTCAAGGTTGATCATGCTGAACAATAGTCAAGGTGGGTCATGCTGAACAATAGTCAAGGTGGATCATGCTGAACAATAGTCAAGGTGTGTCATGCTGAACAATAGTCAAGGTGGATCATGCTGAACAATAAATTTTCATAATAATTGTATTACAATGTCTATAATATAGTATAAGATGTACTCGTAACTACAAGTATAAGATTCAATACGAGTATAAGACCGACAACCACGCGGTACTCTCTTCCACCCGACCAGAAAGACGTTCTTATTTTATAACGATATGCGGTATTTTACCCACCATTAAAAGAGTTACAAACTTTATACACAAATATGAATTTTTAATGACGAAGCCTTAAATTGAACCAGGTCCTAAATATATTATTTAAAGAAAAGTCTCAGATATCATCGGGAATCGAACCCGCAATCTAAACATCTTACCGACTAGACCGTGGACCATGGAGTGTGCAATCATTATCGGGGCAATCTTTCTACTTGCGTTACTTAAAGCTTACTCCAGTGGTTCGATGAATGGGGCTGTTCGATGACGACAAAAGTGTCTCGAGGCATCATTAACGTTTCCACAAAATTGAATCATGTTTTTTTTATATTCAATCATCAATAGTGATGCAAAATTCAATTAAATAAATCCCGAGTACCATTCGTAGATAATCTCAAACATACCCAAATTGGTGATTCGCACATACTCGTATTGAAGAGCGTAACCTGGATAACATATAACATTGTTTTCGACCCCAGTAATCGAACTGGAGGGTCAAAGCAAACCACTGGATGAGACACAAGATGTTGCGGTCCACATTCCGCATAATCACAAATAAAAAGGCAACAAAACTCACTTTTATGCTCGGCGCATGTTTGTGATGTTATCAGGTAAACGTTTACTAGACTGGGACATTTTTATTATTTATTTATAGGGAATCAAACCCGCAACCGACGCGTAGAAGTCAAGCGTCTTACCGACTAGGCCACGAAGGTCGTTGATGAAACTGAACATCACAGGACCATTTCCGTAGTACTTCCTTCTTCGTAATGTTTCCACCCGACCAGAGTGAATAGACCCCGTGTGGCGGCATGTTCAATAAGAGAGAAAATGGTGAGCAAAAGAAAAGTAAGGAACAGCCCATACCAGCATGGCGATGTTGGGCAGCATGAGGATGTCCTCCGTGGTCTGTGGGTAGGACAGGAGTGGCTCCCACTGCAGCGGATGTATCGGCGTGCTGCTCAGGGTGCCATTATCGTTGAAGGTCACGTTTCCATGCTCCAGTAGTTCCCTGCAAATTTTTTCATACTTATTATCAGTTTTTGGTGCTGTTTATCGAATAATAATAATAATAATAAATGGACAATTTCCACTGCGCAGTTTAGAGATCAAACTCTCCTTAAGAGTGCTTTAACTCGAGATTTGAACCCAGTCATAAATTTGACCAGACCTTCTAAAAAGGATTGTCTTCGAGTGCTTCCCAAAGCTGCACACACCACTCTCTCACAGCACACACTCTGTGACATTGGGAGACAAACCATTCCACACCACAGGACTAGCAACTCGATTCTCGTTGGTACGTATGATAGAATATTGTTGCTATAAAAAAATGTAGTTACTATACTAGATATGGTTTTAAAAAACCTTGTTTTCCTCCCCTCTATTATCCGAATGTTTCCATATACGGACCGGACCCCCTTCATCGCCGTTTAGTCCGCGTAATCGAGATTCAACTGCGCTTAATCGCAAAACTGGCGGCAGATAAAGCAAATGGAAACTCACCTGTACACATACGGACCGACCTGCTTCACGTTCAGCGGCTCCTCTCCGGCCAGGAACGCCTCGGAGTTGGTCACGTTGAAGAGGTACACCCTCAGGTACAGATCCACGGCGGGCTTGCGCCACATCTCGTAGATCTCTCCGCCTTCGCCGAATGTCACTTTCTGCAATCACCGAAATGGGAAACCGTTTAGTCTTGTCAGTCCACGCTCACCCTCATCATCCGGAAGACTTTATTATGGGAGCAGCACAGCACAGCACAGCACAGCACAGCACAGTCTTGATCCACAACCACCGAGCGAGCGAGCTGTGATTCCATTTTGTTTGCCGTTTTATAATACACGTATAGTATGTTATTCGTCATAATTGGTTGTCAAGTTCAAATGTTTAATTGCACCGAATACTCGTGGACGGTGATGGTGGTGGTGGTGGTGGTGGTGGTGGTGATGGTGGTGGTGGTGGTGGTGGTGGTGGTGGTGGTGGTGGATGTTTTCAATATCTTAGCAATCTTTTGTATCGTAGAGCGCTAATTATAATTATTTTAGATCGATGTTTTGATTTGATAGTCATCAGTGGGGATTGGCCTTCCGAAGCAAAACCATCTTAGAGTGTCGCCATTACGGATGTTTTCGACCACTACACGCGCGATTACTTTTTGCATTAAAAATGAATAGTTAATTTTTTTTTATATTATATCGCATTTTTTCCTTTGCGATAGAAAAAAAGTTTCGAAAGCAAAAAAAACTTATTTTGTTCTATATGTATCTTCAAACTGGCACAATAAAACTACTCTAGCAATTTGATTAAACAATAGTACAATATATAAAATGCGCTAAACTATAACTTAACATATTGATGCACATTGAGGACGTTCGGAACGAAGAAAGATACGGAAATGTTGTCTTGACGACATCCATCCGAGAGCTGTCAGAACTGTCAGAACTGCCAGAACTGTCAGAACTGCCAGAACTGCCAGAACTGCCAGAACTGCCAGAACTGCCAGAACTGCCAGAACTGCCAGGACTGCCAGAAATTCCAGAACTTCCAGAACTGCCAGGTGTGTATGTGTATCGGGAATTGTCTTCTTTTACGAGTCAAACTGATCTCATTTATTCCTAATCCCTCCTCTTGGAGCTAGAAAGTTCGAAGTTTACAATTTGACTGAGAAAATTGTCTGATGTCATACGAATTTTTAAGATTCAAACACGGGAGAAAGGCTCGTATTAGAAACAACAAAAGAGCCGCACTGTGCAGGTCACGAACCGGCGCACATTGGGGTCCAGAGACCCGGAGGTCCCGCGCATTAACCGCACAGTCACGAGCCACGAGGTGATGCTAGCCTTGACCCTGACCCTGACCCTGATACACATCGAGTCCGACAGCCTTCTCCGATCTCCATGTATCATGCTCGCGACTCGCGACTCCGTTAAACCGACCGTTTCTTCCAGGGCCGGCCACGGAGATGCGAGTAGCGCTCCCCGCGTGAGGAAACTCATGTCAGCTAGACTAAAGATCAATTCAATTTTTCTACACGATACGTACTCGTACGTGTTTGTAGAGCACGCGCTAGTATTCATTAATTTATCAAAATTTTCAGCTTTGAATTTGTGAATTTACAAGTATATATTAGAATATTTTAGAAAAATTCACTATGTTAATCCATTAATTACATTAATCCCCGCGACACGTTTTCTACATCCTAAATCGAGGCTATCTTCAGGCGGAATAATCCCGATCCATTACGGGAGCAATGCTTAAGTCAGATTTCATCAGGTCATGTTTCATCAGAAGGGGTTGTGGTCTATTCTATTGACCCGAAGGGGAAACCGTTAAGAGGGGTGAATTATTATATTAATTTGTTTTCCATTTCAGCGCAGCTTTATGTATCTCCGGTCTTTTTCATTTCAATATTTTTTAGAAGTTTTAGTACGTTTTTTAAAATTTTCTTTAAATTCTTAGAAGTAATATTTTTTCTCTATAAGGTTTACAAATTCTAAAATTTGATATTAGATAGACAACGTTTATGTTCTCGTAGTCTAGTGCCTAAGTCTTTCTTTGTTGTTCCAATGTATGTTATTAACTTTCACAAGCACAAGCACATCCTCGCATTCGTAGAATCTAGCGGACAAATGGTTTATTCGAATCGTGGTCTCCGCCTTATGTTATATAATATTTCTGTATGTGTGCACGAATATTATTTGGTATTTGACGAGGGGATAAATACAGATTAGTAGATAAAAAGTATTTTCAAATACGAGTATATCTTTATATACCCTAGATTTTATTGAAATTAATACTCTGTACTTATATTGCATTGTATTGTATAACACTTTCGTTGTTTACAGTATAATCTGGTGGAATTATTGTCATATGATAATCTCTTTCGACCAACAAGACAGATATCAAAAAGGCCTTAAGTAAAAACCAGCCTTGAATTCTTTTTAAAAGACATGTGTTATCCAGTGGGATGGAATTACAGGCGTCATACATGGAAGGGAAAGGGGTCATGGAAGTTGTCATGTCATGTGATGTGACGGTGCTGTGTGAGCTAAAGTGAAGGTCACCCGTGATATCCCCGGTTAGGTTAGGTTAGGTTAGGTTTGTTCTCTTCACACTGGAGGGATTTCTGATCGAATGGACTTGTATGGTATAGGATGAACCGAGACCTTTTGATAGGATCTGTTTTAAATGATTTCTTGTAAATAATATGAAACTGCAAAAACGTTAATGTTCATCGCGTATCGTTATGTTTTTTTGTCTCAATAAACGATAATATTATGATAAATAGTACAGAGAAGTATAGTATTATTGTGATAAATAGTACAGAGAACTATTATTGTGATAAATAGTACAGAGAAGTATTATTGTGATAAATAGTACAGAGAAGTATTATTGTGATAAATAGTACAGAGAAGTATTATTGTGATAAATAGTACAGAGAACTATTATTGTGATAAATAGTACAGAGAACTATTATTGTGATAAATAGTACAGAGAAGTATTATTGTGATAAATAGTACAGAGAAGTATTATTGTGATAAATAGTACAGAGAAGTATTATTGTGATAAATAGTACAGAGAACTATTATTGTGATAAATAGTACAGAGAACTATTATTGTGATAAATAGTACAGAGAAGTATTATTGTGATAAATATAACAGAGAAGTATTATTGTGATAAATAGTACAGATAACTATTATTGTGATAAATAGTACAGAGAACTATTATTGTGATAAATAGTACAGAGAACTATTATTGTGATAAATAGTACAGAGAACTATTATTGTGATAAATAGTACAGAGAACTATTATTGTGATAAATAGTACAGAAAACTATTATTGTGATAAATAGTACAGAGAAGTATTATTGTGATAAATATAACAGAGAAGTATTATTGTGATAAATAGTACAGAGAAGTATTATTGTGATAAATAGTACAGAGAACTATTATTGTGATAAATAGTACAGAGAACTATTATTGTGATAAATAGTACAGAGAACTATTATTGTGATAAATAGTACAGAGAACTATTATTGTGATAAATAGTACAGAAAACTATTATTGTGATAAATAGTACAGAGAAGTATTATTGTGATAAATATAACAGAGAAGTATTATTGTGATAAATAGTACAGATAACTATTATTGTGATAAATAGTACAGAGAACTATTATTGTGATAAATAGTACAGAGAACTATTATTGTGATAAATAGTACAGAGAACTATTATTGTGATAAATAGTACAGAGAACTATTATTGTGATAAATAGTACAGAAAACTATTATTGTGATAAATAGTACAGAGAAGTATTATTGTGATAAATAGTACAGAGAAGTATTATTGTGATAAATAGTACAGAGAACTATTATTGTGATAAATAGTACAGATAACTATTATTATGAGAAATAGTACAGAGAAGTATTATTAACAGTACAGTAACATACAGTACAGATTCAATTTTCTTTTGAGATGTATGGACAAATGATATTCGAGAAATTGTTAGTGTTGACATAATATTACAATACTGCGATGATATTTAAATAAAACGGTTTTAAATATGTTGATTTTGAAATAAAGAATGGCTTACAAATCTGCTTTAAATCAGTCACCCGTGAGTAGCGCAGCGCAGCGCAGCGCACACAGTGCATTTGCAGCAGAGTCACACTTTTCCGCTCCGAGCCCGATGCTACACGCCCACCTCCGCCAAGGATAGCGGGTCAAAGAACTCGCGAACTTTACAAGAAACATTATGTATGTTATCTTGGAATTGTGTTGACACGACATATTTATGTTATATCGCAAATGTGTCACTCGGCATTCGGCGGGCAGCTCTGCTTATTCGCTTATTCGGCTATGTTGAAAAGCGTGGCAAAAAGAATAAAGTATGTTATGTATATTACTCATCTCAAGTTATGCTATTTATGTGGAAGAATAAAGTATGTTAAGTACTCATCTCAAGTTACGTTATTTATGTGGAAGAATAAAGTATGTTATGTACTCATCTCAAGTTACGTTATTTATGTGGAAAAATAAAGTATGTTATGTACTCATCTCAAGTTATGTTATTTATGTGGAAGAATAAAGTATGTTATGTACTCATCTCAAGTTATGTTATTTATGTGGAAGAATAAAGTATGTTATGTACTCATCTCAAGTTATGCTATTTATGTGGAAGAATAAAGTATGTTATGTACTCATCTCAAGTTATGTTATTTATGTGGAAGAATAAAGTATGTTATGTACTCATCTCAAGTTATGTTATTTATGTGGAAGAATAAAGTATGTTATGTACTCATCTCAAGTTACGTTATTTATGTGGAAGAATAAAGTATGTTATGTACTCATCTCAAGTTACGTTATTTATGTGGTAGAATAAAGTATGTTATGTACTCATCTCAAGTTATGTTATTTATGTGGAAGAATAAAGTATGTTATGTACTCATCTCAAGTTACGTTATTTATGTGGAAGAATAAAGTATGTTATGTACTCATCTCAAGTTACGTTATTTATGTGGAAGAATAAAGTATGTTATGTACTCATCTCAAGTTACGTTATTTATGTGGAAGAATAAAGTATGTTATGTACTCATCTCAAGTTATGTTATTTATGTGGAAGAATAAAGTATGTTATGTACTCATCTCAAGTTATGTTATTTATGTGGATGAATAAAGTATGTTATGTACTCATCTCAAGTTATGCTATTTATGTGGAAGAATAAAGTATGTTATGTACTCATCTCAAGTTATGTTATTTATGTGGAAGAATAAAGTATGTTATGTACTCATCTCAAGTTATGCTATTTATGTGGAAGAATAAAGTATGTTATGTACTCATCTCAATTTAGGTTATTTATGTGGAAGAATAAAGTATGTTATGTACTCATCTCAAGTTATGTTATTTATGTGGAAGAATAAAGTATGTTATGTACTCATCTCAAGTTATGTTATTTATGTGGAAGAATAAAGTATGCTATGTACTCATCTCAAGTTATGTTATTTACACATATGTTACTCGTTCTCGAACCAGAGAAACATCATTCTTTCCAAAAATTGTGACAGTGAAAACAAAAATTATAATCCAAAAATGCTATCGGCTTCCTCAGCCGCCTCCTTTTTAATATTTTTAAAAAGCATAAATTCTCTCTGTCTCCGTGTCACGTCATGCAATTAAGTTCTCTCTGTTTCCGTATCACGTCATCCAATTAAGTTCTCTCTGTCTCCGTGTGACATTATCCAATTAAGTTCTCTCTGTCTCCGTATCACGTCATACAATTAAGTTCTCTCTGTCTCAGTATCACGTCATCCAATTAAGTTCTCTCCGTCTCAGTATCACGTCATCCAATTAAGTTCTCTCTGTCTCAGTATCACGTCATCCAATTAAGTTATCTCTGTCTCAGTATCACGTCATCCAATTAAGTTCTCTCTGTCTCAGTATCACGTCATCCAATTAAGTTCTCTCTGTCTCAGTATCACGTCATTCAATTAAGTTCTCTCTGTCTCAGTATCACGTCATCCAATTAAGTTATCTCTGTCTCAGTATCACGTCATCCAATTAAGTTCTCTCTGTCTCAGTATCACGTCATCCAATTAAGTTCTCTCTGTCTCAGTATCACGTCATCCAATTAAGTTCTCTCTGTCTCAGTATCACGTCATCCAATTAAGTTCTCTCTGTCTCAGTATCACGTCATCCAATTAAGTTATCTCTGTCTCAGTATCACGTCATCCAATTAAGTTCTCTCTGTCTCAGTATCACGTCATCCAATTAAGTTCTCTCTGTCTCAGTATCACGTCATCCAATTAATTTCTCTCTGTCTCAGTATCACGTCATCCAATTAAGTTATCTCTGTCTCAGTATCACGTCATCCAATTAAGTTATCTCTGTCTCAGTATCACGTCATCCAATTAAGTTCTCTCTGTCTCAGTATCACGTCATCTTATTAAGTTCTCTCTGTCTCAGTATCACGTCATCCAATTAAGTTCTCTCTGTCTCAGTATCACGTCATTCAATTAAGTTCTCTCTGTCTCAGTATCACGTCATCCAATTAAGTTCTCTCTGTCTCAGTATCACGTCATCCAATTAAGTTCTCTCTGTCTCAGTATCACGTCATCCAATTAAGTTCTCTCTGTCTCAGTATCACGTCATCCAATTAAGTTCTCTCTGTCTCAGTATCACGTCATCCAATTAAGTTCTCTCTGTCTCAGTATCACGTCATCCAATTAAGTTCTCTCTGTCTCAGTATCACGTCATCCAATTAAGTTCTCTCTGTCTCAGTATCACGTCATCCAATTAAGTTCTCTCTGTCTCAGTATCACGTCATCCAATTAAGTTCTCTCTGTCTCAGTATCACGTCATCCAATTAAGTTCTCTCTGTCTCAGTATCACGTCATCCAATTAAGTTCTCTCTGTCTCAGTATCACGTCATCCAATTAAGTTCTCTCTGTCTCAGTATCACGTCATCCAATTAAGTTCTCTCTGTCTCAGTATCACGTCATCCAATTAAGTTCTCTCTGTCTCAGTATCACGTCATCCAATTAAGTTCTCTCTGTCTCAGTATCACGTCATCCAATTAAGTTCTCTCTGTCTCAGTATCACGTCATCAAATTAAGTTCTCTCTGTCTCAGTATCACGTCATCCAATTAAGTTCTCTCTGTCTCAGTATCACGTCATCCAATTAAGTTCTCTCTGTCTCAGTATCACGTCATTCAATTAAGTTCTCTCTGTTTCAGTATCACGTCATCCAATTAAGTTCTCTCTGTCTCAGTATCACGTCATCCAATTAAGTTCTCTCTGTCTCAGTATCACGTCATCCAATTAAGTTCTCTCTGTCTCAGTATCACGTCATCCAATTAAGTTCTCTCTGTCTCAGTATCACGTCATCCAATTAAGTTCTCTCTGTCTCAGTATCACGTCATCCAATTAAGTTCTCTCTGTCTCAGTATCACGTCATTCAATTAAGTTCTCTCTGTCTCAGTATCACGTCATCCAATTAAGTTCTCTCTGTCTCAGTATCACGTCATTCAATTAAGTTCTCTCTGTCTCAGTATCACGTCATCCAATTAAGTTCTCTCTGTCTCAGTATCACGTCATCCAATTAAGTTCTCTCTGTCTCAGTATCACGTCATCCAATTAAGTTCTCTCTGTCTCAGTATCACGTCATCCAATTAAGTTCTCTCTGTCTCAGTATCACGTCATCCAATTAAGTTCTCTCTGTCTCAGTATCACGTCATCCAATTAAGTTCTCTCTGTCTCAGTATCACGTCATCCAATTAAGTTCTCTCTGTCTCAGTATCACGTCATCCAATTAAGTTCTCTCTGTCTCAGTATCACGTCATTCAATTAAGTTCTCTCTGTTTCAGTATCACGTCATCCAATTAAGTTCTCTCTGTCTCAGTATCACGTCATCCAATTAAGTTCTCTCTGTCTCAGTATCACGTCATCCAATTAAGTTCTCTCTGTCTCAGTATCACGTCATCCAATTAAGTTCTCTCTGTCTCAGTATCACGTCATCCAATTAAGTTCTCTCTGTCTCAGTATCACGTCATCCAATTAAGTTCTCTCTGTCTCAGTATCACGTCATTCAATTAAGTTCTCTCTGTCTCAGTATCACGTCATCCAATTAAGTTCTCTCTGTCTCAGTATCACGTCATTCAATTAAGTTCTCTCTGTCTCAGTATCACGTCATCCAATTAAGTTCTCTCTGTCTCAGTATCACGTCATCCAATTAAGTTCTCTCTGTCTCAGTATCACGTCATCCAATTAAGTTCTCTCTGTCTCAGTATCACGTCATTCAATTAAGTTCTCTCTGTCTCAGTATCACGTCATCCAATTAAGTTCTCTCTGTCTCAGTATCACGTCATCCAATTAAGTTCTCTCTGTCTCAGTATCACGTCATCCAATTAAGTTCTCTCTGTCTCAGTATCACGTCATCCAATTAAGTTCTCTCTGTCTCAGTATCACGTCATCCAATTAAGTTCTCTCTGTCTCAGTATCACGTCATCCAATTAAGTTCTCTCTGTCTCAGTATCACGTCATTCAATTAAGTTCTCTCTGTCTCAGTATCACGTCATCCAATTAAGTTCTCTCTGTCTCAGTATCACGTCATTCAATTAAGTTCTCTCTGTCTCAGTATCACGTCATTCAATTAAGTTCTCTCTGTCTCAGTATCACGTCATCCAATTAAGTTCTCTCTGTCTCAGTATCACGTCATCCAATTAAGTTCTCAAGCCCTACGAGTATTATAATATAATTGCATATTCATACGCGGTAGTACCGTTTACATGCGCAGAGTTCTCTGCCTACTCGTATTCCAGCAGTTCTAAGCGCGAAGGCTCGAATACTGGGCTGGGGCCGTAAACAGTACAGTCTGCCGACTACACTCTTCAATATATCCGTAAATGTTATATTGACGGAAACTGCTTGAAAGAAAAATAGTTCAAATCAAATTTAATAAATCAAAGTTATTTTAAAATGCATATAAGAATTCTACTGACAACACATTTTAGATATAAAAACATTCAACAAATAATACACAATTGAAAAGGATACCGAGAGGTTTTTTTTTTATAAGTTTCACAGTTAGCTTTGTACGTATAATACTTTATATTCTGTCGTTAATAGTTACAAATATTAAAACAGAACATGACAACTTTCACAACGAAGATATTGCGCTAACGGAGTTTAGCATATACTCGTACGGTGTAGGAAGCGCCACACCCGCTCCGCTCCTTTAAGAGGAAGAAGAACCATAACAGATTAAGAATCCAATCGTCGTTCCAGAGGGTGGAGGAAAACTGTTCGACTGCATCTCGCTAGACACCGCGACTTCTTCTGTACAAGCGTCTCATATCCATCACACCGCAGGCACTGTACAGCAACATGAATGAGGAGGGCAGGAACCTGTTTGATTTGAGGGTCTTCATTAGAAGATGAAGGTCAAAATATATATTTATCGATACAATTACATACGAGTATCAGGCAATACCCCTTTTGGGATAAACAAAAGAAATACTCGTAGATCTACAGGACTTTATATTTATATATTATATATGTATGAGTATGCAACCTTTATCTCTTCCGAATATTAAATGCTTTTCTGTTTCTCACACTTCTAACCTCCTTCCTCTGAGTTCAAAACTCAACAACTATTAGTCGAGATACACGGAAAATAAATATTAGCTCACAGTACAAAACGAAAGAAGGGTTTTCGGAATCTGGAGTACGTTATATTTTAAATATGCGTATTTCAGTGGCAAATAAGATTGAAGAAAGTATTCTGAGATTGTTTTGACACGTGTCGTGGAACGAAAAAATGAAGAAAGACTAAGAATATTTGAGTGGAAGGTGCGATAGAAGAAGACGACGGAAAGTGTGATTAGTTTAGGAAAGTGAAGATATTTTGAAAGGAAGCATTATAAAAATCAGAAAACCGCAGGGTTTGTATGAGAAGGCGCACGGATGTAGAAAAAATATATCACGAAAGGAAAGTATGCTCTCTCTCTCTCTCTCTCTCTCTCTCTCTCTCTCTTATCTATCTACCCCGAGAGGGAGACGGCATGTGTGCATTTATAGAAAGATAAAAAAAAGTTAGTTCCATTTTATCTTTGACAAATGTCTAAAGATCAGATAAAATCTGGTGCGAGTATATATGTTATGTGGGTATTGCGAGTGTTTTAATGTGTAGAGTGTATAGTGTAGAGGATGCATCCGATAGCGTGAGACGAGAAGTGCGGAGGACGCTATGTAGAGTGTAGAGTGTACTCGTATAGTGTAGAGGATGCATCCGATAACGTGAGACTAGACGAGTGCGGAGGACGCTATGTAGAGTGTAGAGTGTACTCGTATAGTGTAGAGGATGCATCCGATAACGTGAGACGAGACGAGTGCGGAGGACGCTATGTAGAGTGTAGAGTGTACTCGTATAGTGTAGAGGATGCATCCGATAACGTGAGACGAGAAGTGCGGAAGACGCTATGTAGAGTGTAGAGTGTACTCGTATAGTGTAGAGGATGCATCCGATAACGTGAGACGAGAAGTGCGGAGGACGCTATGTAGAGTGTAGAGTGTACTCGTATAGTGTAGAGGATGCATCCGATAACGTGAGACGAGACGAGTGCGGAGGACGCTATGTAGAGTGTACTCGTATAGTGTAGAGGATGCATCCGATAACGTGAGACGAGAAGTGCGGAAGACGCTATGTAGAGTGTAGAGTGTACTCGTATAGTGTAGAGGATGCATCCGATAACGTGAGACGAGAAGTGCGGAGGACGCTATGTAGAGTGTAGAGTGTACTCGTATAGTGTAGAGGATGCATCCGATAACGTGAGACGAGACGAGTGCGGAGGACGCTATGTAGAGTGTATAGTGTAGAAGATGCATCCGATAGCGTGAGACGAGAAATGCGGAGGACGCTATGCTAATTAACGCGGCTCCGGGGTTACGGGGGTTAATGGTCTTCTTCGTAAGATTATTAAAGTAATCTAAAATCATTTAACAAATAGCACGACTCCATCACCGAGTGATGCAGGTGTCGTGACACTTGTTTTACGACAATGCATCAGTATGTATAGAAACTTAATAAATATTCTGCGCATCATTATCTTAACAACATTTCAGATTACATAATAGTTTCATTATGGCCGGATCATTATAAACATGAAACCAGAACAAAGGACTAGGAACTAAGGAAGACCGCTGTATTTAATCATAGACGAATAAATACAGAAGCGCATGACCATGACAAGCACTTTAATGTTGTCCTAGAAAAAGAACAGCGGATTAGCAAAACATGGGAACTCGAGAGTTTCCTCCGCATTGTGGTCAATTTCCCTCCGACTGCTCTACACAATCGAAAGACCACAACACTTCAGTACGAGTATTAAACTGCAATCGAAAGACTACGACAGTTCAGTACGAGTATTAAACTGCAATATATTCGGGCATCTTGTGCGTTACAGGCGAGTGTCGGGCCTAACATACAGATTGGCAATTGTAACATATAGTAAAAAGAGTGCCGCGCGCTATCGCTGTTGGCTATCGCTGAAACATGCTCGGCGGAGGCACTCTCGATATTGACGGGACGCCGCGCCGCGCTGCTCCGGTGGATTTGACGGGCAGGCGTCGCGCCGTCACTTTTTTCTCGGCAAGGGGCACCCCTAAGCACGCGAGAAAAAAAGTGACATTGATTTTACAGAAACGTAGATAGATGTACGTAGATAGATGTACGTAGATAGATGTACGTAGATAGATGTACGTAGATAGATGTACGTAGATAGATGTACGTAGATAGATGTACGTAGATAGATGTACGTAGATAGATGTACGTAGATAGATGTACGTAGATAGATGTACGTAGATAGATGTACGTAGATAGATGTACGTAGATAGATGTACGTAGATAGATGTACGTAGATAGATGTACGTAGATAGATGTACGTAGATAGATGTACGTAGATAGATGTACGTAGATAGATGTACGTAGATAGATGTACGTAGATAGATGTACGTAGATAGATGTACGTAGATAGATGTACGTAGATAGATGTACGTAGATAGATGTACGTAGATAGATGTACGTAGATAGATGTACGTAGATAGATGTACGTAGATAGATGTACGTAGATAGATGTACGTAGATAGATGTACGTAGATAGATGTACGTAGATAGATGTACGTAGATAGATGGACGTAGATAGATGGACGTAGATAGATGTACGTAGATAGATGTACGTAGATAGATGTACGTAGATAGATGTACGTAGATAGATGTACGTAGATAGATGTACGTAGATAGATGTACGTAGATAGATGGACGTAGATAGATGGACGTAGATAGATGGACGTAGATAGATGGACGTAGATAGATGGACGTAGATAGATGTACGTAGATAGATGTACGTAGATAGATGTACGTAGATAGATGTACGTAGATAGATGTACGTAGATAGATGTACGTAGATAGATGTACGTAGATAGATGTACGTAGATAGATGTACGTAGATAGATGTACGTAGATAGATGTACGTAGATAGATGTACGTAGATAGATGTACGTAGATAGATGTACGTAGATAGATGTACGTAGATAGATGTACGTAGATAGATGTACGTAGATAGATGTACGTAGATAGATGTACGTAGATAGATGTACGTAGATAGATGTACGTAGATAGATGTACGTAGATAGATGTACGTAGATAGATGTACGTAGATAGATGTACGTAGATAGATGTACGTAGATAGATGTACGTAGATAGATGTACGTAGATAGATGTACGTAGATAGATGTACGTAGATAGATGTACGTAGATAGATGTACGTAGATAGATGTACGTAGATAGATGTACGTAGATAGATGTACGTAGATAGATGTACGTAGATAGATGTACGTAGATAGATGTACGTAGATAGATAGACGTAGATAGATGTACGTAGATAGATGTACGTAGATAGATGTACGTAGATAGAAGTACGTAGATAGATGTACGTAGATAGATGTACGTAGATAGAAGTACGTAGATAGATGTACGAGAAAATATATTGTTCATTCAAAATATATCATAGAAATAAGTACAAATAGAAAAATATACGAGTATATAAAAAAACAAGTTTAGATAACTTTTCTACACAAAATCTATTAAAAATTTCCAACAAAATAAATAATCCTAGAAAGATGCTCAACTACGAGTTTAATATAATAATATAATATAGTATCCTCCCGTGTACCGACCCCGACCCCGACCCCGACCCCACACAAAGGATAACTGTTTGTTCGAGACGGATGTTTTGTGAAGAATTAAGAAATTAACGTTAAATTGGTTTGGCCACGTTGATTCAATTAGTCGTAGAAGACTTATGAAACAAATACATACGAGTATGCATTAAAGAATTGAGAGCGAGGGTGGAATGAAAGGAGACGGTTGAAAAAATGTTACCTTAGAAAAATGTAATAAGTATGAGAAGCAGGTGAGCGTGCATGACGAGATATATTGTTCGGGGCGAGGTGAAAACCGTGTAAATGGATAGAAAGGCGTGAAGTTTCGTCCTCTCTGCCTACTTTAAAAGGAGCATGGAGTGATGGGATGTATACAACTCCGTATACTCGTGTTAATATTGTTTATATTTGATTCCTTCACCGTAAATTTATTCCTATGAACTATGAAAATAGGAAGTTTATATGCAAAAAGGATCCAACAAACATATAACTTTTCTTATTCAATCATACATCGACACGCCGCATATTCTTCTCAGTCGAGCATTTCCACAGAATTGACTCGGCTCCATTCATCTTAACTTCCCTTGGCGTACAAATTATACTCGTAGGTACATGTATAATATAATATAATAATATCGATTATCAGTACAAAGTTCGAAAACTGAAATACAGTAACAGTTGATCGACAGATAATACTCGAATTTATATCGAATAGCTACAATATTAAAAACCAAGTACGAGTGATATGCCTATGAACTCGTCGTTTGAAAATGTACGAGTATATATTGTATTTATTGATTCGGTCGTTTTCCTTACACAGCCCAGAGCAAGTTTTCCGGTTACCTTATCGTTCAAGTCCCCCCCCCGTCCCCCCCCACATCCACCCGTTTACACCCTTCGTTTGTTGGCATTATTTATCTTTGTTAAAGAGTGGCTTTTTGCATTATTGAGTTGTTAAAGAGTACAATCACGATGATTATACTCGTATCATTCAAAGATGACCAAGTCATGGAATAATGAAGAAACATTCCCTTGAACAAAGTTGCAGGTAAAACTAGAACTTGATAGAGTATTTAACAATTCATTTCTTTCGTTTTCCCACTAATTACATTATTTTCCGCTCGCGACACATGTTTCTACCTTCTATCACGAGGCTCTCTTCGTGTTACAAAAAATAATTTATTGTTAAATATTCTAATATGACTTTTCACTGAGTAAATATATTTTTTTTGACAAATTAGTACTTCATAATTGAAGGGGCAGGATAGGAGGAATGAGATCATTTCTCCTCGAGGATCGTATGGCCTATATGGCATGGCCTTCATGACCTACATGGCCTTCATGACCTACATGGCCTACATGACCTACATGGCCTTCATGACCTACATGGCCTACATGACCTATAATACATGTATGCACCCGTAGTTGTAGATCGTATGACCTATATGGCATGGCCTTCATGACCTACATGGCCTACATGACCTATAATACATGTATGCACCCGTAGTTGTAGATCGTATGACCTATATGGCATGGCCTTCATGACCTACATGGCCTACATGACCTATAATACATGTATGCACCCGTAGTTGTAGATCGTATGGCCTATATGGCATGGCCTTCATGACCTATAATACATGTATGCACCCATAGTTGTAGATCGTATGACCTATATGGCATGGCCTTCATGACCTATAATACATGTATGCACCCGTAGTTGTAGATCGTATGACCTATATGGCATGGCCTTCATGACCTACATGGCCTACATGACCTATAATACATGTATGCACCCGTAGTTGTAGATCGTATGACCTATATGGCATGGCCTTCATGACCTACATGGCCTACATGACCTATAATACATGTATGCACCCGTAGTTGTAGATCGTATGACCTATATGGCATGGCCTTCATGACCTACATGGCCTACATGACCTATAATACATGTATGCACCCGTAGTTGTAGATCGTATGACCTATATGGCATGGCCTTCATGACCTACATGGCCTACATGACCTATAATACATGTATGCACCCGTAGTTGTAGATCGTATGACCTATATGGCATGGCCTTCATGACCTACATGGCCTACATGACCTATAATACATGTATGCACCCGTAGTTGTAGATCGTATGGCCTATATGGCATGGCCTACATGACCTATAATACATGTATGCACCCGTAGTTGTAGATCGTATGGCCTATATGGCATGGCCTTCATGACCTATAATACATGTATGCACCCGTAGTTGTAGATCGTATGACCTATATGGCATGGCCTTCATGACCTATAATACATGTATGCACCCGTAGTTGTAGATCGTATGACCTATATGGCATGGCCTTCATGACCTATAATACATGTATGCACCCGTAGTTGTAGATCGTATGACCTATATGGCATGGCCTTCATGACCTATAATACATGTATGCACCCGTAGTTGTAGATCGTATGACCTATATGGCATGGCCTTCATGACCTATAATACATGTATGCACCCGTAGTTGTAGATGAATACTTGTATTTTGAAATTGTTCAGTCAGAAATATGGTGATAATAAATTAGAAATAATATTTAGTTTGAGGAAATAAATTAAAATTCATCGTGCGATTTTATTATTTGTCAATTATCTCGAAGAAATATACGAGTATGTGTGGTGAAAACGGTCTTACAGAATCTTTAATAGAGATCCCTACATACTGTTACTAAACGTGACTTAAGGTCATTCGAACCAAAACGGTCTTACAGAACCTTTAATAGAGATCCCTACATACTGTTACTAAACGTGACTTAAGGTCATTCGAACCAAAAAGACACCGTTGATTAATATCTTTCTTTGTCTTGTCGAAGGTCAAAAAAAGCGTCAACTTTCGTAAACTGGCTGGAAGAACGCTCGTATCACATTGCCGTATCGTTGTGCACAATCCGACCTAATGAGTTTATTGTCAAGGCATCCCCCGTGATCGAGTATGAATATTGCGTCTATTGGTTTATTATGTGCAAGCTGTTTCGCTTCAGCAAGCGCAGAGTCTCGATAGATCAAACTTTAAGTTTCGATGGCGAAGAGATTAAAGTTCCGAGACGTTCGGTAGGTTTTAATCTCTAAGGCAGAATTTAATACGAGTATAGCGTTATTTTAGTGTTGCTCAATAATAGAAGATACTATAAAAAGATATGGTATGATTAGTAACATATAACTCGTAGCTACTGAAAAGATATGGATGGTATCATTAGTAGCGTATTACTCGTAGCTACTGAAAAACATTACGTAGTAAAACCAGTTCGGAAGTGAATCCACCAGAAATCGAAGCTGGGGTGTCCGCTAACTTAGCACGAATGTAAGCCGTCAAACCGCGGTCATCGACTCCAGCCAACCAAAAAGATGTTAAAGAGGGCTTAAGTGAAAACCAGACTGATACTTCAAAACAATCGGGGATCGAAACCGCAACCCCGGTCTTACCAACTAGGTCAAGTGAGATATGTATCTACCCTACTAGGTCAAGTGAGATATGTGTCTACCCTACTAGGCCAAGTGAGATATGTGCCTACCCTACTAGGTCACGGAGTCGTCATCTTTCTAGTTGGGTGTCATAAATGTACAAATGATAATCGGTCCACCAGGTTGTACTATACAAAAAAAAATTGAAACAATCCAAATAATAACGTGTTCTTAGAAGTAGCGCAAGTGGTGACCAATAGAAACATTTGATGCTGCAATGTCTCGTTGAAGGTGGCCATTAGTGTGTATTATGTGTAGCAATTTGCATCGCACTTCCTGAAGTGGCGCGGGGGTGTGCGGAGGCACTTACGAGTATTTTAAATTAATTACAATATTTACTTGACACGTTCGATAACATAAATCTCGTGAATCTGTTTAACATACTCGTATTTGTATAAATATCGGGTAGTCCGGAAAGGAATTTCTAATTTTAGGTCAAATTTTAATATAAAATTGCCCTAAATATTCCAGTGTTATTAGCTCTCCAGAGCGGACACTATCTTAAAGTGTCGTATAATCATTAATGATTTTTGACACGATTGTTTACTAATATAACTTCAAAATTATTGGTACAAAAATGCCACCTTTTCTCTTCGAAAAACTGAATTGGGCTAGAAATTATCACGGCTATGGAACTAGAAGCAGAAAAACTCTTTTAATCATTCCAAACCGTCATCTAACATTATTCGAGGGATCCTTCTCATACTCAGCCAGCAAATACTGGAATGAGTTGCCCCTGACCTTGAAGGAGTGGGTGAATAGTTTTACCTTAAGATATGTTCTGAAATATTACCTTCTACATACTCGTAGATGGTTAGAGATTTTTCATATTTTTATGATTGGGACTCTTCTTCGCTTTTTCTCTCTTTTCGGTGGCGGTGAATCGGGGGTTGTGCGTGCGTGTTTGTGCGTTACCTTCTCATTCATTTTGATATTACTGCTTATTTATTTCCATCTTTTAAATTGTGGTTTGTGTACGAGTACGTGTATGTGTAACATAAACATCATTACCCATTTGTCATTTTGTATTTTTATAAAATTTGGACTCCTTTCAGCTTTTCTCTCTTTCTTTCCTTGCTGAGGTGGTAGTTGTGGGTTTACTTTTTGATTTTTCTCCCATATATTTTTTTTGTTTTTTTCTTAGTCTACATGTACAAATGTGTGAGCTGAAAAACATGGTGTCCTTGCGGTCGGGCTCGCCCTATATAAGTGGGGTGTATCTCGGCCGGAGGGATATTATGGGACGAGCCCAGATCTTTTCATAGCTTCTTTCTCAAATGTGTTTTCTGCAGTTTATTTTGAGATATACGTGCGATTTCGGAATAAGTTTATAAATGTACACACTAATAGTAAGGTAACTACTCGTATGTTGCTGTCATAGAACCTATTATATTATATATTTATTTGTTTGAGTCAATCTGAGGTGGTATTTGTAGGTTTACTGTTTTATTTTCTTAATCTACATGTGCAAGAGTAACGCCCGAAACACATCTGGTGTCCTCGCGGCTGGGCTCGCTCTGTATTGGTGGGATGTATCTCGGCCGGAGGGACGTTAAGAGATGAGCCAAGACCATTTGATAGCTTCTCGCTTAAATGTATTTTCTGCCATTTATCTTGAGATATACGAGTTATGTAATTTTGGAATGTGCTTAAATATGTACATAATATGTTGCTATCAATGAACCTATATTATTTAATAATTATTATTTATTATTTATATATTATTTATTATTTACAAATTATTTATTAATTATTGATTATTTTTTATTTGTTATTTATTGAATATA
This sequence comes from Odontocerum albicorne, assembly GCA_949825065.1. Classification (NCBI taxonomy): domain Eukaryota; kingdom Metazoa; phylum Arthropoda; class Insecta; order Trichoptera; family Odontoceridae; genus Odontocerum; species Odontocerum albicorne. Next base: position 110,672 of record OX463866.1, read on the forward strand.
TATTTAATATTAAGAATACATCATCACTATATATTGTCGCATGATATACGCAAAAATATTTATATTTGGTTTGTGTCACATTGTTTCTTTAGCGGTAGTTAGAAAGCATAAACCAACCAAAAAAACAACTTATTTTGTGTTTCATCGGGAAAAAATTAAACAACCAATCAAACAAACAATTTAGTTATAAAAAATTGCACTTTATATAATTTTTTAAAAAACATCCGGCCATTGTGAAATACTCTAAGTACGGGCACTTTCCAAGAGAAGTCTGCCGGTACTCGTATTCTCTTAGCTTAGATTTAAGGGCACGCGCAAGAAGAATATCTTGTCCTTTGGCCTAGATACTACAATACGAGTATATTCTGTATTTGGAAAAGAGAACCAAAAACATCCGGCCATTGTGAAATACTCTAAGTACGGGCACTTTCCAAGAGAAGTCTGCCGGTACTCGTATTCTCTTAGCTTAGATTTAAGGGCACGCGCAAGAAGAATATCTTGTCCTTTGGCCTAGATACTACAATACGAGTATATTCTGTATTTGGAAAAGAGAACCAAAAACATCCGGCCATTGTGAAATACTCTAAGTACGGGCACTTTCCAAGAGAAGTCTGCCGGTACTCGTATTCTCTTAGCTTAGATTTAAGGGCACGCGCAAGAAGAATATCTTGTCCTTTGGCCTAGATACTACAATACGAGTATATTCTGTATTTGGAAAAGAGAACCGAAAACCGAAACACGTCCCAGAAGGGCAGTTTGGTTACGAACGAGTTTATTTAGTTAACCCGCATAGAAAGTGTTAAGAAAATACAAATATGATACTTACGAGTAACACATCTACAGGTCTCGGAGGATGTGTAGGAAAATGCGGGGCTATGATTGGACTCCACAGCGCAGTCGAAGATGTGTTCGAGTTGCTGCGCAATTTTATCGTCTCTCGTAGAAAAAAGGCAATATCTAAACCATCAGTTGATCAGTGTACGTTTGTTTATTCATTCGCAAGCGATTCTTTGACCCTTTCATGAACACGGCCTTTTTAGAAAAGCACTCGTTCCACGATCCTGAATTGACATCCTTTCAAAACGTAAATGATACTTCTAGATCTACACATATTGTACGACAGGCAGTTGTGATAGTGTAGTGTTTTCTTTTGACATTTCCTACAGCAGATCTCACAGTGAAATTAGCGCGGTCCACTTCCACTATACTGTACTATATTGTACTCTACTGGTAGATTTTAACATACGAGTATATAGCACCGGTGCGATCTGCAGTCACGTATAGTATGTTACGCCACAGTACCGTGCCGCGCTGCGCTGCGCCTCTCCTCTGCGAAGCCGATTATGGAATAACACCTCCTTATTCCACACAACTTCATTTTAACAACGAGTAGTTTGTGATAATCTATATAAATAAAAATGTAAATGTTCGTATATAAAAAATATCTAATCTCCGAAAGTTCTCGACCGATCGCTTTGAAATTTTGACAAAAGTTGACATTCGTAAACAGAAATGTTTATATATTTTTATTTATATATCGGTGTGTATAAAAAAGTTTAGAAATCATAAAAAATAACGTTTGCGCCTCCTGCAGCGACAAGCTCAAACTAAACTTGACAGATATGTCACATTGCATTTTCGACGTTTCGGAATTAATATTAAATAATTAAATCTATATAAATAATTTAATGTTTAATAATAAACAATAAATTTTATAAATAATACATTTTGAATTTTCAAATACGTTTATTGAAAATTCGCAACATAAATTTTGTTGTATCTGCGCTAATTTATCCGCCATTTTCATTTCGTATTGTGCGTAGTTGACATGTTCCTCTAAGAATATCTTTTTCACTTAGTTTTTTTAACTTATTTTTTTAGTTTTCTGTTCAATTAGCGATAAAATTTAATTGTGTTGATTGATTTTTGTTTGAATTCAAATCATATCGTGAATTGATCTCTTGGAGTGACGCGATCATTTGCTTCACAGAGACAACGTGATGTTGGTATGTACATTTTTGACAAACGTCATATTTATTTTAAACGAACTGCCAAATTTTTGCTAATTTGTTACAAGACGTATTAATTTGTCATTAGTGTTAGTTTTTTGTAATGTATTTACCTAAATAACTTGCTATTTATTAGAATCGATATTTATTGTTCATTAATGACGCGTCCAAACATGTCACATCCAAATTAAATTCGTGCGTAGTTTGCAATGTCTTTCCTTAACATTTAATTAATTTCAATAATTTCTCACTTTGCTTACCATTTAATTAGTTCCAATTATTTCTGTATTTCCTTAACAATACTCTTACTGGACAAATATTTGACAAATGCCTGTCCAGCTGCAAAACGATCGATCAGCTGAGATATTCTCACATCAATTGCTGGAAATTGGGAACGGAAAGGTACAGGTTTATATGACCTCAGGACGAATTTCATTGTCTCATAACTTAATGTTTTACAATTTCACTCATTATTAAAGTTTCACAATTTTATATGTTTTTGCTAAAACTTTCTTTCTTCTTTTCCAGTGCAATCGATCTGCTTTAGTTCATCAAAATGTCGAGGAAGCAGCAGAACGACGTGTAGCCAGACTTGAGAATGCACGGGGATCGCGTTCTGCAGTTTTAGAACTGGTTCGTTCTCAACAGAATGTACGCGACAGGCTGATAGTGACTGAAATAGGTCAGTAGGAATATCAAAAGTATCTTTTTTATATAGAATTTAATTTTATCACTATGTTTATATTTCAAAATCTATCAAATCGTATGTAGAAATGGAGATTTTTTAAAATTAGTTTGATATTCATCCGTTTGAATCAGACCAAGCTTCGCTCTGAAGAATACGTTCATTTGCGAGATGCAGTTGTAAATGACGGTAATACAACTAACGTTGGAAGACTAACAATTGGGCCATCTTCATATACAGACAGTCCATGTCATATGCATGAGTACGCTCAAGATGCAATTGCGTATGTTCGTCACTACGGGTGTCCAGATCTATTCACGACATTCACATGTAATCCAGCTTGGGACGATATAGAACAGCTCATGGTAAAACGTGAAGTGTTTGGGTCTGTGCGCTGCTGGATGTACTCAGTAGAATGGCAAAACAGAGGATTGCCACATGCACATATATTGTACTAATCGGGCTCTATAACAAAATCACTTCAAACGAAATCGACAATGTAATATGCGCTGAAATACCCGATGCCGACGTCGATAAGGATTCGCATGAAGTTGTGACGAAAAATATGATACATGGGCCTTGCGGTACACTAAATCCAAATTCACCATGCATGATAGACGGAAAATGAGCTAAGCGATATCCTCGAGCATTAGTATCCAACACAGTTACAGGAAACTATGGATATCCTTTATACAGAACAAGATCAACAGAAGATGGCGGGTTATTAGCAACCATACAAATGTGAAACGGTGACATCGAAGTAGACAATCGTTGGGTGGTTGCATATTCGCCTTTGCTATCAAAAACATACAAAGCGCACATAAACGTGGAATACTGTAACTCCTTTAAATCGATCAAATACATTTGTAAGTACGTGAATAAAGGCAGCTACATGGCAGTTTTTGGCGTGCAACCAGAATGCGGGATGGGAATGCGGTCATACATATCGATGAAATCGCACAGTATCAGGCTGGAAGATACATAAGCAGCAATGAAGCTGTATGACGAATTCTTTCATTTCCCATATATGAACGAAGTCCTGCTGTTGTTCACTTAGCAGTAAATTTAGAAAATGGACAACGCGTTTATTTCACATCTGTAAATGTGCAACAAATAGCCCTGAATCAACCGGCTACAACGCTAACTGCTTTCTTCACGTTATGTCAAAATGACGCGTTTGCGAAAACACTGCTGTATCACTGATTGTGACGTCAAAAGAAAAATTGGTTGAAAAAGTGTTTCCCTATATTCAAATCAATTATAAGAATCCCGATTGGCTGAGTGAACGAGCTATTGTTGCCGCCAAGAACAAAGACGTCTACGAACTTACCAATATTATTCAGTTCCTTTTTTAATGTTTCACAATTTTATATGTTTTTGCTATAACTTTATTTCTTCTTTTTCAGTGCAATCGATCTTTCATTTGAATTCAAATCATATCGTGAATTGACCTCTTGGAGTGACGCGATCATTTGCGAGCACGGCGATAAACGCGACAGACTGAGAGTGGCTGAAAGACATAAAAAATATTGTATACCCACAAGCATTGTGAAATTAAACATATTAGAAACGTGCGCTTTCTCTTTTCTTTCTTTTCCATTTAACCAGACTGAGCCACAGCAACGCGTGGCCGGGTACAGCTAGTTTTTAATAAAAATAGAACCAAGTATACATAATATGTTAATAAACTATCGGGTCATTTATGTTATAAGAAAAAAAGGCTAAATGACATTTTGTCACTAATTTTCCAAAAGTATAAAAATGAAAACTTAATAATAAAAGCTATCCATCACTAGTAGTAAAAGGATATAATTTTATTGTTCGCGACAACTTTTATAAAGTCTTTAAAAAAGAAGATGGATTTTCCTTAAGGGATAATACTGTACGAGTATATTAAAAACTTGCCCCAATGCACCGACAGTCATTATTTCGAGAGCATTCAATTTCCTGGAGTAGTTCAGACGTAATGCATTGCCCCGTCTGATGGCGATAGTTTGCCATTTCTGAGAAGCCATCTCTGCTATTTTTTTTTATTATATTTGAATAAACATGAATTTTCAGTGTTAACTCAAAATTTTTAAATATTAAGATAAAATTTTAGCTAAGAGAAAGGTAAGAAGTACGAGAAACAGAAGAGCAAGTTTAATGACATGTATGAATTTTGATTATATAAGAGCCGCGTGTAAACAGGACCTTGTAAAAAATCTGTATTTTCTGTCTCCTCGAGAGAGGCATGGCGTGATGGTATATTTGTATGAAATAGAAGAAACTCACCCAGTTAAAAATGAGGTCGTAAGGGCTGACGAGCATCAGCACCAGTCCCACTACGAGGGAGGACAGGCACAGCACCAGCGCGCACCATTCTGGAACGGGACAAATCATTAATGAGGTCATAAGAGTTGACGAGCATCAGCACCAGTCCCACCACGAGGGAGGACAGGCTCAGCACCAGCGCGCACCATTCTGAAACGGGACAAGTCATTAATGAGGTCATAAGGGCTGACGAGCATCAGCAGCAGTCCCACCACGAGGGAGGACAGGCTCAGCACCAGCGCGCACCATTCTGAAACGGGACAAATCATTAATGAGGTCATAAGAGTTGACGAGCATCAGCACCAGTCCCACCACGAGGGAGGACAGGCTCAGCACCAGCGCGCACCATTCTGGAACGGGACAAGTCATTAATGAGGTCATAAGGGCTGACGAGCATCAGCAGCAGTCCCACCACGAGGGAGGACAGGCTCAGCACCAGCGCGCACCATTCTGAAACGGGACAAGTCATTAATGAGGTCATAAGGGCTGACGAGCATCAGCAGCAGTCCCACCACGAGGAAGGACAGGCTCAGCACCAGCGCGCACCATTCTGGAACGGGACAAGTCATTAATGAGGTCATAAGGGCTGACGAGCATCAGCAGCAGTCTCACCACGAGGGAGGACAGGCTCAGCACCAGCGCGCACCATTCTGGAACGGGACAAGTCATTAATGAGGTCATAAGTGCTGACGAGCATCAGCAGCAGTCCCACCACGAGGGAGGACAGGCTCAGCACCAGCGCGCACCATTCTGGAACGGGACAAGTCATTAATGAGGTCATAAGGGCTGACGAGCATCAGCAGCAGTCCCACCACGAGGGAGGACAGGCTCAGCACCAGCGCGCACCATTCTGGAACGAGACAAGTCATTCATCAGTATTATATCATACACTTGCGTGGGAGACGAGACGAGCTTGACCACTGTTCACTTCAAATATCATACAATGCAAATGTACGCGTAAGGATTTTTTAAACATGTTTACAAATATACAGCAATTATAATATAAATAATAAATAGTAAAGAGTATAGTTTTTAATGTAAATATAGTTAATATAAAAAACGATTTCTTTTAAAACCCCAAAACTTGCTGTGCTAAATCCATCTCACCAAAGACCAAATTATCATTCGTACGTTTATCATACGAGTATGTCTGTTTTCAGAATAGCAATTGTTAACGGTGTTTCCAAGAAGACTCGGGAGATATCCCAATACCCTAGTCTTCGTATTAATCGGGGCGTGGCCAAAGCTTATACGTGTAGTTCCGATGATTATACTATACAAGTTAACATGTGTTGGGAGCATCACAATCACATTCAACACTAATTTCGTTCGAGAAACCCCATTTCTGCATGTTCACCTGCTTGCTCGCTTGCTTCTGTTCACCGTGCTCGCTTGCTTCTGTTCACATTGCTCGCTTGCTTCTGTTCCCCTTGCTCGCTTGATTCTGTTCACATTGCTCGCTTTCTTCTGTTCCCCTTGCTCGCTTGCTTCTGTTCACATTGCTCGCTTGATTCTGTTCACATTGCTCGCTTGCTTCTGTTCACATTGCTCGCTTGATTCTGTTCACATTGCTCGCTTGCTTCTGTTCCCCTTGCTCGCTTGCTTCTGTTCACATTGCTCGCTTGCTTCTGTTCCCCTTGCTCACTTGCTTCTGTTCACATTGCTCGCTTGATTCTGTTCACATTGCTCGCTTGCTTCTGTTCCCCTTGCTCGCTTGCTGCTGTTCACATTGCTCGCTTGCTTCTGTTCCCCTTGCTCACTTGCTTCTGTTCACATTGCTCGCTTGATTCTGTTCACATTGCTCGCTTGCTTCTGTTCCCCTTGCCCGCTTGCTTCTGTTCACATTGCTCGCTTGCTTCTGTTCCCCTTGCTCACTTGCTTCTGTTCACATTGCTCGCTTGATTCTGTTCACATTGCTCGCTTGCTTCTGTTCCCCTTGCTCGCTTGCTTCTGTTCACATTGCTCGCTTGCTTCTGTTCCCCTTGCTCACTTGCTTCTGTTCACATTGCTCGCTTGATTCTGTTCACATTGCTCGCTTGCTTCTGTTCACATTGCTCGCTTGATTCTGTTCACATTGCTCGCTTGCTCCTGTTCCCATTGGCTGATGACCATATACACGTATGTATGTGTAAGTAAGTCTCGGGTCAAAGAGTAGTTTTGTTCTTTCTAGGTAAGTTGCAACTCTTGTACGGATGTTGTTCTAGCATGTGAGGAACCATTCAAATTAGTTTCTCAAATATCAGCAACGCTTGATTTTCATTTAAGTACCGCGGGTCGATTTGTGTGTCCGCTCTACAAGTACGGGTACGGGTACGAACACGCATAAAACATGAGACGTACTCTTGAACATGGCTTGTCTTTGCTAAACTGAGAGTGTTGTCATTTATTGTCACTAAATTTAAGAATATATGATAATTTATCGACCTTTTGAAGTATTTTTAGTGTTAATTATCAGAATATATTTTTATTCCAGGTCTCAGTAGTAACTCGTAGACCTGTTAATTGACCGTAATCATTAGGACTGTTCCTCTAGAGATGCTGGATCTCGGCTTTCTTCCCATGTACGAGTATTTGGAAATGTTTCTCGGAAACGACTGCCAGCGTTTACGAGTATGTTACATAACTTCTCGTACGAAGGTGCCTTCGGAGTGAAAATTAAATAATTAACAACTCGGCTTACTCGTCAAATGGAAACAAAAAAAATAATGAGAGAAATTTCGCATTCTTTGACGAATCAAAATGTTTTTTTACTTCGTACATCTTCAATATTTCCAATAATACCGGCTTCTTGATGCGCTACACCAAAATGGAAAAACAAAAACACGTGGACTAAATATTAATTTCCGATCAAATATGATATCAATCAACAGCCATTACGAAGCTACTCGTATTCCCTCTTCTTCTTCTTCTTCTTCCGGGTCGCGTGGCTCTACGGGTGGTAACTCTCCGTACTGGCACTGAGCTGCCCTTCTCCACCCTCGGCGCGCCCTCGCGTCCCGCGGGAGGCTCGGCCCCCGGACGGTGTCCCTCCGGACCGGACCGCACCACCGAGACCAGATTAAGATCTCCCTTCTTCCCAGTCAGACGATAAATATTGTAATTAATCGGATAAATGAAAGCATAACTAATCTAAGGACAACTCATTTCCATATTTGCCCTACTTTGAGATGTTTACGGCGACAATTATCAAGAATTATACATGAATATACTCGTATATACAAACGTGAAGAAACATATATAGTAATCCCGCCATCTTCCTGTTGAGAAAGGCAGAGAAGTGAGAGGACTAGAATTTTCTTCCTTCTTTTAAAATGTTCACAAGATAAAACCTCACTTTCCTCGGTTCTCCTCTTCCTCTTCCTCTATCGCACCTTCCACTTTCCTCGGTCTTCCTCTTCCTCTATCGCACCTTCCACTCAAATTTGTTTTACTAGTCTCTCTTTGTTCATACGTTCCACGTGGCCAAACCATCTCAGTGTGCTCTTTTTCATCTTACTCTAATCAATTCATCCATTATTTAGTATACTTTGCACTGTTTCGTTAGGTGTTCTTTATTCATTCGTTGTTGAGACAGTCTAAATATACTCGTATGTTTTCTTACTTTGAAAATTATAAATATTATAACAAAATGTAATAAAATTTTACACAAGGAATAATCCACAAGAATTTAAGGAGTAAATACACTGAAATGGTGTAGATCCTGGTTAGTCACGCATCATGGGGTTAGGGTTTAGGGTTTAGGCTTTTGCCTGCTTCTCACTGAAGACACAATGTTGACGCAATTAATATTTCATTGAAATATGTACTTTCACCTGTTGTTGACAATACTCAGAATTTTATTTTATCTATAGGTAAAACACAAAAGAGATGGGTTCAAACCGAGTTATATTTACTTATCTTCAAACACTAACTCTGCTGTCGCTGGTGTTTCTATACTATACCTATACTCGTACATTTCGAGATTATTTAGTCGCGCACACGGTACATCTCCAAATATCCAAACTGGCATTGTGGGCATCACAGAACGGGGCAAGCAAATACGAGTAGCATAGTCAGCGGCCCTTTTATGCGAGCATTCGAGCTCTAAAAGCGCTAAAGTTGGCGCGGAGCCCGCAATTTGCCATCGCACGTGCTGTTAATATCCTCACACGTGAAGACGCAACAACACCCTCACGTGTTCAGTGCGTGCATGGATTATCACTTGAAAAACAATACCTTTTTTTTATTTATTTCTTCGAATACCATACAAAATCGAATCCGAAGCTCTCAGAGTGAAAGTCAACCGTTTTACAAATGAGACAACTGAGATCGTTACATTTAATCATTATAACAGCAATGGGGAATTATTCCAATCGATTTTGTTTGAAAAAACCTCGAAACAGGAACTATACTATACTATACTATTGTATATTCACAACCGCCGCGCGCTGCCTCGAACTAGCGCCGAAATCAGTTCATATACTCGTATTTAACATTACAAGTACGAGTATCATACTCATACACTCACGGAAATGAAATCAGCAACAAAAAAATTGAAGCAAAAAAGTGACAAGAGCAAAAAAACGTTGTGCGATCGATATCACACAATAAAATATATCACAGCTACATTGATGAGAGGCCAACCGGACAAGAAGAGATTAAAAAAATCAACTTTAAATTTTAAATTGTTCAAGTGAACTTGTAAAAAATGTGGGACATCGATATTTCCTTTTCAACAACAAAATTCGTCAAATAAGAACTCTTTATTTAAGTCAAAACACTCTTTCTTCGCTTTGTCCTATCATTTTGGGGTCGGCTGACACCTTATCTCTCCATCTCGGCTGGCACTTTCTCCTCCATATCTCTCCATCTCGGCCGGCACCTTATCTCTCCTCCATATCTCTCCATCTCGGCTGGCACCTTCTCCTCCATATCTCCCCATCTCGACAATTATTCGACAACAGTCCAAGTCTTCTCATATTGTCCTCCACTTTCTTTTGCAGGCTCTTTTTGGATCTCCCTCTGCGTCTATTTGGGAGTTCCCATTTCTTGGATGTCTTTAGCGTATAACATATCCTCCATCTCACCGTTGCACGTATTCATACCATCGTATGTTAATCGCGCTTCCCGGGTTTATCTACTCGCTACTTTAATGGTTCCGCGAATTTATTTATTTCGGATCTTATCCAATTTATTGACGCCTAAAAACCACATTGGCATACGCATCTCCTCGACTTGAAGGAGTTGTTTCTCATTTATCTTTAGAGGCCAGCACTCGCCTCCGCGCAGCACAGTACGAGTACGAGTAGTTCTGATCATGGTCTTTAAGATATCGCTTTCGAGTCTTATTGGCAGCTTTCTGTCGCGCATACTCGTAGTCCGTAGTCCCCGTTATTTATCTTCATTTGTTCCAGTCAACTTTTATTATGTCATGTACTCGTACATATTGAAGCACCTGGAAAGTGTTGAGCAAGCTCACGGTCTGGAGACTTGCTGGAGCAATGTAGGTAGACCAAACCGAAAAGATAACTAATTCTTTATCGAGTGTTGGACTCATCATATCTCAGGGTCGGAATGAGTGGAAGCCAATCAATCATTCGATATGAAGAAAGTGACTATGCAAATAATATCCTGACCGTTTGCAAAATTTGGGACGGGTTCGTAAAAGTCTACATGGATCGTATGTTTAAGATGAAAGAAATCCTTGGAGTAAACCGCTTGTCTTCCAGCACGAGGGTTGTGGGTTCAATTTTCACTGGTACTCATTTATCTCAAATAGAGTACTAGTCAGGGTTTCGTGTAAGACACCTTTCAAATATTTCTGGTTGAGTAAGATTAGGTTACGGTTTTCATTTAACACATCTTAAAAAAATGGTTGTTTGGAAGAGATTGCCACATAACAATGAGCACACCAGGTTGTGTTTTATGCAGTAAAAGGTCACTAACATGATTGGTAGAGGGCAGTAGCCACTTTGTCCCTTAAAATGATCTGATGCCTCCATCGTAACATAACATAACGTAACGTAACGTAACGTAACGTAACGTAACGTAACATATCTATCGAATCTGTGTCTGAGAGATATTGCTTTGGAGGAAAGGGAACTCGGGGGCCGCTTTCCTCTTCATCGAGTCAATATGTTAGATTACTCCGAACATATTCAATAAGACATGTTATACTATTGTGGAAGGGTTCTCGCTTCTTACCTTGTGAGATGAACTCCAAGTGTTGGATGAGATGAACAGCTTTAGAAAGCACTTCATGGAACTCTTTTTGAGAGATCTTATCAAAATGTATGATGTTATATATAAATACTACATTAATACACTACACTACACCTAAAACCGAATGTGTTTTTATCACATATCGAACGATCTACAAAGATTTATTTGTAGTTCGTCTTCCTGCGATAAGTTTTCCATTATTTTATTACCAAATATGATTGTTAAAACGGGGAAGTACCTTATCTAATGGTCACAGATATCATCTTCCTATCTTTAAACTTTACTAATTTTATTATTATGTTTTTTTTTTCAATAATTGATGGATTATCAAGTTCGAGCACTCTTCTGCTCGAGGAGTCTGCTCTGTAAATATTATCAAGTTCGAGCGCTCTTCTGCTCGAGGAGTCTGCTCTGTAAATAAATTGTAACGTGTGAGCATCTTGCCCGACGATATATTAATATTATGAATATTCAACAAGCGGTATTCAACATGCGATATTCAACAAGCGGCATTCAATAAGCGGTATGCAATAAACGGTATTCGACAAGCGGTATTCAACAAGCGATATTCAACAAGTACACGTTTCATATAAACTTGAACACGTTTGTTGTGGTCTAAATCCATTTTAAATGTGTTCAAATATATAATTTAACAGATTAGAAAACTATTTGTGACACTCTCCAATGGTAATGATTAATGGTTGTAATAAATAGAGGTGTATTCTACCAATATTCACCCCGAGGGCAGTGTCATGTGCTCAGTTCAGTGAGCCATGCATGTTGTGCGGCTTAATATGACAAGGTTGCAGCTTGACATGTTTCCAATACCTCAGTTGCATCGAAGAAAAACCTAGTAAATATATTCAAATATTTTTTTACATTGTATAAACTGTTAAAAACCTAGGAGTGCTAATAGATAACACACTCTCATGGCGAGATCAAATAAATGAGGTAAGCCGAAGGATCTTCTTCAGCCTTCATTCCCTTAAAGTGTTGCAAAGATTCCTTCCAACCAAAACCAAAATTTTACTCGTACAATCTCTGCTCTTTCCGATTCTGGACTATGCGGACGTGTGTTACTTGAATGTTACAGAGGAACAGCTGGACAAATTACAGCGTCTTCAAAATGTGTGCCTAAGATTCATTTTCAACCTACATACTAGAAGGCATTGAACTGGTTGAATGTTAGAAATAGACGCCAAATTCACATACTGTGTCTATTGTATAATATCCTTAACTGTCCCGCCGCACCCTCTTATCTCGCCGAGAATTTTCAGCGTCTTTCCAATCATGAATTAGCGCTACGCTCAAACAGAGATTGTCTATTGGCCTATCCAGTTCACCGCTCCTCTTTCTGTACGTCGTCCTTTACTGTCCATGCAGTTAAACTCTGGAATCAGTTACAAACCAATATAAGACTCGCTCCGTCCTTGGCATGCTTTAAGAAGCGACTGAAAAACCTCTTAATTTCTAGTCAGTAAAATAACGTGTTTCATTCCTGATTTTTCTTTTCCTTTCCTCTCCACCATCCCTTCCTTTCCTTTTGATTGATGATATCTCACTTTATATGAAAAATAATGTTCGGGTGATTGTCCGTTTTTGTGGGGTCCGTGGGCATGTGCTCACGTATATGTTTATGGATTTCGTGGGGATGGATAGTCATTTGAATGATTTATGCGACCACGTAACTTGCTTCATTTACGTTTGTCTGGTTGTTTGGAAGAGATTGCCGCCTGGCAATAAGCCCACCAGATTGTATTTGCAATAACAGTGTTAAATAAATAAATGAATGAATGAATATAAAATTATTGATTTAATTATCCAAGTAGAAGTAGCACAAACAAAGTAATCATGCAGATATGGAGTTATTTAAAATCGAAGTAGCGTTAAATGTGAATATAGGGCTATATGGGTAGAGGTAGAGGCAGAGGTGAGAACGGAATAGCATTTAATGTGAATATAGGGCTATATGGGTAGAGGTAGAGGTAGAGGAGAGAACGGAATAGCATTAAATGTGAATATAGGGCTATATGGGTAGAGGTAGAGGTAGAGGAGAGAACGGAATAGCATTAAATGTGAATATAGGGCTATATGGGTAGAGGTAGAGGTAGAGGTGAGAACGGAACAGCATTAAATGTGAATATAGGGCTATATGGGTAGAGGTAGAGGTAGAGGAGAGAACGGAATAGCATTAAATGTGAATATAGGGCTATATGGGTAGAGGTAGAGGTAGAGGAGAGAACGGAATAGCATTAAATGTGAATATAGGGCTATATGGGTAGAGGTAGAGGTAGAGGAGAGAACGGAATAGCATTAAATGTGAATATAGGGCTATATGGGTAGAGGTAGAGGTAGAGGTGAGAACGGAACAGCATTAAATGTGAATATAGGGCTATATGGGTAGAGGTAGAGGTAGAGGAGAGAACGGAATAGCATTAAATGTGAATATAGGGCTATATGGGTAAAGGTAGAGGTAGAGGAGAGAACGGAATAGCATTAAATGTGAATATAGGGCTATATGGGTAGAGGTAGAGGTAGAGGAGAGAACGGAATAGCATTAAATGTGAATATAGGGCTATATGGGTAGAGGTAGAGGTAGAGGAGAGAACGGAATAGCATTAAATGTGAATATAGGGCTATATGGGTAGAGATAGAGGTAGAGGAGAGAACGGAATAGCATTAAATGTGAATATAGGGCTATATGGGTAGAGATAGAGGTAGAGGAGCGAACGGAATAGCATTAAATGTGAATATAGGGCTATATGGGTAGAGGTAGAGGCAGAGGTGAGAACGGAATAGCATTTAATGTGAATATAGGGCTATATGGGTAGAGGTAGAGGTAGAGGAGAGAACGGAATAGCATTAAATGTGAATATAGGGCTATATGGGTAGAGGTAGAGGTAGAGGAGAGAACGGAATAGCATTAAATGTGAATATAGGGCTATATGGGTAGAGGTAGAGGTAGAGGTGAGAACGGAACAGCATTAAATGTGAATATAGGGCTATATGGGTAGAGGTAGAGGTAGAGGAGAGAACGGAATAGCATTAAATGTGAATATAGGGCTATATGGGTAAAGGTAGAGGTAGAGGAGAGAACGGAATAGCATTAAATGTGAATATAGGGCTATATGGGTAGAGGTAGAGGTAGAGGAGAGAACGGAATAGCATTAAATGTGAATATAGGGCTATATGGGTAGAGCTAGAGGTAGAGGAGAGAACGGAATAGCATTAAATGTGAATATAGGGCTATATGGGTAGAGATAGAGGTAGAGGAGAGAACGGAATAGCATTAAATGTGAATATAGGGCTATATGGGTAGAGATAGAGGTAGAGGAGCGAACGGAATAGCATTAAATGTGAATATAGGGCTATATGGGTAGAGATAGAGGTAGAAGAGAGAACGGAATAGCATTAAATGTGAATATAGGGCTATATGGGTAGAGGTAGAGGTAGAGGAGAGAACGGAATAGCATTAAATGTGAATATAGGGCTATATGGGTAGAGGTAGAGGTAGAGGAGAGAACGGAATAGCATTAAATGTGAATATAGGGCTATATGGGTAGAGGTAGAGGTAGAGGAGAGAACGGAATAAATTGTAAATTCATAAAATTAATTATTATTATTGTTCAAATTCTACTCAGTAAAATAAATGTTATTCGTTTTATATGAAAACAATATGGTTGTACATTAAGAAATAATTAAATGAAATACTATAATTGAAAATGCAAGAACTCGATATATGGTAACACACTCGTATATTGTAGTATATCCGATAGACTTGAGTATTGGGATTGCGATATCCATCAGTATTGGGATGGGGATGGTGGGGGCGAGAATCACCCAGTTCGGGCTGGGCTGCGCAGTCTCAGGCGCAGTCTCAGGCGCAGTGTCAGGCGCAGTCTCAAGCGCGGAGGTAGAGGCGGGTGGCTCGGGGCTAGAGCGAGTCATCAGCAATAATAATTATAATTAAAGGTTAATCTACGAGTATATATGGGGCAGTTTAAGACTGTCTTTACCCACCACTATTGACCAATTAAAAATATTACTAAAAAAAATAATAATAAGTTGAGTGTTACATTAGGAAAATTGTGACTACGGACATTAGATAACATACCTCCCCCGTCTGAATTGTGACTACGGACATTAGATAACATACCTCCCCCGTCTGAATTGTGACTACGGACATTAGATAACATACCTCCCCCGTCTGAATTGTGACTACGGACATTAGATAACATACCTCCCCCGTCTGAATTGTGACTACGGACATTAGATTACATACCTCCCCCGTCTGAATTGTGACTACGGACATTAGATAACATACCTCCCCCGTCTGAATTGTGACTACGGACATTAGATAACATACCTCCCCCGTCTGAATTGTGACTACGGACATTAGATAACATACCTCCCCCGTCTGAATTGTGACTACGGACATTAGATTACATACCTCCCCCGTCTGAATTGTGACTACGGACATTAGATAACATACTCCTGTTTAAATTGGCTCAGAAATAACATTTGGTAAAAACCGCAGAAAACTCATCAAGGGAATTCATCTTCCCGTACTTCTGCCCGATACCTACCGCCCACCGCCTACCGCACCTCGTGCAACATATTCTCTATCTCTCTCTCTGTCTTGTGGGCAAAGCTTTTAAAGCCGTATGCTAATGTGACAAACTTGAACTCGTATCGGTATTTGAATACTCAAGAACGGTTAGTTTTTTTTAACATCATTCGTGAAATTAGAACTGCTTTCGTATATTATACTTGTCAACACTAACCAGCAAAAATCTCAAATTTGTATTAACGGAGCTAAACTCCGTATTTGCATTCGGCCGAATATTTACTGAGCTGAAAATACATTCATATTATTAAGCTACGACATGTCCTGGTCATTGGCATCCGAGACACGGACTTTGGCATCTAGCGCGGGGCAGACTTGAACATTATTCATTAGTCATTGCGTTAAACACTCCCGACCGCCTGCCGGGCTCATCAGGACTCCTCGCGCAGATGTCCCGGCCTTGCGAAGCTCCTACTGTGAACCTAAAGAAGATACGATTGTGGAAACTAAATTGAAACGGACTGGGCATACTCGTATGATACTCATGGGCGATCACAAACTTCCAAAAATGAGCGAATGAAAGGTTGGAGCGCAAAGGAAACAACGCTATTAACGTGTTGCTGGCTCTGTGAGGGGACGACGACTTGAAAACTGGGAACAGTTGGCTTAAGATATCGGGAGGGGGATGGCTGGCTGTTTTCCAGCTGATGGCGCCTTAACAGTTAAACGTATGATAAACAAGTCAGCTTGTTGCGAACACGCGTCAGTGAGACTTCGCTTCGCGGGATCAACATATCACATCTGTGTGATCACTTCTTTCTTGAAGTGATCACATCATCTATTATCGGGCGATTACAGTGAGACTAGGCGGCTTCGCGGGATCAACATATCTGTGTGATCTAGAAGTGCGCTAGAAGTGATCACTTCATCTATTATCGGGCGATTACAGTGAGACTAGGTGGCTTCGCGGGATCAACATATCTGTGTGATCTAGAAGTGCGCTAGAAGTGATCACTTCATCTATTATCGGGCGATTACAGTGAGACTAGGCGGCTTCGCGGGATCAACATATCTGTGTGATCTAGAAGTGCGCTAGAAGTGATCACTTCATCTAGTATCGGGCGATTACAATATTTTAACTTTCTCCATTTTCTTCTTTCAGAATTTCATTCACTTGATCCAACCATACTTTCTTCGGTCTTCGCACACGCGTTCTACTCATGTTTGCATTATACATATATTTTGTCAGTCTTTCTTCATTCTTTCGTTCCACATGTCGAAACCATCTTAACTTACTCTTCATCTTGCCTTGAGTAGATATTTATCCCTTATTACTTGATTCCGTATTCCGTCATACATTGTCACTCCGTGTATTCTTCTCAAAGCACGCATTTCTACAGCATTTATTAGGCTCTTCAAAGTTTTTTTTTTATCTGTTTTTCACAACCATACATTGAATTTGACACCAAAATACTATTGTGAACTATGAACAATGTATAGCTCAAATACTTTTAAATTCAAGTGAGATGATGTCTAAAAGTGTATTTAAAACCTAGATACTAATAACATACAGTCAATATAGTAACATATTTATCAGATACAAAAATCTATATTAATTGATAGTGAATCACGTCTCTACAGCAATTGATAGTGAATCACGTCTCTACAGCAATTATTTAAAATGTACCGGTTTGATTAACGAAACCGAAGACAATATACGAGTATGGATATAGTAGTTTTCTATTTTGTTTCTTTTCAAAATGTTCTCATTCTACGCGCAAACATTATATTTCGGAGAGTTCCATGCCATACCATACCATACCATACCATACGTCTTGATCTCGACCCGTTCCCAAGAGTTCATTCTAAAGAGCGTGATGGTCGTGATCGTCGGCTGCCGTGCTCCACCAGCACAAGCGAGCTTTTGCCCGATGTACTGTTTATTTAAATAAGTACCCCACTGCTTTTTTCACCTGGTCACTGCATCACTTGAGTTCTTGGTATCCCGGATACGCTCTTCAAGATGTCTGAACCTTATTTATGGGCATGTTGTAATATACAATATGAAAGAACGAAAGTATCCGTCCTTTGCCTTTTGCATACCTCGTGTGTCATTAACTTTAGGTCTAGGTCTCCGTTTATGATGATGGCAATTTGTACAAATCAAAACACTCATAACTTAAACAAAAAATCATCGAAGCAACAATATGCAGCGCTAGTGCATGGAGTTGCGTGCATTTGATGATAGAAAATAATATGACATTAAGTACAATGCAGACTACGAGATACTCCGTGCAGCGGATCCCATTCACGTGTGGACAGCATCCGCAACGGCGATCGGGTCAAGGTGCAAGGTGCCGGACTCGTCACCAGCCACGCTCCACGCCCATTTAATAACAGTTATTTATCCTGATAATACATTATATTACACTTTTATTTTATACAGTACATTCGATGCTATCGTAGAGCATCAAATTATGAAGTTTCGAGAAGAGCGAACTGCTGTCGCATCGACATTCTGGTGTCGCGTAATCTCTAGCGTCGGTCTGGGTCTGGGTACATAGCTCGCGTGCCTAAATACAAACTTCCGAGAAATTACCTCGTGGGTGAGCTAGTGAAATGCTGAAGAAGGCGCGGTGGACAGCGTAAGAAATATAAGGACGTACTGCATGACATGCGGAAGCAAACAACGGGAGATCGAGCCAAACAGCGTACAGATGCTGCTAAGTTACTATATGAAGAACCTTTCCCGGTTAGCAACAGGACATGCCTATCATAGATTACCGCTTAAGGCTTACATAGTCATCTCCGATGGCACCAACGCCAGCACTCCTCAATTAATGGCGTGACATATTCAAAAGTTCCGGGCAAACAAAGTTCTGCATGCTGGGAAATGAAATGAAGTCAATTGTTACTTTGTTTTTATTGGAGTTTGAAAGATTGTTTGTTTCAAAAGATGTGGACCATCTAGAAATACACGAATCATTTTGTAAAAAATATTGATTCAGTTATCAAAGGATGGTCTGATCCAGTTTAGACAGGAAGCACATCGTACGCTCGGCACACGAGGTCGGTCAATACAATAGCGTGGCTGGAAGCACATCGTATGCTCGGCACACGAGGTCAATACCGTGGCTGGAAGCATACCGTATGCTCGGCACACGAGGTCAATACAATACCTTGGCTGGAAGCACGCCGTATGCTCGGCACACGAGGTCATTACAATACCGTGGCTGGAAGCATACCGTATGCTCGGCACACGAGGTCAATACAATACCTTGGCTGGAAGCACGCCGTAAGCTTGGCACACGAGGTCAATACAATACCGTGGCTGGAAGGACACTGTATGCTCGGCACATGAGGTCAATACCGTGACTGGAAGCACGCCATATGCTCGGCACACGAGGTCAATACAATACCGTGGCTGGAAGCACACCGTATGATCGGCACACGAGGTCAATACCGTGACTGGAAGCACGCCGTATGCTCGGCACACGAGGTCAATACAATACTGTGGCTGGAAGCACACCGTATGCTCGGCACACGGGGTCAATACAATGGCGTGGCTGATTTAAACAATTCGCAGATTACAGTAAAAGAAAACAAATATGACGCAACGAAATGCTTCTTAAACAAACGAACCGAAGTATTTGTATTTTTGCGTTAAAATCAATGTTTGCTAATTTCTCGTGTCCACAGTCGCGTCGCGCTGGGACGATGACAGTTCATTTTTCCCACAAATCAAATTTCTATGAACTTACACCGAAATTCCCAGCGCACTCTATACTTGGCACTCTTTCTCTCTCTCTATCAGCGGCTCTCAAACTTTTTTAGGGTAAGGTCCTGTAACCAGACATCCTAACATACTCGTATTACTAAGAACAGCGACAGCAACTATACTCGTGTAATGTAGGAGTACTTCGTTTCCCGTTGGAATTCAGTGTTATTTTTAAAAGTTTCCAGTATGTTATTCATTAAGAGGAGAGAGCGCTAGTGATACGCTCTCATATCACGACCTACACGCACGACATACACGTACACACCTCTTTTAGATTCATACACTTTTTCATAAAACTCCTTAAGTTACTCTTTTAACATTTTCTTCTCTCAAAATATCATTGACCTAATCCAATATAATATCCAATTATACTTTTCTGGATGTTCCTCTGGCACTCACATCTGCATTCTATACTTGTTTAATTAGTTTCTCGGTGTTCCTCTGGCACTCACATCTGCATCCTATACTTGTTTAGTTAGTATCTCGGTGTTCTTCTGGTACTCCCATCTGCATTCTATACTTGTTTACTTAGTTTCTCGGTGTTCCTCTGGCACTCACATCTGCATCCTATACTTGTTTAGTTAGTTTCTCGGTGTTCTTCTGGCACTCCCATCTGCATTCTATACTTGTTTAGTTAGTTTCTCGGTGTTCCTTTGGCACTCACATCTGCATCCTATACTTGTTTAGTTAGTTTCTCGGTGTTCTTCTGGTACTCCCATTTGCATTCTATACTTGTTTACTTAGTTTCTCGGTGTTCCTGTCTCTGGCACTCACATCTGCATTATATACTCGTTTAGTTAGTTTATTTTTAATTTGTTCATTTAACATGCCCAAACCGTCTCAAAGTGCTTTAATTTAACATACAAATTTTACTTAAAACATCAATTTTAATATCGTATTAGTGGAATGAACTCAGTTCATTTGATTATGTACAACATATAAAAGCTCACGCGACCCCTTAAGTGGGAACTCTGTAGTCACTGTTCATTGTCTTGATAGTTCAATGATACCGAGCTGGATAATGATAGCGAGCTGGATAATGATAGCGAGCTGGATAATGATAGCGAGCTGGATAATGATAGCGAGCTGGATAATGATACCGAGCTGGATAATGATACCAAGCTGGATAATGATACCGAGCTGGATAATGATAGCGAGCTGGATAATATAATAATAGCGAAATTACTTGTTGACTCTCGAATTTAGCGGGTGTCATTTCAATACACGTAAACACGATGATTCTCACATTTCAATATACACGTAAACACGATAATTCTCACATTTCATACCAAATAATACTTTGCAAGTTGAGACAAGACCCCCCCCCCCCCGCTCCCGGCCCCCCCGCCCAGGAGTGGAAACC
This sequence comes from Odontocerum albicorne, assembly GCA_949825065.1. NCBI lineage: Eukaryota > Metazoa > Arthropoda > Insecta > Trichoptera > Odontoceridae > Odontocerum > Odontocerum albicorne. The sequence goes on from OX463866.1 coordinate 131,588, forward strand.
GTTAAGTGTGTAAACACAACTTACAGCATAAACCTGTATCTATCAAATACGTAACAGCGTATCGCGTACGTCACGCATTATTTTATAATATTATACTCCGAATTATTGTAAGTCCAAGTTTCAAGAAATCATTTGTTGTTAGGAAAGTGTAAATAAGTAAAAATGTCGTTTAATTATCTCCTAAACGTAAATAAAAGGATACCACACATCTGATAACTCTTTTAAGTTCGTTGCATAGTTGCAAGTCAGAAATAATCACTTAAGACGCGCGCATACCTGACGTATTCCATCTCATATATGAAAGTCCTTTAAAATTAACATAAATCTACCTTAATTGAATTTTGTCACATATTGTTTTGTTATCAATTAAAATGATAATTTTTTTATTCAAATAAAACTACTTTATAATATAAACGAGATTAATATTTAAATAATATGTTATTTATGTGTTTTGTAAAGAATTTGTTTTATCTTCCTGAAAAGCAGCTCACCTGCCGGAAATGGGAGATTAATACTACTAGTAGATAAAACAAAGGGCCTTAATGAGATAAAGCCGGTTCATATTGAAGCTGGAAACTAGATGTTTCTATTACGTTACTCGCTATACGAGTACGAGCCCTATTATACGAGTATTACTAGTAGGTGAGTGTTTGAATCCAAAGTTATTAAAATAATAATCATCAAATACGCATCGAAAAGGTAATCAGGTAGTTTTTGGGTATATCGCAGGAGGTAGAAATGTAATGAGAGGGGCTAATTTGATCCGCTTTAATAAACGTGTTTGAAACATTGACAACTTCGAATGGAGACTTTTGGAGGTGTGCAAGAAACTGGACCTCGGTGTAGAATAGGACCGTGTTATACGAACTCTGCAAAGAACTTGGAAATTTCTAGTGTTTTTTATTTTTTTATTTGATATAACTAACACATACAGATGAAACCCTATTTACATACTCGTACACACCATCAAGTCGTTTTTTTTTGTTGGGGCAGTCGGGAATGTTTCCAATCGCGATATTTCCTATAACACAGCGTCAATCTTTCTTATCGTGATAAACTTTCCTATAACAGAGCGTCAATCTTTCTTATCGTGATAAACTTTCCTATAACAGAGCGTCAATCTTTCTTATCGTGATAAACTTTCCTATAGCAGAGCGTCAATCTTTCTTATCGTGATAAACTTTCCTATAAAAGAGCGTCAATATTTCTTATCGTGATAAACTTTCTTATAGCAGAGCATCAATCTTTCTTATCGTGATAAACTTTCCTATAGCAGAGCGTCAATCTTTCTTATCGTGATAAACTTTCCTATAACAGAGCGTCAATATTTCTTATCGTGATAAACTTTCCTATAGCAGAGCGTCAATCTTTCTTATCGTGATAAACTTTCCTATAGCAGAGCGTCAATCTTTCTTATCGTGATAAACTTTCTTATAGCAGAGCATCAATCTTTCTTATCGTGATAAACTTTCCTATAGCAGAGCGTCAATCTTTCTTATCGTGATAAACTTTCCTATAACAGAGCGTCAATATTTCTTATCGTGATAAACTTTCCTATAGCAGAGCGTCAATCTTTCTTATCGTGATAAACTTTCCTATAGCAGAGCGTCAATCTTTCTTATCGTGATAAACTTTCCTATAACAGAGCGTCAATATTTCTTATCGTGATAAACTTTCTTATAGCAGAGCGTCAATCTTTCTTATCGTGATAAACTTTCCTATAGCAGAGCATCAATCTTTCTTATCGTGATAAACTTTCCTATAACAGAGCGTCAATATTTCTTATCGTGATAAACTTTCCTATAGCAGAGCGTCAATCTTTCTTATCGTGATAAACTTTCCTATAGCAGAGCGTCAATCTTTCTTATCGTGATAAACTTTCCTATAACAGAGCGTCAATATTTCTTATCGTGATAAACTTTCCTATAGCAGAGCGTCAATCTTTCTTATCGTGATAAACTTTCCTATAGCAGAGCGTCAATCTTTGGGGCAGTCGGGAATGTTTCCAATCGCGATCTTTCCTATAACACAGCGTCAATCTTTCTTATCGTGATAAACTTTCCTATAACAGAGCGTCAATCTTTCTTATCGTGATAAACTTTCCTATAACAGAGCGTCAATCTTTCTTATCGTGATAAACTTTCCTATAGCAAAGCGTCAATCTTTCTTATCGTGATAAACTTTCCTATAACAGAGCGTCAATATTTCTTATCGTGATAAACTTTCTTATAGCAGAGCGTCAATCTTTCTTATCGTGATAAACTTTCACGTGACCTCTTCCTCTTCCACAACAAAACATCTTCACTTACGCTTACAGTTCTTCTTTTGTTTCTATGACTCCTAACCTTTCTTCGATCAAACTTTATTTCATTAGGTCCAGCCGTACTTTCCTCGACCGACCTCGATCACGACCCCCACTCATGCTCACATTGTAAATTTGTTTAGTCAGTCTTTCTTTCATAATGTAAACAGGATCTTAATTTGTTTAGCCAGTCTTTCTTTCATAAGGCAAAAAAAATTACGACTGTTTTCGTCAATTTTTCACGTCCACATTTTATTCTGCAATATAAAATAATGATTTCTACTACAACGCTGGCCTTCGTGCTCTCATAGCTGCTGTCCATCAATCAGATTCAATCATGCTTACACCGAACTTTATCGGATAGAGACGGGCATAAGCCGCCGCCACGCCAGCAGAATTATCGGATGGAGACGGGCATAAGCCGCCGCCACGCCAGTAGAAATATCGGATAGAGATGGGCATAAGCCGCCGCCACGCCAGCAGAATTATCGGATAGAGACGGGCATAAGCCGCCGCCACGCCAGCAGATATATCGGATGGAGACGGGCATAAGCCGCCGCCACGCCAGTAGAAATATCGGATAGAGATGGGCATAAGCCGCCGCCACGCCAGCAGAATTATCGGATAGAGACGGGCATAAGCCGCCGCCACGCCAGCAGAATTATCGGATGGAGACGGGCATAAGCCGCCGCCACGCCAGTAGAATTATCGGATAGAGACGGGCATAAGCCGCCGCCACGCCAGCAGAAATATCGGATAGAGACGGGCATAAGCCGCCGCCACGCCAGTAGAAATATCGGATAGAGACGGGCATAAGCCGCCGCCACGCCAGTAGAAATATCGGATAGAGACGGGCATACGCCGCCGCCAGCAGAATTAGCGGAATATATTGTACCACGAGTGAGATTGGTAAAGTCCGATGGTTAGGGAGGGGGAGGGGGAGGGTGGTGGAGGGGAGGGGGGAGGGAATGCGGATAAAAGCTTAACATTTATTTATATATAATAAGTCAAACACTTCCATTCATTCCCTTTATTGTCCCGGTCTTCATTCTGTTTTAAGTATTATATTTATAAGCTCATACACGAGCACGAGCACGAGCACGAGCAAGACGATCTTCTTCGGTTTGTTTACATTTTCACCGACATCCCGAATTTGCTGATAAACATGAAGGCACTTTTGTGTTCACGTCTCGGTGTTACAAGTTAAGATACTACTATAATAGTGTCACCGATAATTTAATATAAAATGTTAAAAAAGACACTTGCCGGTAGGGCTCAGAATAAAATAGGTATTTAACATACTGTTAGAATACAGAATGAGGAAGACGTTTACTGGCAGGTCACTAAATAAACAAGACATATACTGGAAACACTTTACAATATAACAGACACAAAATAAAACGGGCATTTATTGGTAGAATCCAGAATATAGAAAACTGGCAGAAAACAGGTTAAGGAAAAAAAATACTGACAGGAGACGGAATATAGAAGATATTTACTGACAGAACACAGAATAAAGAAAGTATTAATTCCTGGAACACAAAACAAAAAAGATATTGAATGGCAGAATATAAAAAAAAATACTTGCGAGTCATAAAAAAAAAGAATCATAGGCATGGCTTTTTTCAATATTTCCACCGAATACACTAACCTGTCTCCCATATTCCCCTGGATACACTAACCTGGCTCCCATATTCCACTGGATACACCAACCTGTCTCCCATATTCCACTGGATACACTAGTCTGTCTCACATATTCCACGGGATACACTAACCTGGCTCCCATATTCTACTGGATACTCTAATCTGTCTCCCATATTCCACTGGATACACTAACCTGTCTCCCATATCCCACTGGATACACTAACCTGTCTCCCACGCAGCCTTCACATGACCTTCGAGTTAAATAGATTACGTATCAGAATTGATATTTTATTTTTCTGTCAACGAAATCGGTAAAAGAGCTCGAATTTCAATTCACGATAAAAGAAACATCGTTTAAGTAAAATTCACTAAATAAATTATATCATAAGGGACGTTTTAAAATTTTCATTGAGTGCAAAAGGCTGACTTTTCCTCTGAACAGGTTCAGCAACCCAGAAAACTTTTACCTTTGTTTGACTCAATGACCCGATTCATCGCTGAGCATCTCAAAACTCGACCTTATGTGATGGTTTTGTTTTTTCTAGAGGCTCCGTGTAAACTGTTTTATTTTTATTTATGGTTGCCTTTTATCACGCAACTCTTGACCGTGGCATGGACACATCAATGCCATCTGCACATCGCGTCCTAGAAGAAATTTAAGGCGAATCCCATCACCGATCTACTGCCATTTCTCCGAGGTGAATGCTAGCTCCAAACTCATCGAGCACCAGCAGTGAGCTAAGCAGCTCCTTCTAAAGTGTAACAGGAGTGGGCGTTCACAATAACGAGTACCTACCGCGGCCGCAGTGTCCTGGAGTCACGGACAACTGCATTTAGTCACTTCCATTTTATCACGAGCGCTGGATTGATAAGCGTGTCTTCAGTAAAACCTAGTTATATACCATTTAATAGATAAATTGCTATCACTAGGTCAACCCCATCTGGTGGTTCCGAATTCGATTCACATTGGTATCTAAAGCATACACATACACCTGTATATACATACCATCACGCAGTTTCCCTCTGAAAGTAAGTGATGAGGAGAGAGATTGTTCTAGAGCCGAATTTTTCTATCGCGGTACTATCTTCCACCGCTTCTACATCCATATACGAGTGCCTTTTTATACAACTCCTATCATTTATCTGACTTAACATTTACTTCGATCAAATAAGCATTCGTAGATCCGACCGTACCTTCTTCGGTCTTCTTCTATTACGCATTTTCCTCACATTTGCCCTGTACATTTGTTTTGTTAGTCTTTCTTCATTCATTCGTTCCCCGTGCCCGAACCATCTCGTAGTGTTCTTATTAATTTCACTCAACACGTCAGCTTTAAGTTCACACGCGTCCCTTATAACCGCATTCAATACTCTACTAACCACTGTCACTCTGTGTATTCTTCTAAATGCACACATTTCTATAAAGGTACCTACAAAAATAAAAAAAAGTCTAGTTTAAGAGTCCGTCTGGTATCAAAACTCGCGCGCAACAGACGTGCGCGAGGATCGCTTCATATTCACGTGCGATAGTTTATCAAAAACATACGATGGCAGACGGTGAGTCACGCGTACGTGCCTACTGCCTACTGCCTACTCCCTACTCCCTACTCCCTACTCCCTACTCCCTACTCCCTACTCCCTACTCCCTACTCCCTACTCCCTACTCCCTACTCCCTACTCCCTACTCCCTACTCCCTACTCCCTACTCCCTACTCCCTACTCCCTACTCCCTACTCCCTACTCCCTACTCCCTACTCCCTACTCCCTACTCCCTACTCCCTACTCCCTACTCCCTACTCCCTACTCCCTACTCCCTACTCCCTACTCCCTACTCCCTACTCCCTACTCCCTACTCCCTACTCCCTACTCCCTACTCCCTACTCCCTGCTCCCTACTCCCTACTCCATAATCCATACTCCATACTCCCTACTCCCTACTCCCTACTCCCTACTCCCTACTCCCTACTCCCTACTCCCTACTCCCTACTCCCTACTCCCTACTCCCTACTCCCTACTCCCTACTCCCTACTCCCTACTCCCTACTCCGGGATTTTAATTAACGGGTCCGAAAATAATATTGTCTTCCGGCAACGCTTGTTGGAATCAAACAACATTGCTTATCTTATGATTATTGGGTGTTAACATAAGTTGTGCCCCGTTTTTTTTTTCAAATTTAAAAATGAGCACCAAAAGTAAAACAAAATGGTAAAGGTTATACGTCATTGGAAAGAAATTTTTCTGCTCTACAAGATATTGTGTTTGCTTTTACGTTACATATATTATTTTATTTGATTACAAGTCTTCAAAATGGAATGCCGACCCTCGTGATAGAAAAACTAACGTGTTACTAACTAGGCCATAAATTACTGTAAAGTAGCGTAAATTACGACATTTTGTTAAGAATATTTTAGTAGCATGCTACTTTAGATTAGAAAGTGCTATTTTTTTTTCAAAATAGTTTTAACAGTATTGGAAAAATGTATAGATATGGAAACAATATGAATTTCAACAAGTGATACCATCACGGTGGCCAACATATTATACCTACGAGTATATAACAACAAGTGATACCATCACGGTGGCCAACATATTATACCTACGAGTATATAACAACAAGTGATACCATCACGGTGGCCAACATATTATACCTACGAGTATATAACAACAAGTGATACCATCACGGTGGCCAACATATTATACCTACGAGTATATAACAACAAGTGATACCATCACGGTGGCCAACATATTATACCTACGAGTATATAACAACAAGTGATACCATCACGGTGGCCAACATATTATACCTACGAGTATATAACAACAGTACGAATAGAAGTGGACAGATGCAGGCTATACAATGCGTGCAGACCAGTGCAGATATTCGGTAGTCTCGGACCGGTTCTGACAGGTGTCATCTCTGAGCAGTGAGCAGTGTCCTCTGTGGGGGAGGGGGAGGGGGGGGGTGTCCATCGATACTAGTACTGACACATCAATGGACCGGACCATATTACGTAACGCACTATTGCGATTCAAAACCGGCTCATCTTGTAAAACTTCGGTGCACGCGAATTTGTACAAAAAATGTCAGCGACTATCGATGATTTTCTTAATTTATCCAAAAATAAAATGGAATCGTGAAAAATATTTTTTATGAAAGATTAAGTCAGAAATGTTAACACGTGGTAGAGCCGTATCATAACTATTCTAGTCAGAAGAAGCGGGAAGAGAAGACTTGGAACACAGAATTATGTCACTCATTTCCTTCATTTCAAGCCTTCCCTCCATTCTTTCCCAATGACAGACCTAATTATCATCTTTGTATCTCCACTGAACTCTGCCGATCATACGCCAAGTCTTCACGTCTCCACTGAGGTGCGCTCTGCTATTAATATAATCCATATTGCCAGACTCGTACTTTTCTCCTATTATGGAGAGAGTTTACTTCTTTTTGTGAAATGGCGACGAGTCTTCTCGACGAGAAAGCAGCCTCCCTACGATAAAAAATCTTGACCCTTCGCATCAAAGATCTTTTTCCCGCTTCAACTATAACACCATCAAGTGAAGAGACACAGACGGTGCGTCTACAAAAACAAAAATGAACATCTAACATGAAAACAAAACTAACGAAATTCCAACGATAACGTCATCCTGTCAAAAAAGAGGCATTCCGCCACTCGCTTACATTTCTTTATCCAGTTCTGCATTGTCAATTGAAAAATATTTTAATCTAGAGAGAACTTTATTTATGTCAAATTTTAAAAGAGCAAACGCGCCTCAAGTCGACCGCAGATCGAAATAGCGCTCATTATATCGCGTCGCGCCCATTCATCTGGTACACATACGAGTATACGTTAGGTGTGATGTGATTGAAGTAATATACGTACATTATAATAATATATTATAATGTGAGATGGGTGACAGAACGAGATGTGTCGCGATATGGCGGAATAGTGGCTGTTATGATATTTAATGTCTGCCCGTCCGACGGGTTATGCCGATTCTGTCTTTCCGGCAGATGGTCACGGCAGGACCGGTGCCGGTGCCGGTCAGCAGCAATGGCTAGGCTAGGTGAGAGTCATACGAGTATTTGGACTCCCTAAACTTTGGAAACACATCCAGGAGGATTTATTGACTTTTAATGGTTTGTATTTTATTAAACTTTGGTTTATACAGAATAATCATGTCGGTGTATTGCTTTGTAGCATAGTAATAATTATAAAATGACAATTTATGAAACATATTTTAGAATTAAGGCTCTCTCAAGGGCGCTCTAACTCGCCACTCGAATCCACTATTATTTAGAATTAAAGCTCTCTCAAGGGCGCTCTAACTCGTCACTCGAATCCACTATTATTTAGAATTAAGACTCTCTCAAGGGCGCTCTAACTCGTCACTCGAATCCACTATTATTTAGAATTAAGACTCTCTCAAGGGCGCTCTAACTCGTCACTCGAATCAACTATTATTTAGAATTAATACTATCTCAAGGGCGCTCTAACTCGCCACTCGAATCCACTATTATTAAGAATTAAGACTCTCTCAAGGGCGCTCTAACTCGCCACTCGAATCCACTATTATTTAGAATTAAGACTCTCTCAAGGGCGCTCTAACTCGTCACTCGAATCCGTTATTATTTAGAATTAAGACTCTATCAAGGACGCTCTAACTCGCCACTCGAATCCACTATTATTTAGAATGAAGGTTCTCTCAAGGGTGCTCTAACTCGTCACTCGAATCCACTATTATTTAGAATTAAGACTCTCTCAAGGGTGCTCTAACTCGCCACTCGAATCCACTATTATTTAGAATTAAGACTCTCTCAAGGGCGCTCTAACTCGTCACTCGAATCCGTTATTATTTAGAATTAAGACTCTCTCAAGGACGCTCTAACTCGCCACTCGAATCCACTATTATTTAGAATGAAGGCTCTCTCAAGGGTGCTCTAACTCGTCACTCGAACGCACTATTATTGAAAAACTATAAATTTTACGAAAATAAAATATGTTGAGTGAAAGGACAGAAAAGTTATATCTGTATATCCTGAAATAACATATTTGGTAAGAAAACCACAAATAACTTAGCTAGGCAAAAAACCTACAAAAAAACATTTGTAAATCTTCCGATATGTGATAGTGATACATTCCGATTTAGGTGGAGTGTAATGAATACGTGTAGTGTTCATATATAACGTTAAATTTTTATATCTCCCAAAAAGGAGTAATTTCAAGTGTTTCTTTATATGCTATCGACATCTCTAGCACCTTGAAGCAGATCATTCCACGTCATGAGAAAATTGAAATCTGGGGAGAAGAATTATTCGAGAAAGGCAGCTTGTTTACGGTCAGGCTTTGCCGGCTTGCATATGGTAACTTGCGTCAGAAGCGACTACAGAGTATGGTAAGCTGTTCTACTAGGCACTCGAGAAATCTGTCCATGTTTACAGGGGATGTGGGAGGAGACGCGAGTCTAAGGCTGTGGGATGTGAGATGTGACGCGAGCCTAAGGCTAGACTTCACAGCCCCCAGTCAGAGGGATGTGTAGAAATAACAGCATCAGTCCATCGTCTCTCGTAGATGGAACGGGCTCAGGTGTTTATCTCAAAGAGTGACCCTAATACAAGCGAGTGTGCGCGCATTATGCCCGATACAAGCGAGTGTGCGCGCAATATGCCCGATAAAAGCGAGTGTGCGTGCATTATGCCCGATACAAGCGAGTGTGCGCGCATTATGCCCAATACAAGCGAGTGTGCGCGCATTATGCCCGATACAAGCGAGTGTGCGCGCATTATGCCCGATACAAGCGAGTGTGCGCGCAATATGCCCGATAAAAGCGAGTGTGCGCGCATTATGCCCGATACAAGCGAGTGTGCGCGCATTATGCCCGATACAAGCGAGTGTGCGCGCATTATGCCCGATAACGTCAAATTAGAATATTTATTTTGTCAGTCCTTCTTCTAGAATCGGATCTGGCACAGATGGAATCTGGCACAGTCGGAATCTGGCCAGAATAGCATTAACATATGTTATCATACATAATTATGTTATTTATTCCTCAGCTTCTCACGCCAGTTTTCACCGCACGTGTATGATATATTCTTTCGATGACACTTGCTATCACCATCGAGTATCCATAAAAAGGAAAACAGGGTCGCAGTGTAGTTAGATATCTTCAGATTGCAAACCATGTTGACCTCCGTAGTACAGTTGGTAAGACGCTTGTGTCCCATCCCGCGGGCTGCTGATTCGATTACCGCTGAAACCCAGATTTTTTAAAAATGATTCCAGTAAGTTATTTTCACTTAAGGCCTTTGTAACATATTTTTGGTTGGTTGTAAGAGATTACCATATAGTAATTAGCCCGCCAGGCTGTACTGTATACGAAGAACGTGTAATACAGTATAATACAACACAAATAAGAGCAGTACAGCATTTTGACAAGTGATAGTAACGTGTCCATGGTATACTCCCCTTCAGCGGTGATGGTCAGGATGGTCAGGATGGTCAGGATGGTCAGGATGGTCAGGATGGTCAGGATGGTCAGGATGGTCAGGATGGTCAGGATGGTCAGGATGGTCAGGATGGTCAGGATGGTCAGGATGGTCAGGATGGTCAGGATGGTCAGGATGGTCAGGATGGTCAGGATGGTCAGGATGGTCAGGATGGTCAGGATGGTCAGGATGGTCAGGATGGTCAGGATGGTCAGGATGGTCAGGATGGTCAGGATGGTCAGGATGGTCAGGATGGTCAGGATGGTCAGGATGGTCAGGATGGTCAGGATGGTCAGGATGGTCAGGATGGTCAGGATGGTCAGGCGGAAGCACCAAGCCTCTCTCGGTTAAGCTATTCAACATATCCAAATGTGTTGAATATAATAATGAAACATCTTAGAAGCGCAAGGTTGAAGGTCTTCTTCATCACCAGAACTAAACATTTAGGGAGCTTATGACAATACAACACGTGACATGTACAGGATACTCAAAGGAAACGTGGTCAAGCGTTTCCTCTTCCGTCTCACACGCCCATTTAAGGCTCTCTTTTACGAGTATATGATTTTTACAAAGGTGGGTTCCTTTCGGACAGTGTTTATTTTTAACATGTTTCGCTTTTTCTACAAAAGTCATAAAGCTCTTACAACTTATCCATCTATTACATTTCTTTCTTCCAAAATGTACACTTGATCCAACCATACTTTCCTTGGTCTTCCTCTACCGCACCTTTCCCTCACATTTGCATTGTGTTATATATTTGTTTTGTTTGTGTATTCGTTCCGCGCATCGAAATCTCTTTTATATTAAACTCAACACATCAACATTAAGTTAACACTCATCCCTAATCACGTATCACTTCATTCCGTATTTTGTCATACTCGTACATTGTTAACTCCGTGTGTTCCTTCTCAATGTGCGCATTATCACAACATTTATTCGGCTGTTTTCTGTATATTTCATGAAGTTATGTTTAATTGAACGTGTGTTACTACAGACATAAAAGGGTCGGATTATTGGAAGTACCCGTACCGACCGACCGAGACAGGGAGACCATGGTACATGGCCCGGCACTCGGCACCATTATGCATATTGCATTGCGCCTTGTGACCGCACTGTTCTTATTATTATACTAAGCGAGCTTAATCATAGCCCTAAATATAGCCACAGTTTCGGGCAGTCACGGCCCGCTATTATAGTATGAGCTACGGTCCAGGTCCAGGTCTAGCACCAGCGCTACCCGTAAAATGTTAGCGAGGAAGTACGAGCACCAACCGATTAACAGTACGAGTATGTTACAGCTCGATCGCTATAAAAGAATGTACTATACGAGTATGCTAGGTGACCTCGTGTCGAGGCATAGCATAGCATAGCATAGCGGGGATATTTAGAATATACGGAGAGGAGTTAGAATAATAACAGATATGTCGAGTAATTAGCGAAATTCTAGACACTTTGAGAAACACAAACATATTTCTAGACATTCAGAATTATATTATAATTACTCGAGATATGTTTTGTAAAATTACTGAGAGCTACTCGTATAGTATGTTCATGGTTCTCAAACCTTGACACATTAAAGATTAAGAATTATTTTAGACATAATTTCTCAAATGTATTATAGAAATATACTACAAATGTATTATACAATAGTTAGATAAAGTACAGGCCGCACCGCGCCGCACCGCACCGCACCGCCGTGCGTGGAAACTGGACAACACACTAAACTTAATAAACAAATTCCAAGATACGTAAAGATTTTAACATACTCGTTATTGCATAAATAAAGACTGCGGCATAACTCTAAATATTTCGAGAAACATAAACATAACTCTATATGTAGATATTTATATCATAAGGATACGAGCATAATTCTAAATGTGTAGAGACATTCACATAATTCTAAAAATGTGGAGATATTATAAACGCGTTGTTTAGAGATATTAGCTTATGTGTAATTCTAAAAATACAAAAATACATAATACTCGTATGTCTGCATCATTCTAGACATAATACTCGTATGTCTGCATTTTAATACTCGTATGTCTGCATATGTCTGCATCATTCTAGACGTATTAAGAGTACTTTTGAATTCTCCACATTCCACGGATTTCTCCTGTTGCATAATGAGGGTCTCATTTCTGTATTCTTCTGGAATAATACTTGTAGAGTACCAGGGAGGACTCTTCACCAACTGCTGTGTTACTCGTACTCGTAGGTGGGTGGTGGCGGAGAATACGTTACACATCCATCCACTGTGTCACTAGATCGGATCGGTCCGATGGTTCTCAACAGCGCGCAGCGCGTTGCTGACTGTTGCTGCTGACGTCACATTGAAGTGAATACTCGAACACGGAATAGCGGGGGATTTCTTGCGCCATTTTAATTGTGAAACATAAAAAGTGAGTTCCTCCAGTACCGCGGGACAGCTGGCATTATCTTCCTCGTACATTGCAGTCCCTTTACTATATTGTGGGTAACGCGTTGCTGACTGTTGCTGCTGACGTCACATTGAAGTGAAAATTCACTCGAACACGGAATAGCGGGGGATTTCTTGCGCGGTTTCAATTGTCGGAAACATAAAAAGTGAGTTCCTCCAGTACCGCGGGACAGTTGACATTATCTTCCTCGTACATTGCAGTCCCTTTACTATATTGTGGGTAACGCGGTGGAATCTCGCTTTCTTGTTTCGTGGTGGCTTCTATACGAGTCATTGCACAGTGTTACAGCATCGCATTACTAATTACTCGTAGATAAGAGTTACATTGGCAGATGTACTCGTACAATATTTCATTGGCTGGATTTTGCACAGGTGTTTTCAACATACAATGAAAGAAAAAGAAGAAAAAACCTAATTAAACTAATTTAAAACGTCAAATAAAACGTTTTAAAACGTCTCCCATGACTGGAAAATGAGTAACAAGATGACAAGAAAATGGTAGTGATGGAGGAACACGCATTGATACTCAAGAAAAATAACATTTTCTAGGGGACTTATCTAAAACCGATATTTTTATTTGATTTTCTTACGATAAAATCTCCCCAGTTGGCCGGATGCCGGATGCTGGATTGCCCAAGCTGTCGCGTATGGGTGATCACTGCAGAGCGGGTACAAGACGATGGAAGCAATCACAATATAATCAGCACTCGCTCCACCATCTGTCATGTGCCCTTCACCCGCTGCACTGGACACGCTGGCGCTGGGCAAACCGGTGCAACTGTTACGCTACCGACCGCCTCCCAAACCTCCTCGGCCGGCAATCCTCCACTATAATATCTGCGAGAGACATCGAGGCTAATTATTGAGATCTTGAACTTAATACTCGTATAATAACTTTTGGAGAATTGCATCACCTCAAGGACAAACTGGTTGTATTAATACTTTTTACAAAAAAAAATACCGTACAAGTTTCCTTACAAATACCGTACAGGTTTCCTTACAAATAAATATCAACGTTAGTTCTTCTCGGGCATTGCCTCATCTCTGAGCATCGCGATCTCCATAAACTGCAGCAAACCCGTTCGCGACTCTCTTCCGATCCAGCCCAACGTATGTTATACGAGCACGAGACACCAGAATCTTGATTATGGCTTATAACATACAAAAACCTATGACTAATATAAAAACATTTCAAATGCTAAAAAAATATGGCCTATGTATGGTATGTTACATTTCAAAATAACTGAATAAGAAAACAAGGAAAGTAACACAAATACGATATACTCGTATAATAGATTATTGTATTGTAGTTCTTTTGCCTTTTTCTCGTGCTGAAGGAAATCTGTTAAGTTGCACCTGTCTGATTATGTTATGTCCTTTATATTTAGTTTTCAATTTATTTATAAATAATTTGTCTTTCGTGCTTTGTGTTTGTGTTTGCTCCCGGCTGTGCTGATCGTTAAAAGTTTTAATATCTTGCAGAATGTCTGGAAACATGAAAATAAAACCATTGTATGAAGAACGGAGTATGTATTATATGTATTTGTATATATTAACAGGGACACGGCGTGATGGCGGTGAACATATACTAAATACGGCAACGCTACTAAATGACGGACGGACGGACGGATGGATAGACGGATAGACGAGCGCAGGTGGCGGCGCGGCGCGGATCGGAACTACAATATAAAGCCGGTGTTGGGACATGTTTTATGGTTCACGAGGCTTATCTTAATTAAGGCGGATCGGTATATTTATACGAATATAACCAAACACATTTACATCATGTTTTATTTTTCATAAATATTGACACATTTCGGTCACACCGAGTGGTGGGCCTTTTGTTTAAGCTCATTATTGAAAGAACTCCGATATGTACTTACCATCGCGCCATTGCCCAGTCGAGGTGAGCGCCAGACTTATCTATCTCGACACACATTCTTAGTCTCTTCTACATCCACACACCTTCTTCTACAACTGCGATCTCTCTGTTTTAAGTTTCCTTCTATCATTTACTCGATCCAATCATGCTTTCCTTGGTATCTAACCTAACCTAACACGATTTACATCTACATTTGCACTTAACGAGTATATACGAGTATGTATTTTAGTCAGATACAGCTCAAAAAATATATCACTGCTCGCAAAATGTATTATTTTCATATAAAAGAAGCTGATGATATAAAACCGAACGGGATCTGATAGGTAAAGACAGCTGTCTTCTAGCTTGAGTATTGCGGGTTTGATAACGAGATCTGATAGGTAAAGACAGCTGTCTTCTAACTTGAGTAGTGCGGGTTTGATAACGAGATCTGATAGGTAAAGACAACTGTCTTCTAGCTTGAGTTTTGCGGGTTTGATTTTCGTTGGTACCTATATTTTTCAAATTGGTTTCTACTCTGGTTTTCCCTTCAGACCTGCTGACCATCTTTCTAGTTTGTCGTAAAAGATTCTCGCTTGATAATGAATACAATACAACGAAAGTGTAATACAATACAAATCAATGATAACAGTTTATGTGAGGCGGACTTTCTAGTTGTTGGGCCTATTGCGCGGTGGAATAGCGAAATATGGAAAAAATTGTGGAGAGGAATGATATAGGTATTGGAGATCGAAAGTGCTAAATAATATCTTCAATTTGATAACTTGGACCAAGTAGAAACTCCTTCAGGTTATCCTTTATGGAAATGTCCGTGGATCACGATGCACAGCATTAACATAACACTCCACAGTACTCCCGTTCCGTTGCGTCACACCCGTACATGACGTATGTTAGAATAGTTCAGCATCACGATAGATAAAATACGAGCAGACAAGTTGGGAACGTTTTAAGTTTTGTTCGTTCAACTATTTCGAGTCGGTCGACAGGAGCGGTGAGGGAAAGTGTGGCCCGCTCGGTGTTAACTGTATGCTCTGTCATATGGAGGTCACGGTCAGCTGGAAGAAGTTACTGTACCGTTAACTGTAGACAAGTCACGTTATTTAATACTGAAGATAGGAAGTTTGATGCCGGAGCGTGGAAACTCGCAGAAGCAGTGTATAACAAGAATAATAAGGCTGAGTCCATAACAACCATTTAATAGCATCTGGCGATGCCCAATGAAGCTTAGCGGTATCCCTAATGAACTAACGATTTGCCGTTGACATCGCTATTGCGGCATCCAATAGAAAGAAACTTACAGAAATATACCGCGGTACAGAAGTATACCACAGTACAGAAGTATACCACAGTACAGAAGTATACCACAGTACAGAAGTATACCGCAGTGCAGAAGTATACCGCGGTACATATTTATTTAAACTCCATTCATTTGTTTTATTTTTAAATTCTTCGCACAATAGAAGTCTCCCTTATTCGTACAGAACACTATGACTATTTTCTTTACCAAATCAAATACAGCAAACAAATATAACGTAAGTAATATTTATTGAATAATTCATAATTAAGACGTTTAATACAGAAGTGAAACATATTGTTTTAAAAAGGGAAAATTTTAAAGGATTATATTAAATTAACGTTTTTTTTTTGAAAGAATTGATCGACACATGAAAACCGTCCGGAGGACACGCTGTTAAGGAGTTTAATTGCTAAACCAACCGATATTTCCAAAGACATGGATTACATCGGAGAGAGGTCTGCTCGGCTCGGCTCGGCGCGGCTCGGCTCGCGCATTCATAGAAGTAAAACAAAACTCACGTTCATTGACAGCTTTCACACAAGAAGAAATGACGAACCGCAGGATTTGGAACACGTATATGAGTTTATTTATCGATTCCCTCTACTTTACCCCTGACAGAGGTTCATACGATGGGGAGGTAATGTGAAATCCAGATGGGTACGGGAGTGATGAGTCACGTGGAAGTTATCTGGAGGGTCGAAAAAACCTTAAGAAAAATAATTCTCGATTTGTCAAAACCCTCGTTTTCTCCTGTTCCAAACTCTCGTGCATCCAAGTGTTTGCATTCCATTTGTCTTACAGAGACCTACGAGTATAACACAAATGGAATGTACGAGTAGATAATCTGGATATGCAAAAGATTAAGAAGAGTTGCTGCCTTGTGAAGTTTTATGAACTGTTGAAATGTGCCTCTCAAGAAGAATCTTACGATATTAAGGGCACAGCGCGGTAGAAAGATGACAGCCTCGGAAGGTAGAAAGTGTTAATTGTTAAAGAAACAAAGTCGAGCGCCCATCGGGTGGAGTGGACAGGTGAAAAGGTGCTTGGTAAGATAAGGGGTGGGGGTGGAATGTGCAGAAGGAGAATTACAAACCGTGGTAATCATTGTCAAGAAGAATTACTTCATCGAGGTGTTACAATCTACAGTCTCCACGGAGAACTTGCCACTTTCCGTTATTTTAATTATATAACAGAGCTTATGTACTCGTATCTTGTCGGCGGCATAATACGAGTACAACACAGCTGTAAATGTTGTGTTGACAAATATTCAAAATAATGAACCGTCGCGAGGCTGAGTAAGGTTGGGAAATCATTTACAGCCGAGTTAACACGTTTTCACAATGCACTACGCCACTCCGATATGTGCATCGCCATTATATTGAGTCGGTGAAGTTCAAACTTGGCCAAATCCACAGGATGTCTAATGAAATGAAATTCGACACTTTTTAACTGAAGCCTGCCACAAAAGAGCAATTTATAGTTTATGTGGTCAATATGAAAGAGGGAGGCACAAACACCAGTTGATGTGGTCAATATGAGAGAGGGAGGCACAAACACCAGTTGATGTGGTCAATATGATAGAGTGAGGCACAAACGCTAGTTTATGTAGTCAATATGAGAGAGGTAGGCACAAACACTAGTTTATGTGGTCAGTATGATAGAGGGAGGCACAAACACTACTTTATGTGGTCAATATGAGAGAGGGAGGCACAAACACCAGTTGATGTGGTCAATATGAGAGAGGGAGGCACAAACACTAGTTTGTGTGGTCAATATGAGAGAGGGAGGCACAAACACTATTTTATGTGGTCAATATGAGAGAAGGAGGCACAAACACTTTTAGTACCAAATTCAAAAGAGAAATGAGGGCGTGGAAAAAGACTAAAATTATCAATATAAATACTATAAAAATGCATGCGCTGAGAAGAATACACGGGGTAACAATGTATGACAGGAACGTATGGAGTCGAAGAAGGGAAAGATGTGTCTCGAGATAATAAATTCTGGCACTGTGTTCTGGCGCTGTGTTCTGGCGCTGTGTTCTGGCGCTGTGTTCTGGCGCTGTGTTCTGGCGCTGTGTTCTCGGGGAAATTGGGTGATGGTATTTGTGTTTGTATACGAGTATGTTAGTTATAGTTTAATCAGCCAATTAAAAGATCTGGTCATTTCGGGAACAGTTGTGGGAAAGGAACAAGAGATAGGTGTCCTTATTATATACAATAGTATGATATAATGTACGAACCGACTAAACAGAGGAATAAACTAAATTGCCTTCAAACGTCGCATTCGACATAATCCAGAATCACCCTGGGAAGAGATATGACAAGTATTGCACGTAACAGAAGACCACGACGCTCAGCGAAGGGCACGCTACGTAGCAGAGGACCACGACGCTCAGCGAAGGGCACGCTACGTAGCAGAGGACCACGACGCTCAGCGAAGGGCACGCTACGTAGCAGAGGACCACGACGCTCAGCGAAGGGCACGCTACGTAGCAGAGGACCACGACGCTCAGCGAAGGGCACGCTACGTAGCAGAGGACCACGACGCTCAGCGAAGGGCACGCTACGTAGCAGAGGACCACGACGCTCAGCGAAGGGCACGCTACGTAGCAGAGGACCACGACGCTCAGCGAAGGGCACGCTACGTAGCAGAGGACCACGACGCTTAGCGAAGAGCACGCCACGTAGCAGAGGATCACGACGCTCAGCGTAGAGCACGCTACATAGCATTTGAAAAAAAAATAGATGCGTGAGACTCTCGCGCGGTAGAAGTGAAACTTCTTAGCTCCTAGGAAAAGTTGATTTTAGACAATGATTTATTTCAATTTGTTAACGATTTTATTTTGGATTAGGAAATGGTTACGTGGAATTTTATTTAAGAAAATTTTTCTTAATTAAATTTAAATTTTTTTTTATTTATTCATCAATTTCCATAGATTCATACTCCAAGAAATAAATTATGGGTTTATGATAGCTGAAGTATGATAAAAATAATTTAGTTTGTGTTTATATAATATAATACGCAAGCGTCTACTGGTTGCCTTATGCTACGTATACACACAGTACACGCGGCGCATGCGCGTAGCGTGTCTATGATGTATGCGACGGAGAGAGTAGAAACGATTCTCCCTCTCTTTCCTCTCAACTGCCGGTTAGAGTTGGAGAAAGAGAAGCGTCGCGCTGCGCATGCGCGTAGCCTATGGTGTATGTGAGGGCATGCGCGTAGCCTATAGTGTATGTGAGTAGAAACGATTCTCTCTCTTTTTCTTCTCTTCTGGAGTCAAAGTGGAAGCGTTTCACTTTTCGTGACGTTCAGGCCAATTTACCTTACCGCGCCTATAGAAGTTTCACTTCAAAAATAGTGAAACATCTTCATTAAAAAGATGCCCTGTCCACTGCACTAGCGTATTCCCTGCCATATCTTAGCGGAACGGGGTACAGTTTCACGGGGTACCATTATATAATATTATACGAGTATAGTATGTTTCCACTGTTTCCCTTCCATTGTACTTAACTGGTTCGGTTAGTTACAATCAAGTATAACGAACAATTATATAACCGCTCAATCTAAAGCGTCATTAAAAGAAAGTAAGTAAACAAATATGCTGATATACTGATATGCTCGCACGAGTACATGTAGAGTATCATACCATACTTGTAGAATGACCGGCACAGGCGATCCGACGGTGCCCGTACCTTGGACTCTATATACGAGTAGTACGTGCACGTACGAGAAGCATACTATACCGGCATCGTGAGCTGCGAGTATTCCGGTATACGAGTATACCACATGCACTACAGCGAGTCTATTCAACCCGACCTCTGACATTCATGTTTATTGGTAGTGACCAAATAATATCAAGTCAATTTACTACCGGGGTAAGCAGAGATGACAAAGTACCAAATAGACCTATGACATATGGTATATACGAATACATACCATCACACTATCTCCTTGTCGTAGGGGTCAGAGAGGAGAGAGCATCACACTTTCATATCTCGAAACACATCCTTATCTTATTCTATATCTATATATCTTCTCATACAACTCCTACGATTTTCCTGACTTCCTAGGTTTTCTTCTTTCAGAATATCATTCACTCGATCCAACCACACTTTCCAGGGTCTGTATCTTCCTTTCACACGCCTCCTACTCACATTTGCGCTATGTATTTGTTTCTTTAGTCTTTCTTCATTCATTCGTTCCACATGTCCAAACCATTTCAGCGTGCTCTTGTTCATCTTACGCAACGCATCAATACGTTTTCTATTACGACATATTTTATTGGTATCATTCTTCATCCATTATATTTTTTTACTTATTGTCTTCATCTACCATATCCATGGTCAATTCCATCCTCAAAATATTGTCTTCATCTACCATATCCATGGTCAATTCCATCCTCAAAATATTGTCTTCATCTACCATATCCATGGTCAATTCCATCCTCAAAATATTGTCTTCATCTACCATATCCATGGTCAATTCCATCCTCAAAATATTGTCTTCATCTACCATATCCATGGTCAATTCCATCCTCAAAATATTGTCTTCATCTACCATATCCATGGTCAATTCCATCCTCAAAATATTGTCTTCATCTACCATATCCATGGTCAATTCCATCCTCAAAATATTGTCTTCATCTACCATATCCATGGTCAATTCCATCCTCAAAATATTGTCTTCATCTACCATATCCATGGCCAATTCCATCCTCAAAATAATAATATACAAATTAAAATGGACCAAATATAAACTGTTTAGAATATCGCATCACATTTAGCAGGTATTGAATAAATTCCCTAGTTTAAAAGTTTACTCGTGGCTTACATCAAGTGTTTCGAAAGTTTTTTAATATAAATATTTGAAAATAATTCAATATTCGATCCGAAATGGATTTTATGTAGTTTGTTCCACACCAAGTTTCCAAATATTATATTTTTATGTTATTATACCATTCGTGTTAGAGCATTGGCCAATAGGAGCCTTGATCAGTGGAAGCCTGAGCGCGGGCGGGTCCACCTCTCCTCGGCCCGAAAGGACGAGGCTCCGCTCGGCTTGATATTGTACCGGCAACAGGAGCCTCGATCAGTGGAAGCCTGAGCGCGGGCGGGTCCACCTCTCCTCGGCCCGAAAGGACGAGGCTCCGCTCGGCTTGATATTGTACCGGCAACAGGAGCCTCGATCAGTGGAAGCCTGAGCGCGGGCGGGTCCACCTCTCCTCGGCCCGAAAGGACGAGGCTCCGCTCGGCTTGATATTGTACCGGCAACAGGAGCCTCGATCAGTGGAAGCCTGAGCGCGGGCGGGTCCACCTCTCCTCGGCCCGAAAGGACGAGGCTCCGCTCGGCTTGATATTGTACCGGCAACAGGAGCCTCGATCAGTGGAAGCCTGAGCGCGGGCGGGTCCACCTCTCCTCGGCCCGAAAGAACGAGGCTCCGCTCGGCTTGATATTGTACCGGCAACAGGAGCCTCGATCAGTGGAAGCGCGATCAGTGACTACGCTGTGAGGCATTTTCTTTCTCCCGTTACGTCGGACCTTACCATAAGTCCTGGACGGGGATATAAATATTTGTCCCTCACACAAGCGTGGATGGTGGAGGGATCCAACTGAACGGAATCATGTGTTAGTACAATAATAATAACAAAAATAAACATTTAACAATAAATCACAAAATAACACAATAAATTTAAAACGGCCTCGCACATATTCAATCTAATTTATGACTGTTGCCCGTAGGTATGTGTATTAAGCAGTTTATCTTAAAACTATCTCAGTATCGTTTACCTGCAGTATTTTGTAACGCGTTATTCATTAATTATTATTAATAAAAATCATTAACAAGTATTATAGTACATTGATGGTGGCCCTCGAGTGTTATTTCAACATGTCGACTATGGGAATAGATTAATTCAATATCATTTTCCGACGAAGTTAATTCAGTCATATTCCAAACACTACAAATCTGTTGATAATACGAGTATATGGTATTTCCCTTCTGAAGAAGACTAATGGCTCGACAGTTTCGACGAAGGTCGTCCTGTTGCCGTCGCCCGGCGGCAGCGATTCCTCGCCCTGCCATACTCGGCTCCTTATGGTGCGAGTAAGTGGCCGTCGCGAGGTATTCGACCCACTCCCTGTAATGTTGCAACTTCCTCTCTCAGAGCGGAGGGACAGGACTTTGCAATTAACAAATCGTATTTAACGACCGGTCTATGCTAAATACTCGAGTGCTGTGATATGACAGTTTTTAGCTCGGTGCAATACAATTACCCGCTTGGCATAAGTATTTGATTGGTAAAAAAACAGAACATATTTATACACTTTTCTGACACCTTCAAATGATCTTTAGTTTCTATTTTACCTCACAATATCCTCCACTCTTTCCCTCGGTTACGCGAGTTTCTAACTATATGTTCTACTTGATGTAGACTTTATACCATAACTTATGTTCTACTTGATGTAGACTTTATTGCATAATTAATGTTCTACTTGATGTAGACTTTATTCCATAACTAATGTTCTACTTGGTGTAGACTTTATTCCATAACTAATGTTCTACTTGATGTAGACTTTATTCCATAACTAATGTTCTACTTGATGTAGACTTTATTCAATAACTAATGTTCTACTTGATGTAGACTTTATTCTATAATTAATGTTTTACTTGATGTAGACTTTATTCCATAACTAATGTTCTACTTGGTGTAGACTTTATTCCATAACTAATGTTCTACTTGGTGTAGACTTTATTCCATAACTAATGATTCACATAAAAAAAGAATGAATTTATTTACAAAAATCTGACTTTTATTATTAAATTGAACTTATTTCCCTTTTTGAATAGCGCTTATGAGCTGTTTACGTGTTAATAAAGAAAAACATAAGGAGTTATTTGTAAAAAAGCAGCACAGAACAAGTTATATATTAAAAAAATAACGCTTCATTAAGCGTTAGTTGCTCATAAAGATAACGCTTCATTAAGCGTTAGTTGCTCATTAAACTTGTTACTTGCTCATAAAGATAACGCTTCATTAAGCGTTAGTTGCTCATTAAACTTGTTACTTGCTCATAAAGATAACGCTTCATTAAGCGTTAGTTGCTCATTAAACTTGTTACTTGCTCATAAAGATAACGCTTCATTAAGCGTTAGTTGCTCATTAAACTTGTTACTTGCTCATAAAGATAACGCTTCATTAAGCGTTAGTTGCTCATTAAACTTGTTACTTGCTCATAAAGATAACGCTTCATTAAGCGTTAGTTGCTCATTAAACTTGTTACTTGCTCATAAAGATAACGCTTCATTAAGCGTTAGTTGCTCATTAAACTTGTTACTTGCTCATAAAGGTAACGCTTCATTAAGCGTTAGTTGCTCATTAAACTTGTTACTTGCTCATAAAGATAACGCTTCATTAAGCGTTAGTTGCTCATTAAACTTGTTACTTGCTCATAAAGATAACGCTTCATTAAGCGTTAGTTGCTCATTAAACTTGTTACTTGCTCATAAAGATAACGCTTCATTAAGCGTTAGTTGCTCATTAAACTTGTTACTTGCTCATAAAGATAACGCTTCATTAAGCGTTAGTTGCTCATTAAACTTGTTACTTGCTCATAAAGATAACGCTTCATTAAGCGTTAGTTGCTCATTAAACTTGTTACTTGCTCATAAAGATACTACGCTGAAAAAGTCGTCTACCAATAAACAGTACTCTGCGCGTTGTACAAGTTGTTTATTGAAAAATGGTTTCTAAAAAAATCATTAATTAATAAATAGCGCTTTAAAGTAATCTATTAAGAAACAACTCTAAACGCAGTATATTAAGGAACCGTATTGAACCACTTTATTAAAAATCAGTCCTGAAAAAGTCGTCTATTAACTTAAAAATGTTGCGTATTAAAAAACAGAGATGAACAATTCGTATATTTAATTTTTGATACCATAAATGAATTAAGTCATTCATTTATGGTATCAGAAAATTAACCTCTCAGGTTGATTCTCGAATAAAAATAATTTAGATCTGACCTTCCTCGTGTAACTCCGTAATGTCACGACGGGAGATTATAGTATCTGTAATAGCGAATAGCGGAGAATGAGGCGTCTCGTTATTCAACTAATGGGACCGGATAATCGACAGATAAGTTTCCGACACCAGAACAGTGATACGGACAGAGTCACGGTGCGAGGGGATGACGCTGCAGTTCGCTGCACATACCGGTAATACCTTCCAATTGTGCAATAGTTCTGCAGAATATCATCGATTCATAATTACTGGATGGAAAAAAATCAGTCATTCGTTTAATATAATAGCGATGAAATAATTCATTATTATATCTTTCGTGGCTAAGTTGGGTTCCTTCTTCCTTCGAATCTTTGTAATCCTTATCTTGTTCCCAAACCACTCCCGCAAGTTCTTAAGCAAAAAGATGTGTCGTCTTCATCTGCCTCATTTACCATTTATTTCCCCTGGACAATCAGTCGTGTTATACCATATACTGTATCTTGCGCATCTCATAACGTGACCGAAATACCGAAATACTGCAACTTTCGAACCCTCATCGCAGCAGCACAGCAGTTCTCACACGAACAAGCACTTTCAAGTTAAAAATACTCGTACGGTCTGTTCAGGAAATCAACTGATTTAATCTATCGACGCGACGCGACGTGACAGTGTTTTATCATTGTGTGACAGTTTTGTTTACACTTACTCTCCTCTAATCTATCGACGCGACAGTGTTATATCATTGTGTGACAGTTTTGTATACACTTACTCTCCTCTAATCTATCGACGCGACAGTGTTATATCATTGTGTGACAGTTTTGTATACACTTACTCTCCTCTAATCTATCGACGCGACAGTGTTATATCATTCTGTGACAGTTTTGTATACACTTACTCTCCTCTAATCTATCGACGCGACAGTGTTATATCATTGTGTGACAGTTTTGTATACACTTACTCTCCTCTAATCTATCGACGCGACAGTGTTATATCATTGTGTGACAGTTTTGTATACACTTACTCTCCTCTAACCAACTTGAAATATATTTTGACTTGTTTAATAAAACACTGTTTTTTTTCACTAATGTGAATGGTATAACCCTACCGGTACAAGGTGTCCACCTCACCACCTCAACACCTCAACACCTCACCCCCTCAACACCTCACCACCTCATCATCAGGAAAGCATAAATAATACTGAACCTCTGAATTCCCTACCTGGCACCGACAGACACGACGTACTCGGATCTAACGACAAAAAATCGGTGAGTTGTTGTTTATCTCTAGATACGCCATAATATATGTCGATTTGAATTCTTATAGTGTTGTTAATTGAAAGAGACATCTTACGAACTGGGCCATGGAGGACATCGCGGTTTGCCCCTTGCATTGCGTTACACACTCGTACATGTTGCGAGGCGCATTGCATCGATTCAGGCGCACAATTGCCGCATTCCTTGTATCCTTCTTGAACTTGACTAATCTCAGAGACGACTTATTGCTACTCGTATATAACACAGCGCATCTTTGATATATGAAACTATTTAATCTATGACAGGGTTTAAGTGTTTTGTTTATATAAATTCGTTTCTATTTAAGTAAAAAAAAAACACTAACAAATGACTTAACTCTATTATTAATGGTAGAAGTAGATGAAAATAATTCGTTCAAATAGTAACTGAATGTGTACAAACACTGCGAGATTTCATTCAGTCTTATATTAACTATAATTGTACGCACACTGCGTGATTGCATTCAGTCTTATATTAACTGTAATTGTACAGACACTGCATGTTTCCATTGTCTTATATAACTGTAATAGTACAGACACTGCGTGATTCCATTATGTCGTTTATTAACTGTACAGACACTGCGTGATTCCAATAAGTCTCATACTAACTGTAATTGTACAAACACTGCGTGATCTATTGAGTATCATATTAACTGTAATTATACAGACACTGCGTGATCCATTGAATATCATATTAACTGTAATTATACAGACAGGTAGCCGTAGCCGTAGCCTGACTTCCCACCTTCGATTCCTGGCGGATTCTGTTCAAAACTGGATTTAATCTTAGACTGTAATATGTTACATCTAACCTTTGCAGCTTTTATACTCGTATTTAAAAAAAACACAAAAACAGCGCTATATAAAAGTCTGCCTAACACAAGGATACAGTTAATTCAACCTGTGGGTCGTCTTGGAACTTTGACCTCCTTGCCGTTGAAATTTTGATTTTGATCTGTGCGGAATGGATCCTTGTTTGATCTGTACAGAATGGATCTTTGTTTGATCTGTACAGAATGGATCCTTGTTTGATCTGTACAGAATGGATCCTTGTTTGATCTGTACAGAATGGATCCTTGTTTGATCTGTACAGAATGGATCCTTGTTTGATCTGTACAGAATGGGTCCTTGTTTGGTCTGTACAGAATGGATCCATGTTAAAGTGTAATAATTTGCACACAATATACGGGATGCGTTTTATGTTCCAGGCTGATTTTGTTTGGCCGCCATTTTGATTTGGATGTTATTAGTCAGTTCATATTTGACAGTCGTGGAGAATGGTGGATAACAATTTATTATGGAACATACTCGTAGCTACTTGAAGGGCAAGGGCAAGGGGTATACTAACAAACCAACCACAAACCCGGTGCTTAAGGACAACATTCGAAAAGAAATTGCTGAAATAACACCAGAAGTCTGCTGAAATAACACCAGAAATAAAAAATATGCTTGAAAAAGTTCGCGTTTACGCCACAGCCAGAGGCGGCCACTTGACCGACATTATATTCTGTGCATAATGGTAAAGACCATTTAATCAATTAATTCAATATTGTATAAATTATAAAATTGTGTTTCATTTAAAAGTCATCGGCCTGGAACATAAAACGCGCCCTGTAGCGACACACACACACGCTACGGCGTCTCCTCTCTACAAGATAACTCCAATAACAATCGTACTCGATCACGATGCATAACCTATCACTGTCACATCCTACAGACAGATTCATTGTTCACCTACTAAATACTCGTAGTTCGCGGTACTAATTGTTCGAGATTGTATTGTAGCATTAATTGATTGTTGCGATCATGTTAACATAATGGACGGGGAACGGGGAACGAAAGCAATCTCGCTGCAGTGGAGCGTGGACTCGGATAACAAGCTCCGCACACGCCACCTGTGTTTTGTTTTGTTGTGTTATTGCGTATATTTATCAATACATATTAACATAAGTTGAGTATAATGTTTAAAGGAATTATGTAATATTTACATAATTGACGTTCGTTTGGACATAAATATAATATAATATAATGTCACGACACATAGTCATTGGCGTCAACTTTAAGGGTCCCAAACTCCATGCTCCCCCCCCCCCCCCCCCTATTACCCTACAACTACATAACCCCGGACATGCCCGTCTCAAAAATGGGCTAAAAATAACAATAACTATACAAAAAGGACTTCCCATTTATTTTTTTACCAACCACTCGCCGCGAATTTCCCCTGTTACTCAAAGAGGGTCTGTTACTAAACAGTGTATTCGCAAGGCAGAATACGAGTATGTCAACCAGCACCCTTCTCATACTGATAGGCGGGGCCGATAGGCGGGGCCGATAAGCCATCAGTTGATCCGATATCTCTGTACCGCGCGTGACTCAGTGTTTCCCATTAAATCTGTTCTGGAAAATGGTACGGAGAACAGAGAGTGATTCCTCGCTAGGCCATAGTTACCGGGAATATAGTTAGTGCTTCTAGTATCGAGGGGCAGTGAACTTCCCGTGCCTTGAAGAACTTTCAGTAGGAATATCGCGTGGATTCTCTTCTCTTTCCTTCTTGTTTCGAGGCTTCAATAGTAACACACCGTAAGGAGTTCGATATAGTGCATATATTTTGCGTAATCACCATACACGTATATTCTGTACCATGTGATATCTGAGACATTTTATTGGATATGTCGGTTATTTGGACAGTCCTACACTAGCGACGCATATTAGCTGTCAAATAAAGTTTGAATATCTGTAAAATTTTAACAATTTTTTTTAGAATTTTTGCAATTAAATACATGTAGAATTTTAACCCAGATTTAGAGCAATTTCAATTTCTAAAAAAAAATAACTTTCGGTGATTATGTTAGATTTCCCGTACATCCTTGAATTGAGTAAACTGTCACAAGATAAAATACTCGGCTCATTGAAAACTTGCGATAAGAGCGTATCAAGGAAAATACATATTGAGGGTGAGGGTGAGGGTGGAGGGAAACAATAACGCAGACCCGTGAAAGGATTCGGGCAGAGCCACGTTAGCTAACAGGCATGCCTAGGGGCGCCCCGAGACTATAAATAGATTTTAGACAAGAAGATGAACGCTTTGTGGAAAAATGCATTCAGTTCAGTTTATATATAAAATCTAATAATAGCCACGACGGTTTAATGATAAAGCTAATAATAACCACGACGGTTTAATGATAAAGCTAATAATAACCACGACGGTTCAATGATAAAGCTAATAATAACCACGACGGTTTAATGATAAAGCTAATAATAACCACAACGGTTCAATGATAAAGCTTAGCAAGCTAATAGCAACTTTTTATATAAATATTTACATCATTTTATTTATCCACACCATTAACAAATTGTTCGGCGGAATGCAGATTTTCATAAAAAAACATATTTAAGATCCACGCTTAAACGAAACAGACTAAACGCATTAGCCACATTCTCAATAGAATCATACATAACAGTGAATATGGGCTGTATGGTATATATAAGTAAACTATGGTGGTCGGTTGTGTAGCGCGATATACATTACCATCACCATCAGCATCCAAGACAGAACGGAAACAATAACTAGCTGGAGGCATACAGATGCCGCACTGAACTGGGGGCCTTCTGATGTTAGCGCCAATGCTCACAACTCATCTCCCGTTTCTGCGGAAGATTTTACAATAACTTTGTTAAAACGTCTTACTCACTGTTCTCCATTGCAAAGCATCGCAGATCCTCTGTCTCGTGATGTATCTTAACCTTCGGATGATTCAGCAGAATATTTACACAGATTGTAAACGATATTAAATAAAGCTTAATTTCCATATTAATATACCACTGTTATTAACATACTGAGGTTTATTATGCATAGTTTACTACTCAAAGAAAGTGCACATAACACATATTACACATACACAATCACTATCATTTGTGAGGAATAACAATTTCATTTTACACTTCTTCTAGGCTTTTCCTTTCGCAGCGGATGTTCCGGTCTCTCGTCCACGATACAGCCTCGGGAGTAGTCCAATAGATCATCTCCAGTAGTCCCGGAAATTCATACAATACATTCGTGAAAATACTCTTTCACAGGTCTGGGCAGGACCAGATAAAGTAGGTACTGGTATCTCTGTCGCTTCCTACTGAAAGCAAGTGGCATCATTTGTATTCATTCGTTTCTGTGTACGGACCATGGACCGTCTGTCATCGGTCGGATCATTCGTTTCTGTGTACGGACCACGGACCGTCCGTCATCGGTCGGATCATTCGTTTCTGTGTACGGACCACGGACCGTCCGTCATCGGTCGGATCATTCGTTTCTGTGTACGGACCACGGACCGTCCGTCATCGGTCGGATCATTCGTTTCTGTGTACGGACCACGGACCGTCTGTCATCGGTCGGATCATTCCACATGAGCAGAATGGAGGACTCAATGTAGTCCCGCCTATGCAAAGCGTGTATTCATTTTTATATTAAAAATCTTCAACCTATAATGTATAATTTGGCGAGTTTATTGCCAAAGAACAATCTCTTTCACCCGTTCGGAACAAGTGTTAAAAATTGTTTTTTTGCTGGGTAAAATGTTGACATCGTTAAGCTTTACACAATAAAAATAAAATCATAAATAAGAGAATCGCAAGTTTCAAAGAACACGGACCAGAACTATTTGATTATTTAACCCTTTTAATACCAGCGTATTTTGCATAAAATGTGCGAAAAATCCCGGCATTTTTTGGCAAAAAAATAATAGTTTATTTTTTATCTCAGTTAATATATTTAGTTATAAAACATAATTTTTTGTGGAGATCTCCCCTCCCCTCCCCTTCCATCCCCACCATGGACGAGTAGAGTGGAAAATAATAAGTCATTTTCATATTTCATAAAAAAAAATTTTATTCAACATAAAAACTTGTATGAAAACTTTGAGGCCGACGATCGGCCCCGTGGGATTTTTCGCATACACCAGTTGGGCGGCCCCGTGGGATTAAAAGGGTTAAATATAATAATTTAACCTACGCGCTGTGGTAAAGAGACAGGAGAGGAGAGGAGAGGGTAACGGGAAGAATGATAATGAGGGAGCCAAGAAACACGTTATGTGTCTGAAGGATAATATTATGTTTTTCAGTCAATGTTTGAAAAACGTTAACGGCGGAGCAAGTAATTTACTGTTTTGCAGCTAGTTCCAGAGCCTAATGTCATGGACAATAAAGGACGGTTCAGTTCGATCCCACCTCCCCCCTGCTGTTATGGGGGACAAAATAAGTTCCCATCCAGCGCGATCTACACTAGAAGATCGAAATCTTCTTTTTTTTTATGAGCACGACGTCGCGTACTGACGAAGAAGGAACCGCGCAAAGGGATCCCTTCTCCGGTGGCGACACACCTGAGTCTAAAAAGAATAATAGTGACGAAGGACTTATGGACTGACATCGCAGGAAAAGGGAAATGACGCAGCGCAATTTTTTTTTCTTATAAAGTGGCTTAAGTGGTGGAGTTGAAACAGTCCAGCAAGTCACCAGGATTTTTACAGAAAATTTCAAATGCAGCAAAACCATCCTTTGACGCCACTAAATCAGAGTAGCCCATCGGTACCAACAATAAAGGACGACGGAAAAAAACGAAGATCGGGGAACCAGAAAAGGTAAATGGCAATCTCCGCTTGAACGGAGCGCGAGGCTACGATTGATCAGGCGCTGAACATTTTTGATGAGATGTGAGGGGGTTGCGAGACAGTTAAGAATTTTATATAGAAAATTGCTTTACAAACGTTGTATAGAAACGTGAAACCCACCTGGTCGTTGCAGAAATTCATGCACAGAGAAAATACGCAGGATGACAATGTATAAAAGAATACGGAATAAAGAGGAGAATAGAAACGAGCGCGAACACGAGGCTGGTGTGTTGGGTAAGATAAAGAGGATCACGCTAAAATGGTTCGAGCATCTTAGAGTTAATAGAGTACGAATTTATGAAGAAATACTGAGATGGTTTGGGCATGTAGTACGAATGTAGTATGAATGTATGAAGAAATACTGAGATGGTTTGGGCATGTAGTACGAATGAATGAAGAAATACTGAGATGGTTTGGGCATGTAGTACGAATGTAGTATGAATGTATGAAGAAATACTGAGATGGTTTGGGCATGTAGTACGAATGTAGTATGAATGTATGAAGAAATACTGAGATGGTTTGGGCATGTAGTACGAATGAATGAAGAAATACTGAGATGGTTTGGGCATGTAGTACGAATGAATGAAGAAATACTGAGATGGTTTGGGCATGTAGTACGAATGTAGTATGAATGTATGAAGAAATACTGAGATGGTTTGGGCATGTAGTACGAATGAATGAAGAAATACTGAGATGGTTTGGGCATGTAGTACGAATGAATGAAGAAATACTTAGAACACAAATATTAAAGCAAATGTGAGGAAAGTGTGGAAGAGGAAGACCAAAAGAGTGTGGTTGGATCAAGTGAATGATACTTTGGATGCATGAATGTGAAAGAGAGTAGGATGTTGATCTGTAGGTATAGTAAAATCTGGCGTTCTTTCCTTCCTACCAACCTCGACAGGGAAATGGCATTAGGATTTATACGAATAAAATTAATAATAATTTTTGACAGGAGTGGTTTTACGAGTAAGATGTAATATGTCCCAAGATCACGAGCCAGTCTTCGACAAGTGTTTGCTGAGGAGGACGTAATATGTCCCAAGATCACGAGCCAGTCTTCGACAAGTGTTTGCTGAGGAGGACGTAATATGTCCCAAGATCACGAGCCAGTCTTCGACAAGTGTTTGCTGAGGAGGACGTAATATGTCCCAAGATCACGAGCCAGTCTTCGACAAGTGTTTGCTGAGGAGGACGTAATATGTCCCAAGATCACGAGCCAGTCTTCGACAAGTGTTTGCTGAGGAGGACGTAATATGTCCCAAGATCACAAGCCAGTCTTCGACAAGTGTTTGCTGAGGAGGACGTAATATGTCCCAAGATCACGAGCCAGTCTTCGACAAGTGTTTGCTGAGGAGGACGTAATATGTCCCAAGATCACGAGCCAGTCTTCGACAAGTGTTTGCTGAGGAGGACGTAATATGTCCCAAGATCACGAGCCAGTCTTCGACAAGTGTTTGCTGAGGAGGACGTAATATGTCCCAAGATCACGAGCCAGTCTTCGACAAGTGTTTGCTGAGGAGGACGTAATATGTCCCAAGATCACGAGCCAGTCTTCGACAAGTGTTTGCTGAGGAGGACGCAAGAAATATCAGCAGAGACACCTTAAGTACAATAATGAAGATTCATAATCATAATCAGACAATGTCACTGTGAGAAGAGTCAACTGCTGTAGCATAGAGATTCTGGTGTTACGTGATCGTGATCGTGATCGTGATCGTGATCGCCTGCATTGGTCTAGATGTAAAGCTTGCATGCCTTAATCCAGCCTCTCCAGCCTCTCAAAAACTACTATATTATCTACTAAGGACGTATTGCATACACTCTCAAAAACATAAATGCTCTTCACAACTGGGAGCAAACAATCGTAGATCGAATCAAATGGCGTGAAACTGTTACCAGGCACACAATAGAGAAAAAAGACCCAGACAAGCTTCGAGTACTGGAACGCCTCGCGCCATATCTAACATATACTCGTAAGACGTGCCTAATACAGGTTGGCTTATGTTACGAGGACATATGCATCTCCAGTGGCAACAACAATTCTACTAATTCTACACTTTGTACGTGTTTTCTATTGAATTGTATTATATTTTCGTTCTTTAAAGTACTGCCTGAAGGACTTATTTCTATGTAGAAATCTCTTCCAACTAACCAGAAAGATGTTAAAGAGGCCTTAAGCAAAAACCAGACTCGAATGGTAATCGGACCCGCTACCCTCGAGTTAAAAGATAAGTGTCTTACCGACTAGGCCACGGAGGTCCTTATATTACGAGTATATTATACTCGTCCACAGAAAATGCGCATTCAATTAGGTTCGATTCATGGAAATGAAAGTCAGAAATATAAAAGCAACCGGCAATATTGAAAAAGGATGTTTCAAATACTCGTATACCGAAAGCGCAGCGCAGCCCGGCACGGCCCGCTTTAAGCCCAACACTTCGAGTTTTCCACTCAAAATCAAACGACACAGAGAATAAATACTATACCATACGAGTATGTTTGTTGTTCTGTTCTGTTCTGTTCTGTTCCTTAAAGCATATTCTCCAATCAAGTTTGTTTTATGTACGAGTATTTTAAGTTGAAACTGTCAAAGATATTTACATTTTGTCAAGTTTGTGTTACCGGGAAACTTAATCAACAGCAACAACATCTACTCGTATTGAAGAGATGAGAACAATAAACGAATATTGTGTCGGGGAAAATGTTATTTTGGTGTTATGTTATCCTCTTACTTTAGTCTCACACTATATAGTATTACGAGTATTTATAGTTAAGGCATTAACATTGTGGAGGTTTAAAGACATTGTCATTTGTTTTGTCACTGTTTATTCCACTTTATGTTACGGTATAACCCTACCGGTTTCCAAACTTTCACCTCATCATCAGGGGAGCACAAACAAGACCTCTCTCTTGTTGTTTGTGCTCCCCTGATGATGAGGGGAAACTCTTGAAACCGGCAGGGTTATACCGTTACATAAAGTGGAATAAACAGTGTTTGATAAAACAAATTACAATGTCTCACACACTCTTCAGGTACATAAGAAACCTTATTTTTGAGGCAGTGCTATAACTTGCGCTTACTTATGCATTGAAAACCTGAATATTTACAAAGTGGGGACGAAATAATTCTCAATTCTGGGTTTAACCAATTGGAAAAGGAATTCTGAAGAGAATCCTGCAGATAGACAAACCCCATGATGGGATGGCCTGCAGAACTAATAATGATTGGTCCTAACCTTGACCCTTAATCAAATGAAAACTTCCGCGTCTTCATAAAAAATGTAAACAAAACTGTTAACTCCAATAAAAAACGAGCCTATTTAGGCTTTCCGGATTCTCAAACGTGTTTCAATTGACATATACATAACTTAGAGTTCACCCGTTGACCTTGATTGACACACTGAAACACATCATTCGAGATGAGAAGGGACAGTGGATAAACGAAGCAGAGTTGCGAGTCTAAGGTCTGAAGGAAGCGCCACACCGTCACACCATCACACCGTCACGCCGTCACACCGTCACGCCGTCACGCTGACGCGGTCACTTTAATACAAAACATTACAAGAAAATAATTAATGATCAAGTCTTGTAATAACATTTTGTTTCGTTCATTTATTGTCTGACCGATTAACATATTCGTACCTTCACATCGTCTCCCTGTCGGGGTAGGCAGACAAGAGAGAGAGCCAGACTTATCTAAGGCGACACACATCATTCTCCTACATCCCTACACCTTCTCATACAGTTCCTTCGATTTGGTCCACTTCATCGGCAAAGGAAAAAGTAAGAGACGATGGAGAGGTAAAAAAACAGGAATGAAACATTATATAAGTTGCTTGTAATCGAGAGTATTTCAGTCGCTTTTTAAAACATGCCAATGACGGAACGTGTCTAATTGTAACTGGTTGCAGAGCCTAGCTGCATGGACAGTCAAGAACAACGTAAAAAAGAACATAATTAATTTATCCAAGTATTTGGCTTTAATTTTACGGATCTCCATATTAGAATATTTAACAATATTGATTGCCATCTTGCAATAAGCCCACCCCACCAGGTGGTTATACTATGAAGTGTTTAATTAATAAATTGATTAGTTCGATTAGATTTTGAGCAAAAAGTGGATTCACTTAAGTCTTCAAAATAGAAAAACAAGTCTAAAAACAACCTGACACGACCCATAACTCATCCAAGTGGACGTGATGTATGGACCAAGTATTTAGTTACACCATTTGTGCTATAAAAATAAAGGATATTTAGATTATCAAAACAACCTTATTATGGTGACATCACGCGAGATTATAATAATGGTAATGGTATAGTAAAAGTCTCGGGTGACACCGGAATATGTACTTTATCTCTTCACTCTGTCGTTTGAGGTCAGAGGAGAAATAAAATATTTGCCAAAATATTATATTAAATATATTAAAATATTTGCCAAACTATAATAACTAACAGAGCCTGCAGAAGTGTCAAACTTAAAATAAGGCTGAGCCGAAAATGAGGATAAAAAATACGTAGCCCAAACTATCTAACATACTCCTATACATCCCATCACACCGTCTCCCTGTCACGATAGGCAGAGATGAGAGAGCGCCATACTTTCCCATGGCGACACGCGTCACCTATTCTTCATCCATACATCTTTTCACACGACTCCTACGATTTCTCTCGATTTTTACATTTTATTCGTTCAAAATATCTCCCACTTGATCAAACCATACTACTCTCGGTCTTCTGCTACCACGCACTCCCCCGTCGCGCCCTCCTCTCACAATCACACTGCATATTTGTTTTGTTACTTCGTTCACTCGTTCCACGTGCCCATCCCGTCCCATCTCGGAGTACTCTACTTCGTCTTACTCAACACATCAGCCTTAAGTCCCCACACATCCCGGCACACATTACTTCATGGCGCATCTCCACAGTATTAATTCAGCTCTTTTTAGTTTAGCTTTTTAGTTCACTCCCGAACACCTAATTTGATACTAAAGTACTGTTGTGTTGTGTACTATCATCATGGTACATTTCGATACTGTTGGATTATTTTTAATGTCCCATTGACTTTTTTTCCTATCACTACACGACGTTCTACATTTCCCGCAACCTTTATCTGAGAAAATACTCCCTAAATAGTAAATAACACAAAAGCATCACATATTGTATTGTATTGTATTGTATTGTATTATATTGTATTATATTGTATTGTATTGTATTGTATTGTATTGTATTGTATTGTATTGTATTGTATTGTATTGTATTGTATTGTATTGTATTGTATTGTATTGTATTGTATTGTATTGTATTGTATTGTATTGTATTGTATTGTATTGTATTGTATTGTATTGTATTGTATTGTATTGTATTGTATTGTATTGTATTGTATTGTATTGTATTGTATTGTATTGTATTGTATTGTATTGTATTGTATTGTATTGTATTGTATTGTATTGTATTGTATTGTATTGTATTGTATTGTATTGTATTGTATTGTATTGTATTGTATTGTATTGTATTGTATTGTATTGTATTGTATTGTATTGTATTGTATTGTATTGTATTGTATTGTATTGTATTGTATTGTATTGTATTGTATTGTATTGTATTGTATTGTATTGTATTGTATTGTATTGTATTGTATTGTATTGTATTGTATTGTATTGTATTGTATTGTATTGTATTGTATTGTATTGTATTGTATTGTATTGTATTGTATTGTATTGTATTGTATTGTATTGTATTGTATTGTATTGTATTGTATTGTATTGTATTGTATTGTATTGTATTGTATTGTATTGTATTGTATTGTATTGTATTGTATTGTATTGTATTGTATTGTATTGTATTGTATTGTATTGTTTTGTATTGTATTGTATTGTGTGATGCATCTAAGGCTTTAACTTCAACGTTATGAACTCCAAGTTGAAATAAGAAATTACTTTGATAATTCAATGTTGTCAACGCTACACACATTACTGCCCTTTAACGGGGTTACCTTCAAAGATAATTGTCATCATCAGTTTTGTGCAAAAGCAATGCTTCTGTCTAATTATTGTATATGATAATTACCGTGGTTGTTATTGCGACGGGAGTTTGAGTGTAAGGATGGAAAGGTAGTGACGATCGGAGCGTGGTTGTTATTGCGACGCGAGTTTGAGTGTAAGGATGGAAAGGTAGTGACGATCGGAGCGTGGTTGTTATTGCGACGGGAGTTTGAGTGTAAGGATGGAAAGGTAGTGATGATCGGAGCGTGGTTGTTATTGCGACGGGAGTTTGAGTGTAAGGATGGAAAGGTAGTGACGATCGGAGCGTGGTTGTTATTGCGACGGGAGTTTGAGTGTAAGGATGGAAAGGTAGTGACGATCGGAGCGTGGTTGTTATTGCGACGGAAGTTTGAGTGTAAGGATGGAAAGGTAGTGACGATCGGAGCGTGGTTGTTATTGCGACGGGAGTTTGAGTGTAAGGATGGAAAGGTAGTGAAGATCGGAGCGTGGTTGTTATTGCGACGGGAGTTTGAGTGTAAGGATGGAAAGGTAGTGACGATCGGAGCGTGGTTGTTATTGCGACGGGAGTTTGAGTGTAAGGATGGAAAGGTAGTGACGATCGGAGCGTGGTTGTTATTGCGACGGGAGTTCGAGTGTAAGGATGGAAAGGTAGTGACGATCGGAGCGTGGTTGTTATTGCGACGGGAGTTCGAGTGTAAGAATGGAAAGGTAGTGACGATCGGAGCGTGGTTGTTATTGCGACAGGAGTTCGAGTGTAAGAATGGAAAGGTAGTGACGATCGGAGCGTGGTTGTTATTGCGACAGGAGTTCGAGTACTTGGGCTTGCAAGAGGAATGACTTGTGGAAGAGGTTTGTGTGAGCTCTTGAGTGTGGTGTTTATTGTTGTTTTATATTTGTATTTTTATATATTTTTGTTTTTATTTTTTATGATAATGTGCGGTATATTGTAGGATGAATATGTTTGGTCTCTCTGGAGTGATGAAGTGTGAGGGGTTTGATTCGCGTGATGTATACATATGTAATTGAGTACCACTATTCGTCAAGTTGATGAGAATGTGCAACTGGGTTTTATAAAGTCAAAAATCAGACGCAAGTATCGACTTTTTTTTCATGATATATTCTCTTTGTCAACTTAGCGAAGTTGACAACGAACTTGAAGGAAATATTTAAGATCGACGCGGGGCGGGCGAAGTCCAGTTGGCTAGCCCTGAACTTAGGAGCTAAAGTGAAACCAATCCCACGCGACAGCTGTGGGAAGACGAGGCGCAGACCTGCCGTAGATAATGTGGGGCAGACCTGCCATAGATAATGTGGGACTCAAAAGTGAGGTTAAACCGTCAATTATTTTAGGTCATATTGAAATGATTTAGAATATGTTCCAATGCCATTTGTAAACCAAAGTCACAGTCACAGTCCAGGGTCACAGTCACAGTCCAGGGGCTTTTGAACGATAAAATGTCGTTTCCTGAAAATATTCCATCTAGGACACAAGAGGGTATCTTTCGTGATTGAGAAACATATGATTGTAGCAATATTGTGGATAGACACGTGAGGGTATAATATGTAAGCTGCTGCACTTCAGCAAGCACACACTTTTGATAGATCAACACCAAAGTTCCGATGGTAAGGAGACTAAGCTTCCAAGACGATCGACAGGATTAATCTACTGCAGCCTTCCGTAAGGCTGAGCAGAGTGTTTATACTATACAGAATAGTTCATAGAATCGCTATTTTAATATTGTACTTTCCATCGCACTGTATGGAGTAAAAATATGGTCGATGAAAGATTCAAGAAGACAAACACGATAGATGCCTTCGAGACGTGGAGAGGGAAGATGAACAAGGGGAAGGTGTCCTACAGATAGAGAGATCAAATAAACGAGTTAAAAGGACCCTCTGTCGGCGCCGCGTTCAACATGACGCAGGAGCAGCCTAAGGAGAGATCGAGACCAGCCTAAGGAGAGCAGAGGACCACGGCACTTAACATCAAGCGCGCCATGGAGATGAAGAAACGTTATAAAGCTCAGATACCCCATAAGAATGCTCAGATACCCCATAGGAATGCTCAGATACCCCATAGGAATGCTCAGATACCCCATAGGAATGCTCAGATACCCCATAGGAATGCTCAGATACCCCATAGGAATGAATAATAAGCAGCGCACGAGCCAGGATACAACAAAACGGAGATATGCTCTGTCTACCGATGCCGGTAATTATGATAAAGATATCGATCAAGTGTCGAACGGTCCTGCAAGATCTCGTTGTATTTGATTTACCATATACTATAGTTGATAATAATATATAATAATAATCAGCGATAATGAACAACGCTGTTGACGGCGCAATCTGTGAAGCGAATTACTATACCAGCGAACGATGCGATCTTATCTGATCTGATCTGATCTGATCTGATACGATGCAGTCGGTCTCACGGGCCCGGCGACCATCAAAGATGCGTGCTCCGGGAACCAGATATAAAACACGCAACTTTACAAGAAACATTAATAAGACTTTTCAATAATAAATTGCTTTATTTTTCCGCTCGTTACATTAATCCCGTAACGCGTGTTTCTAACATACGAGTACCTTTCTCGAGACTCATCTCGAGATGCTTTTCAGGTGGACTGATTCGTTATGAATACGCGTATTAATAAACTTGTAAAACAGATGATATGTTATGTGTGTCTTATGATATGAAATTCTGGCGCTTTGTCCTCTGTGACTAATCCGATAAGAAAACAACATGTTGGTTATTATGTATTTGTATTGTATGACACTTTCGTTTTACAAAATGACAAATTTATTACCATATGACAATCGTTTCCGACTGAGCGGAAAGATCTTAAGTGGAAACCACATTTAAACCGACAAACCGAGCAGAAATATCTTAAGTGAAAACCAGATTTAAGTACTAAAGGGAATTGAACCCACGACTCCCAGATTAGAAGTGACGTGAATATTGGTTTGGATGTGCCCGTGTACGAGTATATGGACATATTGACCATCGAATTTAGCATTTATTTAGATCAAAAACGAATGTTACACACGAGTACATACGTTCCATCACGTCGTTTCCCTATCGAAGTAGACAGAAAAGTAAGAGCACTTATATTTTCTATCGCGACACACATATCTCTTCATACACTTTCTTATACATCTCCTATGACTCCAGGGACAATTTAAATTCATCTCTTTCCAAATATCATCCACTTGATCAAACCATACTTTTCTCGATCTTTACCGCAAGTGTTGCAAATAAAAAAACTCGCAACACTAAAAACATCGAGGTAATAATTTTGTAAATCATTAAAAAACATACAACAAAACTAAAATCTTTTTTTAATGTTACCTCCTCGTTGGTGCTAATATTTGAATATATTAAATCTAGTAAACAATATAACAGCTTCCTTATCTCCGTGAAGAAGTGTTCATCATTTGTATTTTGTTAATACGGATTAATTAATTACTGAGATATGTTATTTCTATTAAAGGACACTTAATCTTAGGAATCTTCTTAATAAAATGTATTACGGGTGCATGGATGCGCGATAATACGAGTATTTGCGAGAATAGGGATTACAAATTTGAGGAAAGCAAAAGAACAGATCTCTACATATTTATTTTAACGCACAAGACCTTTCTCTCCTTCGTTTGCTTCCTAGCGCACTTTAAGAGAGTGCTTCCCAGCGCACTTTAAGAGAGTGCTTCCCAGCGCACTTTAAGAGAGTTTGCTTCCCAGCGCACTTTAAGAGAGTTTGCTTCCCAGTGCACTTTAAGAGAGTTTGCTTCCCAGTGCACTTTAAGAGAGTTTCCTTCCCAGCGCACTTTAAGGGGGTATTCTCATTCCATGGGCCGAAAAATCATCGATTTTTAAGATTTTTTTTTCAGTGAACGAATAATCTTGTTTAATTGTGTTTTTTAGACATATTTATTTATCTTTTAAGAACATTTTTATAAAATTTTATAATAATTTATTTTTATTTTTATTGTTATTAAATCGGAAGGCCGCCCGTACATGGAGGGGGCCATTATGCCTATAATTGTGGCTGTTGGTTATACTCGTCTAAAAATTAAAAAAAAAACATGTTACCCAGAAAGCATGTGGCTACAGCCGGTACCAGAATAATTAAAAAATAATAATAAGAAAAAAATTGTGGCTTATTGAAATTAAAAATAGTTTTTATTTTTCTTTTTTTTTTGTCTTTAGAGGAGTGAAAAAAAATCGAAGAAATTAATCGATTGGAATAATTTTGGTACCGGCTATAGAGAGAGGTATAAGAAAGAAAATAAGTACTTATTTATTAAAATCGGTTAATTATTTTTTGAATTATCATGGAGAATATTTAAAAAAAGGGATTTTTCAGGAAACGCGTTTAAAATTTCAAGTGCGATTTTTAAACGAATTAACGCATATATTTTCAACTTACTGTTAATTAGCAATTCCAGGGCCATATAAACTTGTTCAAAAATCCCGACAAACTAAATATCAATAAATCATTCCAAGAAATCCTATTGGACGAGAATTCTCGGAAAATAAGGCTGCTGCCATAACAATAGACGACCCGAAATCTGCGAAGCCCTGATCATTTTTCGACCGGTACGCTCGACTATAAGCCCTCATAAATTTTCGAATATTGAAGATTTTTGAAAATTTCTTACTGGAAATGATTCAAAAAGGATTATACAAAAATTCGATTTAAAAAAATCCAAATAAGAATACCCCCGAGAGTCTGCTCTCTAAAAGGCACTTTATGTAATAAATTGTCATTTTATTATCAATATATTTTTTTATTAAATGTCCTTTCATTATTATTTCACAAAACGATCAATTAAAAAATGCAATGCATGGTGTAAGGCATCGGATACCGAAATATTTGTCACATAAAACTATCTATGTTAGTTTTCCTAAATAAAGGAAAGCAAACGTAGTCTAATGGTTACCAGTGACGGCCCACGGGTACAATACGAGTATGTTAAGTTATCAGTGACGGCCCACGGGTACAATACGAGTATGTTAAGTTATCAGTGACGGCCCACGGGTACAATACGAGTATGTTAAGTATGTTAAGTCAGTAAGTAAACGCGCTCCGCAGGATCCATTCCTGGCATATTCACTTCCAGGCTGGATTTCTTCTAAGACCATTTTACACCTGAATTCGTGTTGTTTCTGTTGTTTATATACTACAGACCATCGTGCCATCTCCCTGTCCTGTCCTGTAGACAGAATGGACAGGACGCCAGACTTTCATATCTCGACAAAGAACCTTCGCCTCATCCACATTCATAAATATTTTCATACATCTTCGACGATTTGTTACTTCTAACATTTCCTCCTTTCAAAACACCGTTCACTCGATACAAACATACTTTTCTCGGTCGTCCTCTACCATGCCTGCTGACATTTCTCGGTCGTCCTCTACCGTGCCTGCTGACATTTATCGGTTGTCCTCTACCGTGCCTGCTGACATTTCTCAGTCGTCCTCTACCGTGCCTGCTGACATTTCTCGGTCGTCCTCTACCGTGCCTGCTGACATTTATCGGTCGTCCTCTACCGTGCCTGCTGACATTTATC
The DNA here is from genome assembly GCA_949825065.1 of Odontocerum albicorne. Classification (NCBI taxonomy): domain Eukaryota; kingdom Metazoa; phylum Arthropoda; class Insecta; order Trichoptera; family Odontoceridae; genus Odontocerum; species Odontocerum albicorne. The sequence continues at coordinate 174,170 of OX463866.1, forward strand.
GGTCGTCCTCTACCGTGCCTGCTGACATTTATCGGTCGTCCTCTACCGTGCCCGCTGACATTTCTCGGTCGTCCTCTACCATGCCTGCTGACATTTCTCGGTCGTCCTCTACCGTGCCTGCTGACATTTCTCGGTCGTCCTCTACCGTGCCTGCTGACATTTCTCGGTCGTCCTCTACCGTGCCTGCTGACATTTATCGGTCGTCCTCTACCGTGCCTGCTGACATTTCTCGGTCGTCCTCTACCGTGCCTGCTGACATTTCTCGGTCGTCCTCTACCGTGCCTGCTGACATTTATCGGTCGTCCTCTACCGTGCCTGCTGACATTTCTCGGTCGTCCTCTACCGTGCCTGCTGACATTTCTCGGTCGTCCTCTACCGTGCCTGCTGACATTTATCGGTCGTCCTCTACCGTGCCCGCTGACATTTCTCGGTCGTCCTCTACCATGCCTGCTGACATTTCTCGGTCGTCCTCTACCGTGCCTGCTGACATTTCTTGTTGTTTTTTAATCTTTATATGCGAGGGTGTGGGCTGGAAGCCCCCCGATGCCCTTGCGGTTGGGCTCGCCCTACATTGGTGGAGTGTATCTCGGCCGGGGGAGTGTTTGTGGGATGAGCCCGGACCTTTTAATGTCTTCTCTCTTGAATGTATTTTTTTGTTATCATTTGAATGTATTTTTATCATTTGAATGTTATCATTTGAATGTTATTATTTGAATGTATTTTTTGTGTTTTTTTCTCTTATTATTCTACATGTTCAAGGGTATGGGCTGAAAAACATCTGGTGTCCCCGTGGCTGGGCTCGCCCTATATTGGTGGGGTGTATCTTGGCCGAGGGGATGTTTTTAGAGGAGCCCAAACCTTTTGATAGCTTCTGTTTTGTAATGTATTGCCTTTTTAATGTGTTCTTGAAATGTGTCTAAATGTATTATGCACATACTATGTTGCTATCAATAAACCTTTATTTATTTATTTGTAATTATTTGATCAATGCACTAAATAAATGGTTAATCCAATCTTTCAGTAAAACAAAGTCCATCAAGCTGTTACAGCAGCGGATTGCAAAAAGCCGAAGTAAATGCCCGGCTGTTGGCGATGCGTTAACTTCATGCACATGATGGTGCGTACACCTAGGGTGCGGGCATAGTGTGTGGGCATCGCTGATTATCAGAATGGAGTGTACTAGCATGCTAGAAACTTGAAGAAGTAACATAGGCAAGTCAACACAACAAGGCGCTTAATCGAGCGTCAAATTTCCTGTCAGCACTCTTCAAGAATGTGGTGCACTGGAAAATACATGTTTATTTTTATGAATAAATCCTCTCTCTCTGTCTCTTTCTTTCAGCGTTGGATAATTTTCAAGAATAATTTTGAAAACTAGAATATTAAATCAAAAAGGAGTTTAAAAAATGTCCGAGACTCGCGGTATCCCATTGCAAATGTCCGAGACTCGCGGGATCCCACCGCAAATGTCCGAGACTCGCGGGACCCCATCGCAGATGTCCGAGACTCGCGGGATCCCATCGCAAAGTTCGGATATTCGGAATTACCTTTTCAGATCCCTTTTATGGTCAACAGACTATTGAAATTTACTGCTACTGCAGCTCTCATTTCAGCTTTACAACAAAATAGGTACTTTTTTAAATTTTTAAGTGGTTGTTTTGAATGCAGAGGTACATACAAAATGTTCAATCAGTGTAAACCTGAAGGAAAAAAAACGATACAACAACTAGATATGAAGAGAAAACATGTATTAAACCTTCAACAAAATGTTTGTATGATAATATAACGATTAAGAATTCTAAGTTATACATTCGTAAATATATTTGTATGGTAATAGAAAATAAAACAAACATAATTTGTCATAATATATGGCCGCGGGCCGCACATAAGGGCGCCGCGGGCCGCACATAAAGGCGCCGCGGGCCGCACATAAAGGCGCCGCGAGCCGCACATAAGGGCGCCGCGGGCCGCACACAAGGGCGCCGCGGGCGGCACATAAGGGCGCCGCGGGCCGCACATAAAGGCGCCGCGAGCCGCACATAAGGGCGCCGCGGGCCGCACACAAGGGCGCCGCGGGCGGCACATAAGGGCGCCGCGGGCGGCACATAAGGGCGCCGCGGGCCGTGGGACCCGCCAGTCCTGCTATAAAGTAGGTAAGGGGAATTCGAAAAATAATTCGTTCTATAATTCTCATATAATAATATAGCCTTGTCATTCTCGTTAGAACTCGAATGTAAATCTCACATAGGAATGCAGCCTTGTCATTCTTGTTAAAACTCGAATGTTAATCAATTCCAGGAGTTTCGAATAATCGATCATACTTTTCTTGGCTATTAAAAGCGCAATGAAGTCTGCTTTTATTCGGCGATATAGGATTCTTGTCAAACAAAGGAAATATGTTGATGGGCGACATCAATCCACCCGGCGATCAGGTGGTCTTTCAAAAGATTTCGATGGGCGACATCAATCCACCCGGCGATCTTTAGGTGATCTTTCAAAAGGTCTTCTGGACGATTTTGCTTCCAGTTTCATATATTCCAGGTCGAATGGACTTGAATATGGCGAGCAGCATGCTATGTTTTTCAACTTTAAACCTAGGTTTATAATTCACCCTTATGTTTATGCCTATAGGCACCTACTCATTGATAATATGGACATATTGAAGAACGTTGCCGAAAGACAACATCGTCTCTGGCCCCAGAAATGGAGTATTCGAGTTTTAAATCACTGGAGTAAGCGTGGAACTAGCATTGGTGAAGAGACAATAACACAAGTATACCTCTAGAGTACAATGTTTCAAGTATCATCATAAATCGAACCTGGAGCCCTTGGGTGAAAGTAGAGCGTTTTACCAATGAGGATACGAAGTTCACATAGATAAAAGTATGCGAGCATACGATATTCTCAGTAATTGGTTGTATACCACATGTTGAATTATGGTATTCTCAAATAAAACTAGTATTTTTTATGGCAAACTGTAATCACCGGTCATTTGCATACATTTGGGGATAAAAATATCTTCATTTTATATCCGGATGAAATGTCCCGCAGCCATCGCCTCGCCATCGCCATGCTGCGCCGCGCCGGGCCAGGCCGGGCCGGGCCGCGCCACAGTGACTTATTCATTAAACTATATTATTTATTCAATATTTAGTCGCGATTTAGCGTAGATATAGACGTATAACGACGCTACTCGTATCTCCATCATTATAAGAGTACCTGTGTTAAGTTGTGGGCGTAAAGTATAACGTAGATACTCGGAATTGTTTATCTGATTGTCTTGCGCATAATTAGTAAAAGTTCTGCCAATATTCTTCGCAAGACCTGAAGTCATTTCATAAAAACAAAAAATATCGTACTTATTGTGAGATACTCGTACTTACATATGGTACTCGTATAAACAGTATACATCATTTCAAGAAAAAACTGTTGAATTTTCTCTCAACATAACTTTAGTAGCCCTCCTTCACCAATAGCTGAAACATCTATGTACTTGTAAAGCTTGTCGACAGTATATGCCTTAGGTGAAACCCAGACCGAGTCCCAACGTGAATCAAACCCGCAACCTCCGGATCGGAAGACAGATGTCTTAATAACTAGGCTACGGAGCTTATTAAATTTTAAACTGAGAAAAGTACTCTAGGACTCTAGTACGATAAAATACTCGTATAGTATAGGTACCTACCATATACACGTATGCATTATATTAGTATTATATGTTATAATATATTTTCTGATGACCCAATCTAGAGCATCAGAAACACTACAACACTACCGGCCGAACAGTCCCCCACTGAGAGATTCAGTTATTATTTTGTTATGGTATACTCGTATCGTACTCGTGTTAGTGCCACGTTAGACCCACGTCATGATCATAATCCACTTGCTGTTTAAGCATCGGCGCTTCATCATTTATTGTCGTCTAATGTTAATCTGACCACACACGTTTATTAATATGTTAGGTTCGAGTCCCAACTTGAAGCGCCTAAGAGGAGTTCGTTTTCTGAACGGCCCAATATAGTGGCATTTTATTATACACACATATTATTTATCCCTAATGGTGTAGGCAGATGAACAGAGTGTCCGATTTTCCTATCTCAACACATGTCCCTTACCTCTTCAACATTCCTCCACCGTCTCATACAGCTCCTACAATTTACGTATTCAATCGACGTTTCCTTATTTTTTTTTCAAAATATCATTCACTTGAACCAATCACACTGTTCTTAGTCTTCCTCTACCTCACCTCCCACTCACTTGATCCAATCACACTGTTCTTAGTCTTCCTCTACCGCACCTCCCATTCACTTGATCCAATCACACTGTTCTTAGTCTTCCTCTACCGCACCTCCCACTCACTTGATCCAATCACACTTTTCTTAGTCTTCCTCTACCGCATCTCCTATTCACTTGATCCATACACACTGTTCTTAGTCTTCCTCTACCGCACCTCCCATTCACTTGATCCAATCACACTGTTCTTAGTCTTCCTCTACCGCACCTCCCATTCACTTGATCCAATCACACTGTTCTTAGTCTTCCTCTACCGCACCTCCCACTCACTTGATCCAATCACACTTTTCTTAGTCTTCCTCTACCGCATCTCCCATTCACTTGATCCATACACACTGTTCTTAGTCTTCCTCTACCGCACCTCCCATTCACTTGATCCAATCACACTGTTCTTAGTCTTCCTCTACCGCACCTCCCATTCACTTGGTCCAATCACACTGTTCTTAGTCTTCCTCTACCGCACCTCCCACTCACTTGATCCAATCACACTTTTCTTAGTCTTCCTCTACCGCATCTCCCATTCACTTGATCCATACACACTGTTCTTAGTCTTCCTCTACCGCACTTCCCATTCACTTGATCCAATCACACTGTTCTTAGTCTTCCTCTACCGCACCTCCCACTCACTTGAATAAGGCACGGCTGAGTATTATATAGTATTATATAAATCCTTCAAACACTCATTGTATTGCAGATCTGCAATAACTCTCGGCTTTGAAATGCGCAAGAAATGTATTTATTTACTTTACGACACAGTTTATTTTACGAATAAGTACACAAAATAAAATTTAATACAAATACTTAAAATTATTGACAGAATTACAAAACTTTATCTTAAATAACACGGAGATGCGACAAAGCAGTAGTAATAATGGCATAATGATTGTGAAGTAATTGTTTAAAATCATTAAATATGTTTAAATTCAGTATATGATATGTTTGAATATTACCAAATTCAACCAAATTCAGCCAAGTAGACTTACATAACTGTAACTGTAACATAGAACACATATTGTGTAGTGGCAAAGTACCTAGATTTGTTTTTAGTGATACAACAGTTATATAGAATACGATATATAGCACGAGATGCAAGTTGCTTTTCAGGATACTCGTATGAAGCACGAGATGCAAGTTGCTTTGCAGGATACTCGTATGTAGCACGAGGTGCAAGTTGCTTTGCAGGATACTCGTATGTAGCACGAGATGCAAGTTGCTTTGCAGGATACTCGTATGTAGCACGAGATGCAAGCTGCTTTGCAGAATACTCGTATGTAGCACGAGATGCAAGTTGCTTTGCAGGATACTCGTATGTAGCACGAGATGCAAGTTGCTTTGCAGGATACTCGTATGTAGCACGAGATGCAAGTTGCTTTGCGACATACTCGTGTGTAGCACGAGATGCAAGTTGCTTTTCGACATACTCGTATGTAGCACGAGATGCAAGTTGCTTTGCAACTTCTAAACATTCCACACGCTGAGGCAGGATCACTCAACTCCAGACACAATATACTATACGAGTACTTTCCCGACACACGACATACGTACGAGTATAACCGACACAGCAGGTCTGCAGACAGTATGGAAACCAGCGCCATTATTTTATTTTCTTTATTTTATCAAGGCATTCCCTATTCGTTCGTAGATTGTCACCCAACGTAACATTCTTATTGCGCGTATTTTTATAGCATTTATTCGTAGTTTGTCACCCAATGTTAAATTCTTATTGCGCGTATTTCTATAGCATTTATTCGTTGTTTGTCACCCAATGTAAAATTCTTATTGCGCGTATTTCTATAGCATTTATTCGTAGTTTGTCACCCAATGTAAAATTCTTATTGCGCGTATTTCTATAGCATTTATTCATGGTTTGTCACCCAATGTAGAATTCTTATTGCGCGTATTTCTAAAGCATTTATTCGTAGTTTGTCACCCAATGTAAAATTCTTATTGCGCGTATTTCTATAGCATTTATTCGTAGTTTGTCACCCAATGTAAAATTCTTATTGCGCGTATTTCTATAGCATTTATTCGTAGTTTGTCACCCAATGTAAAATTCTTATTGCGCGTATTTCTATAGCATTTATTCGTAGTTTTCACCCAATGTAAAATTCTTATTGCGCGTATTTCTATAGCATTTATTCGGCTCCTATCAATATTTTACCGCATCTACGAAAATTGATAGTTATTGCAAAATATATAAGATGAATAAACTGTCATACTTTGGTGAAATAAATTTACACAAATTATGAATAAGAACAACAAGGCAAGGCGGAAGGTCGTGGCACTGATCAATGTCAATATCCGCGTCGCACTTCCATAAATGAGACATTTCTTTTCGCATCGGCATTGAAGCCGACTCCGTCAACAACAAACAGTGGGTAGCTAGCGGGTGCGTCATCCATCCATCCATCGTTACATCCATCCATGTGTAGAGTCACCTTGCACCGCCGGCAATGCTTCCCAGCCGAGGTGCTGTGATCGATTCATCTATGAAAGATATTCTCAAAGATATTTTCAAATACTCCGCGAGACACATCTCGCGGAGTATTTGAAAACTGCCAAGCATTAAACCGCTTCTTACTCGTACGTTATTCTGAATTTCATTCCTATTGAAACCTGATTTAAAAAAATACTTTCAATCTGGTTTTCACTTAAGATTTGTATACGCAACATTCTAGTTGATTGGATGAGATTGTTACATGGCAACAAATCTACCAGGCTGTTTATCAAACATTTCGGCTTTAACTTTGTGGAACTTTACATTAGAATATTTAACTATATTTTGTTATTCCTCTGATCACATTAATCCCCGTTACACGTTTTTTTACCTTCTATCCCGAGAATCTGCAGGCAAAGCAAAGCAAAGCAAAACGACAGTTTGCGGATAAGAGGTAGAAACAAAATTATTTATTGTTAAAAATTCCACCAAAAGTGCAAACTTGTTCCGAGTCGTGTCGTGGGAGAGGAAGAGGAAGAGGAAGTCCAAAATAGGTAACATAGGATTGGATCAACACAACAATGTGAAATATTCAAAGGAGAAAAAAGTCGTCTACAGTACAATGGTTAGATCATTTGGCCTCCAACTCTGGTGTTGACCTGTACAGTACAATGGTTAGATCATTTGGCCTCCAACTCTGGTGTTGACCTCTACAGTACAATGGTTAGATCATTTGGCCTCCAACTCTGGTGTTGACCTGTACAGTACAATGGTTAGATCATTTGGCCTCCAACTCTGGTGTTGACCTCTACAGTACAATGGTTAGATAATGTGGCCTCCAACTCTGGTGTTGACCTCTACAGTACAATGGTTAGATCATTTGGCCTCCAACTCTGGTGTTGACCTCTACAGTAGAATGTTTAGATCATTTGGCCTCCAACTCTGGTGTTGACCTCTACAGTACAATGTTTAGATCATTTGGCCTCCAACTCTGGTGTTGACCTCTACAGTACAATGGTTAGATAATTTGGCCTCCAACTCTGGTGTTGACCTCTACAGTACAATGGTTAGATCATTTGGCCTCCAACTCTGGTTTTGACCTCTACAGTACAATGGTTAGATAATTTGGCCTCCAACTCTGGTGTTGACCTCTACAGTAGAATGTTTAGATCATTTGGCCTCCAACTCTGGTGTTGACCTCTACAGTACAATGGTTAGATCATTTGGCCTCCAACTCTGGTGTTGACCTCTACAGTACAATGGTTAGATCATTTGGCCCTCCAACTCTGGTGTTGACCTCTACAGTACAATGGTTAGATCATTTGGCCTCCAACTCTGGTGTTGACCTCTACAGTACAATGGTTAGATCATTTGGCCTCCAACTCTGATGTTTTTAATTCGATTCCCGGTGGAAAAACC
>OX463866.1:182518-360130 GCA_949825065.1 Odontocerum albicorne
TACCACGTCAGCGTTTCAATCCCATAAATCAATGTCTCTTGACAGATGCGTGTATAATGTAGTACGTCATTCTTCATATTAATATTCTAAATAAAACGTTCATAGTTCTAGGATTGAAGTAATTTGATTCGATCAGTAATGTATGCAGAGTCATAAATATTCATTTATATCATCTTGTACGAGTACTTCATTGCTTTCTTATATTTAAAATGGTTTATTGGTCATAAATATATATTTTTCAACCTACACCAATGTACACTTAATCCTTAAGCAGTTAATACAACCCACACCAATGTACACTTAATCCTTAAGCCGTTAACACAACCCACTCCAATGTACACTTAAGCAGTCAACACAACTCTCTCCAATGTACACTTAATCATTAAGCAGTCAACACAAACCTCTCTAATGTACACTTAATCGTTAAGCAGTCTACACAACTCACTCCAATGACACTTAATCCTTAAGCAGTCAACACAACTCACTCAAATATACACTTAATCCTTAAGCAGTCAACACAACCCACTCCAATGTATACTTAATCCTTAAGCAGTCAATGCAATTCTCAGCTCAATAAAATGGAATAAAATTGTTGAAAATATATCATAAATGCACACACACACACATACACACAACCCCAAATTCACAGCAGTGGCAAGAGTGAACATCAAATCTAAATGACAAAAAAGACAAATACTATAATATTTAACAACTATAATATTTAGCTAAGAGTTGTTAAATGACAGGAGCGGGAGCCGCTGCCGCTCGGATCTATTGAACTATAATATTTAGCTAAGAGTTGTCTAATGACAGGAGCGGAGCCGCTGCCGCTCGGATCTATTGAACTATAATATTTAGCTAAGAGTTGTCAAATGACAGGAGCGGAGCCGCTGCCGCTCGGATCTATTCAACTAAAATATTTAGCTAAGAGTTGTTAAATGACAGGAGCGGAGCCGCTGCCGCTCGGATCTATTCAACTATAATATTTAGCTAAGAGTTGTTAAATGACAGGAGCGGAGCCGCTGCCGCTCGGATCTATTGAACTATAATATTTAGCTAAGAGTTGTCTAATGACAGGAGCGGAGCCGCTGCCGCTCGGATCTATTCAACTATAATATTTAGCTAAGAGTTGTCAAATGACAGGAGCGAAGCCGCTGCCGCTCGGATCTATTCAACTATAATATTTAGCTAAGAGTTGTCAAATGACAGGAGCGGAGCCGCTGCCGCTCGGATCTATTCAACTATAATATTTAGCTAAGAGTTGTCAAATGACAGGAGCGGAGCCGCTGCCGCTCGGATCTATTCAACTATAATATTTAGCTAAGAGTTGTCAAATGACAGGAGCGGAGCCGCTGCCGCTCGGATCTATTGAACTATAATATTTAGCTAAGAGTTGTCTAATGACAGGAGCGGAGCCGCTGCCGCTCGGATCTATTCAACTATAATATTTAGCTAAGAGTTGTCTAATGACAGGAGCGGAGCCGCTGCCGCTCGGATCTATTCAACTATAATATTTAGCTAAGAGTTGTCAAATGACAGGAGCGGAGCCGCTGCCGCTCGGATCTATTCAACTATAATATTTAGCTAAGAGTTGTCAAATGACAGGAGCGGAGCCGCTGCCGCTCGGATCTATTCAACTATAATATTTAGCTAAGAGTTGTCAAATGACAGGAGCGGAGCCGCTGCCGCTCGGATCTATTCAACTATAATATTTAGCTAAGAGTTGTCAAATGACAGGAGCGGAGCCGCTGCCGCTCGGATCTATTCAACTATAATATTTAGCTAAGAGTTGTTAAATGACAGGAGCGGAGCCGCTGCCGCTCGGATCTATTGAACTATAATATTTAGCTAAGAGTTGTCTAATGACAGGAGCGGAGCCGCTGCCGCTCGGATCTATTCAACTATAATATTTAGCTAAGAGTTGTCTAATGACAGGAGCGGAGCCGCTGCCGCTCGGATCTATTCAACTATAATATTTAGCTAAGAGTTGTCAAATGACAGGAGCGGAGCCGCTGCCGCTCGGATCTATTCAACTATAATATTTAGCTAAGAGTTGTCTAATGACAGGAGCGGAGCCGCTGCCGCTCGGATCTATTGAACTATAATATTTAGCTAAGAGTTGTCTAATGACAGGAGCGGAGCCGCTGCCGCTCGGATCTATTGAACTATAATAATATATATAAGCGTATTTATGTGTGAGTATCGTGGGTGTAAAGCGGCTCCTTCAGAAAAGGCAATTAACCTTGTGAAATACTTTTTTTTCGTATCGTACCCTTCAATATATACGAATTAGTGTTTTGAATATATTGAAGAGCGTGGCCGGTAGACAGTATTTTCTTCGGCCCCAGTAAATGAAGCGAGTTACGTGCACACTCCGGAGAGTTTCGAACCTAACTCGCGAATGCACGTAACTCGCGGTTCATATTTGAACGTGTTGGCAACACTATCACTCGGTGCGTGCAAATATTGTTACCAGACGAATTCTGTTGACCAGACTATCACTCATTTTTTTGGTTACCATTGGAAATCAAACCAGAAACCCCTCGGTGGATGTCAAGAAGATTACGACTAGACTATGAAGGTCGTCAATGAGACAGAGGGTAATTATGTACGTATTTTAAAATAAATTATTATTAAAACAGGTCTGATGCACGAGATGCATAACATCGTAACCCCCTGACGTAGCAATTGATCACCGCGTGACTCAGGACTGATCACCCACACCGATGTAGTATCGCACTGTGAAATCTCGTAACTCACATTTTTCCATCGAACACTTAGCATAGTCATTTAATATGTATTCACACTGACTGATTGGTTCGATTTATTGCCCATACTTAATCTTCAGCTCATAGACACGAAGCTATTATATTATATTTTACATAATTTATTTATTATTAATTTTATAAAGTTTACATACTATACTATATACAGATAAGAGTCTGAGTAAGTGTGAACAGATGCAAGGTGAGTATACGAAGATTACAAAGGGATTATTGAACGAAAGTTGCATCGAATGTGATTGTAGGGAAATACAGGAGTCGCAACAAATGCACGTTTGTCCGATGGTCGGGATTAAATATACAATAACACATGGTACACGGTCTGGGCAGGACTTTTTGGGGCGGTGCTAGGACGCCGGAATCTCGGTTCCCCCCTACTAAACATACAATAGCACATGGTACACGGTCTGGGCAGGACTTTGTTGGTGCGGTGCTAGGACGCCGGAATCTCGGTTCCCCCCTACTAAACATACAATAACACATGGTACACGGTCTGGGCAGGACTTTGTTGGTGCGGTGCTAGGACGCCGGAATCTCGGTTCCCCCCTACTAAACATACAATAGCACATGGTACACGGTCTGGGCAGGACTTTGTTGGTGCGGTGCTAGGACGCCGGAATCTCGGTTCCCCCCTACTAAACATACAATAGGACATGGTACATGGTCTGGGCAGGACTTTTTGGGGCGGTGCTAGGACGCCGGAATCTCGGTTCCCCCCTACTAAACATACAATAGCACATGGTACACGGTCTGGGCAGGACTTTGTTGGTGCGGTGCTAGGACGCCGGAATCTCGGTTCCCCCCTACTAAACATACAATAACACATGGTACACGGTCTGGGCAGGACTTTGTTGGTGCGGTGCTAGGACGCCGGAATCTCGGTTCCCCCCTACTAAACATACAATAGCACATGGTACACGGTCTGGGCAGGACTTTGTTGGTGCGGTGCTAGGACGCCGGAATCTCGGTTCCCCCCTACTAAACATACAATAGGACATGGTACATGGTCTGGGCAGGACTTTGTTGGTGCGGTGCTAGGACGCCGGAATCTCGGTTCCCCCCTACTAAACATACAATAGCACATGGTACACGGTCTGGGCAGGACTTTGTTGGTGCGGTGCTAGGACGCCGGAATCTCGGTTCCCCCCTACTAAACATACAATAACACATGGTACACGGTCTGGGCAGGACTTTGTTGGTGCGGTGCTAGGACGCCGGAATCTCGGTTCCCCCCTACTAAACATACAATAGCACATGGTACACGGTCTGGGCAGGACTTTGTTGGTGCGGTGCTAGGACGCCGGAATCTCGGTTCCCCCCTACTAAACATACAATAGGACATGGTACATGGTCTGGGCAGGACTTTGTTGGTGCGGTGCTAGGACGCCGGAATCTCGGTTCCCCCCTACTAAAGACTCGTGGTATAATTGCTGATCTAGACACGGAGAGGGGAAAAACGATACAGGAGAGACCCAATTACATACGCAGCTGAAAAACAATTATGTTTTAACAAGATATAATGATTATTAACTTAAGTCTGGAAATGGTTGTAGAGTCTCCCTGTGTTAATACTTAAGTCGGGAAATAGTTGTAGAGTCTCTCTGTGTAAATACTTAAGTCGGGAAATAGCTGTAGAGTATCCCTGTGTTAATACTTAAGTCGGGAAATGGTTGTAGAGTCTCCCTATGTTATTACTTAAGTCGGGAAATGGTTGTAGAGTCTCCCCGTGTTAATGCTCAAATAAATACTGTATATAAATATTGAACTGCATACTTCTAACATAACGCATAGATCTTTCAAAATAATACACAACACATAAAAAAAACAATGCATATTATGACCAGGAAAGTAAAATATATTTAAATATTCAAATGAACAATGCAACACTTAGAAAGGAATAAATTATATATCTCTCAAGGGTCAAAATAAATATGAAATTACAAAAAATACATCATATAGAATTAAAGAACCAGCCTCCTTGTCAAGAGATCAGATTGAGAAGATCGTGGAGATGGAGAAGGGGAAGGGGAAGGGCCCTCCTCATTGCAACAGTCTCCGCATTCAAATCCCGGAGATGGAGAAGGGCCCTCCTCATTGTAACAGACTTTGCATTAAAAACCCCTTATCAAGTACGAAGAAATACGAGTATATTCATCCAAATATAATCGATATTATGAAAACGTGGAACTACAAACAAATATTTAAATAAAAACAACATCAACAAATAATTTAAAAAAAAAAACAGTAAAAACAACGTTAAGATAAACATAAAAGAAAATAATACGTAATATGTTATATCTCATTAAGATGCTGGTGCCGATGCCGGTGCTGTCTAAAGATCTCGCAGCACTGTCCAATGAGAATGGAAATTGCACCGTGTTAAATGTATCGTGTTTACCGATCATTTTTAAATCCAATCTGTGAGAAAAAAAGACTATTGAATATCCACTTACTTCTTTTCTTTGCCTTCTGACCCTTGTTCTTGGACTGTGCTGGCGAGGTCGAGTTTTCGTTCCTCCCCACTGCGCTGTACGTCCTGCCGGCCACGCGGCCCCACACTTGCAGAAGTTCCTTCATCTCAGCTCTTCTCCTTTGACACTGCACTATGTCTACAACACTTCCTCGCACTTTTCAGTATCTAACCTCCGAAAGTTCCTCCAAATTTATTTTTTTCTTAACACGTTCCTTCAACAAACAGTATTCGGAACAAGTCTTTCTACGAGTACAATCTACCTTTTATTCACTTTATACTCGTAGTTTGAAGATATCTTTTTACACTACTGAGTCTCAATATACGAGTATAATATTACACTCTCCAGATTCAACAGGTTCTTTCCTAATAAACTCTTATTTCTAACACGTCAATGTTTTTAAAGTACAACCGAGTTTAAATTTACTATTTTAAAGTACAACCAAGTATAACTACTATTTAAAAGTCTCTTTTTAACTATCGACAATTCTTCTATGAAGTAAGCGGATCAGTAATACTTATCCGAGTCAATAATCCTCAAAAACCTGTCACAATTAAACTCTTTTAACGATATCTCATATCGTTTGATTACAGTCTCGACAATTTTTGCTATCGACACGTGAATCAACTGCACTTTTCTGTTGTTATACGAGTATCCTACAGTTGCTACAAGCTGTTCAGTAACTGCCCAGCAACTGCCCGGTAAATCACAGAAGAATCCAGAAAACACGTTTTTTTGCGGAAGTGTCCGTTATCGTCAGCTCAACATTACACGAATTCTTCGATCTCCGCGATTTATCATTTATTATTAAAACTACAGGTACATAATTATACGAGTGATAATAGCAGGCCTTAACAGCCTTAACAGCCTTCACAACTATTTTAATTGCTTCTTACTTTAGTCACACTGTTACTGAAGTCTACAATCATCGACAACTAATATGATTCCGGTACGGCACTCAACAAGTGGTTAATCTTAATTATTTAACAATCATTATATATATGTAATATAAGTGTCATTAAACAATCAACAAGATGGTAATACGTAATTAGATCAATCGGTCTTTCTCGTTTTTTAATCACAAGTTAATGTCACTTTAGATTATCCCACACAAGTTACAGTTAGTGTCACTTTAGATTATCTCACACAAGTTACAGTTAGTGTCACTTTAGATTATCTCACACAAGGTACAGTTAAGCAGAAGTACTTTTATCACAGCAGATATGACGCGTGCTAAACGTCACAGATGATTAAAAACTATAAACAGAAGTGCAAACACTTCTAGAGACTCTCTTAAACAAGAATTATAAAAAATAACGAGAGCGAATATTTTTAAACAATGATCAAAACGAAGTGTCAAAAATAACGCGACCAGCGAATCTTCTTCCACGAATCAGATTGAGGAAACTGCATAGATGAACGACAACAATCACGACTGACAATTGTGCTAAGTGCTAATAACAGAACTGGTCTATTAGGATTGGCCTAATCGGTCGCAACGGTGCCGGGAGACAACAGAGCACCGCGGGTGTTTGCTGACCCAATCAACTAATGATCTCGCTTTCTACGTAACCTCACTAATTGCTCTTGTGTTCTGTGTTCTGTCACTTCCTGAATCCGATGCGGACGCTTCTTTGCTTTTGAAATCAATTCAAAAATTTCTTTTGATATTTGCTGATACACCTATTCCATTCTTTAATCGAGTCTTCTTCGATAGACAAGTGCTGAATTGATGTAGGTTATCTGGATGTTAAGTGAGGTTACGTGTTGTTTAAATCACTGCTATTCGTGTAACTTTTTTTAAATCTTCGTAGTTTCGGCTTCTTTCCGATTTAATATACACAAAATAGATTTTTCGTCAAATCTCAAAAGATTCAGTGTTTTATTTACGCCCAATCTCAATAGATTCAGTCCGAGTGTTTCAATAAGTTTTAAAGACTTTTAATTGAATTAAAAAAGCGCAGATGTTTTTCAAAAATTCTAATCAACTGTTTAAAAGAATATGACACATTATATTTTATCGTTTTGATTTATCAATAATATTACTTGTTAAGTCTACTTGTAATGCCATCCAAATGAAAGTATCTGATGGCAGCTGATCACGTCATATTGGTGTAACATATACTCGTACAATGGAGTGCTGCGGCGTAGCGAAGGATCGATGTGTTTGTGCAGTGCAGTGCAGTGCAGTGAGATTCAAGAACAAGCGAAGTGAGGTCTGTGTAGAACCGCTTGTGCGTTTTTTTAAGTTCTTTAAAAATAACACCAGGAGCATCTGAAATGTACAAAACATTGACATTAATTTTGATTCAAGTAAAGACTCTTCAAGTAAATATTAATTTTGATTCAAGTAAAGTTCTCCGTCAAAGATTTTGGCTTTGAGGTTGTGAAACTCCATATTAGAAGATTTATTGATTGATGTTTTTTTTACTCCATTTATTTTACAATCCCCGCGACACGTGTTTCTACCTGCTATCGAGACTCTGAAGGCGAAAAGAAGGTAGCATTTAAATAAGAGAAAAAACACGTGTCAAAAGGATAAATAAAAAAAAACTGTATTTTAGTAATTATCTATTTGGCATTGTGCAAAAATGAAGAAACCGCTTAACCAATTTATTCAGCGAAGAAGGCCTGAGCTAATACTGTCAAGACAGACACCGTAGAAGGGCCGAGTTAATACTGTCAAGACAGGCACCGAAGAAGGGCTGAGCTAACACTGTCAAGACAGACACCGAAGAAGGGCTGAGCTAACACTGTCAAGACAGACACCGAAGAAGGGCTGAGCTAACACTGTCAAGACAGACACCGAAGAAGGGCTGAGCTAACACTGTCAAGACATACACCGAAGAAGGGCTGAGCTAACACTGTCAAGACATACACTGATGAAGAGTTGAGCTTACTTTCAAGACAGACACCGAAAAATGTTATGCTATCTTTTAGAAACATATTAACACCCACAATTGATAAAGTATCCTCACAAGAGGGAGTTGTATGCGCGGTGAAGCTACCCAGAGAAATTCCGTTATACTTGCATTTAATTTTAAATGATTTCCTGACATCCGATTCGAGACTTGAATACGCCGAAAATATTTGAAATATGAATTCAACCTAAATGCTTTTAATTTCTTGGTTGTATCGTGTCTCGAACATCGAGATGCTTCGTCGAACAATGCTTGGTTGTATCGTGTCTCGAACATCGAGATGCAACTCGTAAGTCGGACAATTGGGAAAGGAGAGATTTTAATGTACTCGTATTATACATTTAATTATGAAAGATTTCCCATGTGAATCATATAGTAAGAGGAAAACTACACTACTTCCTAAAATGAACATTGATGAGCATTATCGGTGGTCTACTCGTATATGGAATCTGAAGAAGATGTACTATACGAGTATGTCGTGGTTACGCAACATTCGCGAATGCACGCGAAGATATCCAGAAAGTTGGGACAGAGATATCTTTCAGACCACACCACACACGGTTACAACACATGAAGAAGAAAAATGAAATGAAATGACTATCGACACACCATTACGCAAAATGAATAGAATTGATGTTAGGTTACCATATAACATATAGTAGTAAGTCAAATGGCATATTATTGTGTACGCCACTGCGCAACGAACTTCAAAGAGTTATTATGGTAAATGTGTACAATCCGTATTCACGTTATTTGATTTATCATTGAAAACTACACGACGAAGAGCAGATTTCGAGTTAGAGTTCTTCCATCCTAAAGAGCAGAGTTCGAGCTAGACTTCTTCCATCCTAAAGAGCAGAGTTAGAGTTCGAGTTAGAGTTCTTCCATCCTAAAGAGCAGAGTTCGAGCTAGACTTCTTCCATCCTAAAGAGCAGAGTTCGAGCTAGACTTCTTCCATCCTAAAGAGCAGAGTTCGAGTTAGAGTTCTTCCATCCTAAAGAGCAGAGTTAGAGTTCTTCGATCCTAAATTTATTTTGCTTCCTAATCCTTGAACGAAATTATTTACTTTAATTCTCCCATCTTTGTCTATAGATTTGTCATTTATTTGTTTTTGTACTTAAATTTAAACAAATATATTTTTTTATAAAACCTATCATGTATAAAATAATTTGATTGGTTGGAAGAGATTAATGTATAAAAATAAGCTCGTTATATGTAACATATACTCGTACATCACACATATCGATCCTCATTACTGTGCGTTGTGATCTATGGGCATGTTGAGGGTACAAATTGCGAGGACGCGTCTCCACTCTTCTCAGTCACTTGCCGCTCGCATGGCACTGTATATGCTTCCCCGGTCAATTCCTTCGCCTGGTCACTCTACCTTGCTGACGCTCTTTTTTGTCTCTTTTTCTTGGCAAATTTCTTATAACCATAAATTTCTCCATGTCATCGGACTCCCGTCTCGAAATGTGTTCAAAAGCCACAGAACAATCAGGAAGTACATTGACAGTCGTGCCGTAATACGGTCACGTTCTGTATTCTGTATTCTGGTGGTCTATAGCTATAGCTATAGCATCCTCAATATCCGACGCCAACACTACATCTAAAAGGAATTGGTTGTCTTACGTTCTTGAGCTTTCATTGTCTACATTTAAGCGCTATACAATAAGATAGGAAACAGTTCGATATAAGTAATGTATGATGTTAATGATGTTTACGCTAGAAGCATATTAAGGACAGCCGTATCGTCGCACTCACATTCAACTCCTTAAGTATGGATACATTCGTTCTTCTGGGAGGACCCACGGGATTGGCAGCGTTGGCCGCCAACACCACATCTCAAAGGATTATAATTATAGCGCGGTCTCGGGTTTTCATTGATAAGAAAAATAATAAGTCAAAATAATAAGAAAACAAAAACATATTAGTAACGCACTCTGCTCCTCTCTTGTGTGACCCAAAAATACCCATAAAAAGAACTCCTGGATGACTCAATGCTCCAAAATTCTGCAGAGAAACGGCCTAGATGAAAGCGACACTCAGAACCGAAGAATATACAGCCTGAGAACGAGAAGAGTCGACCCCAACAGTATACCTAGGCAATGAAGGTACAGAACAAAGGGCGATTACCCAAAATATGCTCACCATGCCGAACTTCTCACGGTGTGTAACTATAGAAGCCTTGAAACAAGAAGGCAAGAATCCATTGCGATATTCCTAATAAAGGTTTTCCAAGGTTCCTTTAACTGTCCCGCGATTCTAGAAGCACTAAGTTTATATGTACCCAATAAATATATCCGTGCAAGGAATCACCCTCTGTTCTACATACCAACTTACAGGACGAATATCATGGCTAAACACTCAGTCACGCGTGGTATAGAGATATTGAACCAACTGAATGACACGGTTGATATATTCTCGGTACCGTCTAGCAGTATGAGAAGAATCCTGGCTGATATTATTCCTAACGAATAAGCTAACGCTAGAAGCAAACCCACTTTGTGTAACAGGAGAAATCCGTGCAAAGTGGATAAAAAAAAAAAAAAAAAAAAAAACAATGAGTTGGAACAGTGCTAGGAAGAAGAAGACTCTGCTCCTCTTGACATGTGTTGGGAGAAGTAGAAGTGGAGGTTCCATCGCGACAGGCTGCGGAGTCAAGGTCACGAACCTTTCACTGGAGGCAGTAAGCTGTCACAGCCAGAGAAGAACGCACATGTTCAGTTTCCATTTCGATGGAATGTCACGCAACGTGCGAATCAACATCCCAGAAACCGGTTTCGAATCTTCGCACTTCTCTGATCGCTCTCACCAGATGTTGTCTTTGCTTTAATTCATCAATTTATTTACGGGGACCGCGTAACATTCAACATTTCTCCTCCGGCGAACCGGATATGTTGACAATTGTACCATTCACATTCACATTAAGATGTTTTGTTTATTCCTATATTCTTATTGATATTCGTATGATCCTTGAATATACTCGTACTATATTCTAATGGATAATTCGGCCATATTGAAGAGCGGGGCTGGGGAAATCATTTTGTCTTCGGCCCCATTCATCGAGTATGTGGGCTTAAAACAATGTTTATTTTTTTAATTTTAATTATTTAAAACACTTATAGAATTTCCGATATCGGACTCTGCGGACATTTTTTATTTCGATTCTATACAAATAACAGCGTCTTCAAAATCTTCGTCTAAAATTTAATTTTAACCTAAAAAAGTACGATCACATAACTTTTATTTATTTTTTTATTTATTTAACACTTTTATTGCAAATGCAATCTGGCAGGCGTATTGCCAGGCAGCAATCTCTTCCACCTAACCAGACAAAAGTAAATGAAGCAAGTTTCGTAGTCGCAGAAATCATTCAAATGACTATCCATCCCCACGAAATCCATAAACACATATGGTAAGCATATGCCCACGAGCCCCACAAAGACGGACAGTCATCCGAAACTTTTTTTCGTATAAAGTGAGATATCATCAATCAAAAGGAAAGGAAGGGATGATGGAATGAAACTCGTTACTTTACTGACAAGAAATTAACAATTTTTTCAGTCGCTTCTTAAAGCATGCCAAGGACGGAACGAGTCTTATATTAATTTGTAACTGATTCCAGAGTCTTACTGCATGGACAGTAAAGGACGACGTAAAAAAAGAGGAGCGGTGAACTGGAAAGACCAATGGACAATCTCTGTTTGAGCGTAACGCTAATCCATGATTGGAAAGACGCTGAAAATTTTCGACGAGATAAAAGGGGGCGGCGGAACAGTTAAGGACATTATACAATAGAGACAGTATGTGAATTTGGCATCTATTTATAACACTCAACCAGTTCAATGCCTTCTGGTATGAAGTTGTATGATCGTACTTACGTAGGTTGAAAATAAATCTTAGACACACATTTTTAAGACGCTGTAATTTGTCCAGCTGTTCCTCTGTAACATCCAAGTAACATACGTCCGCATAGTCCAGAATCGGAAAGAGCGGAGATTGTACGAGTAAAATTTAGGTTTTAGTGGTTAGGAATCTTCGCAACACTTTAAGGGAATGAAGGCTGACGAAGATCCTTCGGCTTACCTCATTTATTTGATCTCGCCATGAGAGAGCCATCACTTCATACCAGAAGGAGCTGAACTGGTTGAACGTGACAAATTGACGCGAAATTCGCATTGTACTGTCACTATCGTGTAATAATATCCTTAACTGTCCCACCTCTTATCTCGCCAAACACATTCACATTCAGCCTCTTCCTGAGCATGGGCTTGTGCTGCGCTCAAACATAGGTTGCCTATTGGCCTTCCCGGTTGACCGCTCTTCTTTTTACGTCGTCCTTTAGTGTCCGTGCAGTGACACTCTGGAACCAGTTACAAACCAACGTTATACTCGCTCCGTCTTTGGCATGCTTTAAAAAACGAATGAAAAAACTGTTAATTTCAAGTCAGTATTTATATATAATGTAACGTGTTTCATCTCTGACTTGTCTTCCCTCTTCAATTACTTTGATTGCTGATATCTTCCCTTTACTTTTACTACGTATATTGTTTATAAATGTTATAAAGGTTGAAATCATCGTCTGATTAGTTGAAAGAGATTACCACCTCACAATAAACCTGCCAGATTATTTTTTGATATAAATAATGCAAAATTAATCAAGATTTTCACACAAAACGTATAATTTATAAATAACACAGGAAATTTAAATCTCAATCACAAGTCTCCGTATCATACACAGTTCCATCGTGTCAGCGGGCCACCGGGCGGGTCAGTTACATCATGTCAGCGGGCCACCGGGCGGGTCAGTTACATCGTGTCAGCGGGCCGCCACCGGGGGGTCAGTTACATCGTGTCAGCGGGCCACCGGGCGGGTCAGTTACATCATGTCAGCGGGCCACCGGGCGGGTCAGTTACATCATGTCAGCGGGCCACCGGGCGGGTCAGTTACATCATGTCAGCGGGCCGCCACCGGGGGGTCAGTTACGTCGTGTCTGCGAGCCACCGGGCGGGTCAGTTACATCATGTCAGCGGGCCACCGGGCGGGTCAGTTACATCATATCAAATATTACTTATGATATATTGTACAATCTATGGGAAAACACACATTCCAGAATCAATTCAACAACTATTCTTTTTTAATCGGAGAGGGTCGAACTAAATATATAGATATGGATCCGAACATGACTAAAAAACCTCAAGTTCCGTGGCTACAACATTAGTTCTTAAACCCGAAGACTCGATAATTGTGTCCCGACCACGCTCTTTATTGTTCTCGAATTAGAAATTCAGATATGCTGAAGGTAACATATGAAATAAGAAGTAGAAGGCTGAGAAAAACATGTAACTTGGTCAAACTTGGTAATGAAATGGTGAGAGAGTAACAGAAATAACATACTTAAAATGAGCATCTCACGATCCGCAAGCCGATCTACTCGTACTATTGTATATAATTGATCTATAATACGAGTATAATGTAATGTAATGAATACGCTAAACCGGTTCTCCCGGCGATGGCGGAAATGGAAAGGCGAGATATGCAAAGAGGATCGAGTGCGGTGAAGCGACTTGCCATTTCATTCAGCTTTATACCACTGTGCCCATTATATCCTGATTCATCACCCTTACCATCACCATCACCATCACCATTACCATCACCATTACCGCGTTGCCTATTCTGCTCTCCGATAGAACGGGAAACTTGATATCATTAATAAAAACATTTATTTGCTCAAAAGACTAAAACATTCATAAACTAAAATTCATAATACTAAAAATTACATACATAGATAGCATCACGCTGTGTCCTCGCCGGGGTGGTGTAAGAAGATCGAGGTAATGTGACAAGACCGAGGTAGTGTGAGAAGACAGAGGTAGTGTGAGAAGACCGAGGTAGTGTGAGAAACAGAGGTAGTGTGAGAATACAGAGGTAGTGTGAGAAGACCGAGGTAGTGTGAGAAGACAGATATAGTGCGAGAAGACGGAGGTAGTGTGAGAAGACCGAGGTAGTGTGAGAAGACAGAGGTAGTGTGAGAAGACAGAGGTAGTGTGAGAAAACCGAAGTAGTGTGAGAAGACCGAGCTGGTGGGAGAAGATCGAGTTAGTGTGAGAAGACCGAGGAAGTGTGAGAAGACATTGTGACTAATGTTCCATCACTTCCCACCTTATCTTCTCTCACCTTCACATGTCTTATCATTATTATTCAACAAGCATACAAATCGTTACGCAATGTCCCTTGTGAGATAGGGAAAGAAAACAGATTTCCTGTCTAAAAACACAATTTTCGCCTTCTTCAAACTTTTCGTCATCCACAATATTCTATTATTTACTTTACTTTCTTTCAAACTAAAGTTAGCTTGATCTAGCCACGTTTTCCTCGACGTTGGATCTTCTAGTATACTCGTATCATAGATCGCGCTGGGTGGGATTTTATTTAGTCCCCCATAATGGCGTGGGCTAAGGTACTCGGCGTAATGTACGAGTATTATGTCAACAATTCGGGATACGCTCGTATTATGTACAATAACTGTAAGCTACGAGTAAGTTTCACAAGGCCACTGTATGGTGAACAGTTTAACAAGGCCACTGTATGATGAACAGTTTAACAAGGCCACTGTATGGTGAACAGTTTACATTATATTATATATTCTGCTCAAAGCACGAGTTTAAAACTAGTTTAACATTGAATTTAATTTTTTCACATATTCTAACGATATTCGTAATGAAATTTGATCTCCGCTGTCAAGCCTAAACAAGTTTACTGAAACAAAATCCTTGATTTCTCTGTGCCAAGTGGTGATGTGAGGTCACCAATGAGAATGTTTTGTCCACTACGAGTATGTATTCTGCACCAGCCCTCCCGAAGGAGGAGTCAGGAGTCATTATTGAAACACGCGGAGTGTACTCGTACGGGGAGATGATCGAGTGCTTAGGGGCGTTAGTTTACTCGTATGTAGAGCTCTGTTCATGTGGAATACTCTCATAGTATTCTCACAGAGGTCAGTGTTTCCGTTCAAGGATTTGACACTGACGAGTGGGAGTGTTTCGATGGTGTTGTTCAAGACCATCGAAAGTGGAGAGAGTCGCTCCGTGATACATGATACCGACTGATTGAGGAAGCTGGAGAGTAAACAATCTCAAACGACGCCCCCTGACCACTTTGGAGGTGCGATATACCATATGTACTCGACTATACAGAACAAAGACTGCTCTCCATAGTTACAGGAATAAATGTGGCTCTACACGACTCCCTGAGACTTAGATTGAATGCTGCGCCTCCACCGTATTTTATAAATAGATAACTTGCATGATCTACAATGTCATCAGGTAGGTAAATTGGTAAAACCCCGTTTCTTCCATCCAACGAAACAGATGTATCGAGTTTAGGGAATAGGAAAAAGAACCGATCTAACATACTTTTTGTAGGCACCATCTGTTATTGAAACTGTGACTATAAGGTAGAATAAACCATATATGTGTAGAGTATTGCATCAGGCGATGCAGAAGTTAAAGATTCAAGTTACCATAGCAGAAAACTGATCTAAGCATTTACTTACGAATAGATCAGTTTTTCGCACGTCTACTCTTCGCTTTGGATTTATTTAATTATTTAGCACTCCATTGCGCGTAAGCGCTATCAGCTAGATTATAGTCATACAACAATATCTCTCAACCAACATGACAGAAGTTACACATGTTGTATCGTTTGCTGGTTGAGAAATTACAACACTTTTAGGTTGAACACAAGCAAAAAAAAGATTAAAAAACAATAAAAAATCGTTAAACAAGATGAAATCGGTTGTAATTACGTCCGTGCGTAACAATATGTGTTTTCATAGTTACGGTTTATAAGTTATTGTTAAATTATACCACAGTTGAAACATTTTTATTTTTAAAATATTTAAAGGCTGTCACTTCTTGATATGATTACAAGACAAAAAATAATAATAGTACATAAATAATGTTTTTTTTAAAAGACATGAGTTATTGATAAGGAATCAAAATAGTAAGATGGCTGCCGCTAAGAGCTAAGAGCTACATACACTAAAAGGAGAGACACAACGAAGAAGCCAGATTCTAGAGAAGCAGCAACACGACGACAATATGAAAAAGCACAAAGACTGACACAGCGTCATATTGAAAAAAATATTAACTTCCAGGTTGATCGGAAGAGATTGTTACATTACAACAAACCTGCCAGATCGTACTGTACAACGGAAATATAATACATCTGGGTTCATCTGGGTTCCAGCGAGAATCAAACCCGCAACCTCCGGGCTGAAAGACAGGCGCCTAACCAATTATGCCACGGAGATCGTATTATCAAAATGTATGATGATCTATGAATATAAAGTGTAAAACATATATACTACACTCCACCTAAAGCCGAATGTGTTCTTATCACATATCGGAAGATCTACAAAAGTTTTTTGGTAGTTCATTTTCCTGCGGTAAGCTTTCAGTAGTTTGTTTATCAAATATATATTTTTCTTTACATAGGCAGATGCGAGAAAATTCCTCAACTCATGTGTGATATTTTAATATGTCTCTAATAGTGGGTTCGAGTCCCGAGCGAGAGCGCCCTTGAGCGGAGTTCACTCTCTGGAAAGCGCTATATAAATTGTCCTTTAATTATTATTATCATCATTACCACTATGCAATCTGCCTATTAGGGTAACAAATCTTCAATAAGAGTACCCGGCGGTAAGTAATACACATCGGGCTTAAGAAAGAGACAATCGGTCATAATCGGCTAACTTCGGCTTTGTAGAGCGTCGTCTCTGTCGCACGATGCGCTAACAGTCCGGTCCGGTCCGGTAACGACTGACAAATCGCGACGGAACACGTGTATAAACGACAGAGACGACGCTCCACAAAACCAAAGTAAGCCGATTATGGCCGACAGTCTCTTTCTTAAGCCCGATGTGTATTACATACCGCTGGGTATTGTACCTCTATCCTTGAACATTTGTTTCGCTTTTGTCACATACATACACTTCGTTATTACGAATGAAAAGCCTTTATAATTAGAGAGTATGATATACGAGTATATGCATGAGTACTCTCTCATTTTTAAAGGCTTTCTTTTTTTCTTTCAGAATTATATTGGTTTGGCCATGCCACGTTTTCTAGGTCTTCTCAAAAATGTTACCTTCTTTACTTCTCGAGTAGATTATTTTAGTTAATCTTAATTCTTTCTACGTGCCAGACCATCTCAACGCTCACCTTCATATAGCGTATATTCTTACAATCCGCATTCTTACTAGCATTATCATTGATTTAGTTAATGTTCACTCGTAATGTTTATATTATGTAAAATACCAAAATAAATACAGGACAGTGACCAGGGCCGTCTCCCGAGAGATACATTATGTGCACTGCACATGGATCCACTCCAACAAGGGCTTTACAAACCATCTCAACGCTCATCTTCATATAGCGTATATTCTTACAATCCGCATTCTTACTAGTATTATCATTGATTTAGTTAATGTTTATGTTATGTAAAATACCAAAATAAATACAGGGCCGTGACCAGGGCCGTCTCCCGAGAGATACATTATGTGCACTGCACATGGATCCACTCCAACAAGGGCTTTACAAAAGACTGTTTCGCTATTGCATACCACTTCCACTCCACTCTTTTACATTTTTGTATTGTACAGGCTGGCCCAGAATAAAGTTCACCTAAAAATATATAATAAAACGATGATTCGTTGTATCGCTTCCATATCTTGACCATTTTTTTTATTTTGATGTCAGGCTAGTTGTTGGATTATTAAGCGTATATTTAACTTTTTCGGTATTTTCATAAAAAAAATAGTGGGGACAAATTAGGGCATCGCAGTGGCCACACAATGTTGCCCCTCCGCGAAATTACTTTTCTGGGAAACACCTCTTGACGCACTTCCAAAAAGTTATTGAACGTGTGACGAGGAACCCCCCCCCCCCCCCCAACCCCCCCCCCCCCCCCCCGTCCTATTTAAACTACGTCCTCAAATTGTACCTAAAAAATTCTTGCAATTTCACAATTAAAGTCTCTCGGCATTTTTATGTATCGCTTCGAATTAACTGTCGAATTAATTGCTTGGGCTTGAACATCCTCGTAGAAATAAGGAGCGATGATTCCCGATGCTAGCTGCTAGCAGCTAGCATGGCTGCCTAAACTGTTACTCCTGTGCAATGGAGTGGTCTTTGGTAATTCAGGTCTTAGGTACTTATCGCTCCAACAGTGAAAATCTGGTTTATCGGTGAATCCATTCATATGGAAATATGCTTCGTCCAAAGAGAGTATATTGTTAAACCCGGAGAACAGTTTAACAATTTTGCCGAAAAATCCAGCCGAGCAATAAAGTTAGCTTCAACAACATCATATAATATATATGTTATATGAACCTCGCAGCTCACATTGATATTATTATAATGTTATGATTATGAATTAATATGATTATAATGTTATGTGAACCTCGCGGTTCACATTGATAATGATTATAATGTTATGTGAACCTCGCGGTTCACATTGATATGATTATAATGTTATGTGACCCTCGCGGCTGACATTGATATGATTATAATTTTAATGATAATTACAGATTTTTCAATATTTTTAGTTAGTTACAACTTTATAACCGACACCTTAACCTTCACCTTCTTTTAATTAATAAAAAAAATAAGACACTATCATGGATACCGAGAATTATTCTGAAACTAAAACTGATTATTTGTAAAAAATAGATTTAAAGCAATAAATCTGTCAAACATGAAAGTGTTCAAAATATAATTTGAAAATGAGTAAACCTACTCGTAAAATGTAATCACCAACTTTACCTTTTCATAACTATCCTTAATTATATTACGATAAGCGAAATAAGTTATTGCTACTGTATTACGAGTACCACTAAAAACAAAACATTTTTTGACATTTTTCCACAGCAGTCAGTGTTACATGCTCACTAATCATAACTAGTATCTGTTTCCTACAGCAGTCAGTGTTACATGCTCACTAATCATTATTAGTATCTGTTTTCCACAGCAGTCAGTGTTACATGCTCACTAATCATTATTAGTATCTGTTTTCCACAGCAGTCAGTGTTACATGCTCACTAATCATAATTAGTCTCTGTTTTCCACAGAAGTCAGTGTTACATGCTCACTAATCATAACTAGTATCTGTTTCCTACAGCAGTCAGTGTTACATGCTCACTAATCATAACTAGTATATGTTTCCCACAGCAGTCAGTGTTACATGCTCACTAATCATAATTAGTCTCTGTTTTCCACAGCAGTCAGTGTTACATGCTCACTAATCATAATTAGTATCTGTTTCCCGCAGCAGTCAGTGTTACATGCTCACTAATCATAATTAGTCTCTGTTTTCCACAGCAGTCAGTGTTACATGCTCACTAATCATAACTAGTATGTGTTTTCCACAGCAGTCAGTGTTACATGCTCACTAATCATAACTAGTATATGTTTCCCACAGCAGTCAGTGTTACATGCTCACTAATCATAATTAGTCTCTGTTTTCCACAGCAGTCAGTGTTACATGCTCACTAATCATAATTAGTATCTGTTTCCCGCAGCAGTCAGTGTTACATGCTCACTAATCATAATTAGTCTCTGTTTTCCACAGCAGTCAGTGTTACATGCTCACTAATCATAATTAGTCTCTGTTTCCCACAGCAGTCAGTGTTACATGCTCACTAATCATAACTAGTATGTGTTTCCCACAGCAGTCAGTGTTACATGCTCACTAATCATAATTAGTATCTGTTTCCCACAGCAGTCAGTGTTACATGCTCACTAATCATAATTAGTATCTGTTTTCCACAGCAGTCAGTGTTACATGCTCACTAATCATAATTAGTCTCTGTTTCCCGCAGCAGTCAGTGTTACATGCTCACTAATCATAATTAGTATTTGTTTACACGTTTCTTCAAAGTAAAGTGACTATTATATGTGTGTGTGTGTGTAATATTTGTTATGGTAATTATATTTTTGAGCTGTCAAAACCGTACAAATTTCGATGATGTGAAACAAAATAAGCAAAGATGTATGTTAGTATTGTACAGCGCCATAACGGGGCGGGGCCGCAAAATGGCCTGGGGCGAAGCCCCTAGTTTTTATAATTATCACTATGTTGGTTTGGTTGTTTTAATTTTCTCCAAGTTGCAAGAACTAACAATATCCAATGTCACTTTATGAGGGAGGGGGGGTTTGACCTACCCCTATGATGCTCCAAGGGGGTGTTGATAATAAAAATCGACAAACTCCGCTTAAATTACATCCGCATTTTATTACGAATCAATTTAATTCTCCGGCTCGAATATCTTGAATCCGTCTCTGTATACGATTCCCATTTGATAACTTCTCGACTGGTGTTTGCGCCTTGCGCTTTAATAAATAATGTCATGTCTGACGTATACATTTGCAATTTAAATAAACTGTTTTTTTCTCTTAGGGAATGAATGAATTACCGGTACACTTGTCGATATCCGTAGAAGACATTAAATGCTTAATAATCCACCTGTATATTATAATAAAACCGACAGCCCTGACTGACACTTTGTGTGAGGTTTTATGGGCTGAAAATACATTTTGTCTCAGCATCGGACAAAGTTCACTGCACCAATGCGATGCCAATGCCAAATAATGTTTTGACGTTTCATGAAGATTCTCAAAATATTAAATCCTTATTTTGGACATTTTTCCTCGTTTACGAATGTTTATTTATTTAATAACTTATTTGATTTATTATATGATAAACAAGTTTCTTTGTTCGAGCATTTGTATGGTTCAAAACATAAACTGTAAACTAACGTTAATCTGATTAACTGGACTGAACACTGCACTGCAGCTCTACAACTTGTCAAATTGCATCGTGTATCGAGCCTTCGGGCGTATCCGTACCCGTACCCGTACACACCGTGAAATTGCCACAAAGCTCGCAGCTCGTCAGCATATGGTGCACGTTTCTATTACGGTGGCACGAAAATAAATTAGACAATGGCTATTTTATGAACTCATCAAACTATACGGGGAGTCTTTTTGTGTACTATCGAGAATCAACCCTCCCTTCCGGGTGGAAAACAAGCGTCTAACCATCCAGGAGATGTCCGTTTGTTTATTATTATAATTATTTACTGATTTTAATATAAATATCTTACGTCTTATATGGAAGAGGCAAACGATGTGTGTAAGTCTTCCTGTGTGGATATTTGCCAATTACGGGTATATGCAGGAAAAATAGCAAATCCCTCTTTTATACAATATAACCCTTTAATTCCCTGTACGTCGTCAGAGTGTCGCGCAATTCTAGCGAGTTTATTCCCGGGTGGTGGGAATCTCTTTCAATGAACCAGATAAAAAGTTATTAAAGAAGTTATAAACTCGGCCATGCTCTTCAACAAGTGCACATTAAGGAGGATCTATTAATTAATATCATACGAATGAAATAATGACAGAAAATTGGAATAACCAATATACTCGTATGTTACAACCTCTGGTTAAAATTCGTGATCGAGAACACGCTTTAAATCACCACAAGATATTAGAGGGCGACGGAGCAGTTATAGATACTGTATAAGAATATAGAAAAGGGACGATATACGATATATGGTATGTGAACGATTGACAATAAATTGACAATTTCCGTGCCCCAGTTGATAAGACGCGGTTCGACTCCCGTTGGAACTTACAGTCTGATTTCTCTCGCACCCCGTTTAATAAATATATTTCTGGTCGGTTCGATGAAATTTTATCATAGCAAAAAGTCCGCCATATTGTGTTGTATACAATAGAAATGTTAAAAAATCAATAAAAACATATTTATATTTAATTGTATCGATATGTTGTAATCCAATATAGAGCATGTGGATTATTCACAGAATGGTCATTCAAGACGGCCTCGTGTAACCGGAGAGGTTTCCTAGTGGCCGTGATGGACGCTGGTTCAAGACGCTGGTGCCAGATCGGATATCGGTTTATACGCAAAAAGGACCCAACCCACAACATGCCGCTTCTGAAATAATTGTTAGTATCGGTTTGTTTTATATTTTCCATAATGTTTGTATTATTCTACTATTACAATAACAAGAACAGAAGACTGAAGTCGTATATTATCATCCCGAGTGTTCTTCCCAATGCGCGCATTTCTATACTGTGTGTTCGGCTCCCTTCATTATTTCCCCGTCTCTGTTTGACTTCCATACATTAAAGTGGATACTATAATACTCTCGTGTTCTACCGTCTTAGCAGATTAACTAGTTATCAAACTGTGTCATTCACCTTTTATCTCCGGGAGTGAAACGTAACAAGCACGGACTCGGTTTGAAAGCTTCACGCGCCACATGTTGCTGGTCCTCGCTCTACATTACGCAGTGTAAAGTACCTTGTACTGGGAGTGAAACGATTCTAGGTGAATCTATTATCAGTCAAAATATGTAATGGACATAACACGAATGGGACAAAGTCAAAATCATCTAAATCTCAAAAATAATTAATAGATCGGTTTTCTCCGCGTACCCCAATAAAGTCAAAGTTAATGAGGGTGGAGGCTAAACTGTCAGAGATTTGAGTGTCCTCTCCCCATATATTGTATTATACAATATATATATTATTTACACTGGGCTACTGCCACTGCCACTGCCACTGCCACTGCCACTGCCACTGCCACTGCCACTGCCACTGCCACTGCCACTGCCACTGCCACTGCCACTGCCACTGCCACTGCCACTGCCACTGCCACTGCCACTGCCACTGCCACTGCCACTGCCACTGCCACGACGGAAGTGTGCATGCACCGGCACCGGTCGTTGAGATTTTAATCCTGAATATTATTAATGAATGAATGGTCTGTTTTGTGTGAATTTGTTGGTTAATTTCCTGAAAGTGTTGTTTTGAGTTCAAATAAAACGATTAAATGTCAAACTGGCTTAAATAGTCGTCTCCGGTGACAACAATGACAAGTGAAGGCATTAACACCGTCGTATAGTTCAATAGTAATTAGTCAGCTTTGGGGCTGAAGGGGTGAAGCGTAAGTTTTTGAGAATAGTTAATTTTAAATTGGGCATTCCTATAATTGACATAAATTATAAACATCTTGAAGGAATATTTAATGTATTACCCCTGAAAAAAATAAGAAAACTGAACGATTTACTTTTATTCATAAAATCATCAACTCTCACACAAATAATCCTAAATTATTCAGTACGTACTCGTACTAGTTACAGGACTGCTATCCATCGTAAACAAAATACGAGTTCCTCGAACTATCAACTAACTCCCTATAATATAATATATATAAAGAATGCATCATTTTGGGAAATCGATTGCTTTGTTTCAATAGCCGATATACTCGCACCTAAACATGTATTTTACAACAGTCTGTTGAGCTATGATATAAATGTTTAAATAGCCGATATACCCATACCTAAACATGTATTTTACAACAGTCTGTTGAGCTATGATATAAATGTTTAAATAGCCGATATACTCGCACCTAAACATGTATTTTACAAGTCTTTTGAGCTATGATATAAATGAAGGTTGATTTCAGAATTAATAAAATGTTGAAATTTTTTGCTCTGTATTTTTCTTTCTTCATGAATGTTAAGTAAGCGTGATGCTCGGTATGGTGAGGTGCGGGCAGTTGACTCGAGACGGTCCCGTATCGTATAATCAGCTGTGTATACCGTTAAACTTTTCAAATAATTTAAATTGCGTACTTACCATATATATTATTTTAATTGTTTTTTTGTTTAGTTTTATTGCACAATAATTGTTTTTTTTTAATTAAGGATTACTTTTCGTTTCATCGAATGAAGCACTCATTGCGTGTTTTTTTTTTGAGATTTTGTTTTAAGGTAGATTTGTAAAGCATCCTCCACCCGCACTTTATTCCGCGCCTTCAATTGCACTCTTCACGAGTAATGAGCATCGAATCCAATTCAGTTAATGTTTTAATTATACCGGGACTTCCGATGGATCGGCAATTAGCACCGAGCGGATTAACATCGGGTCTAGGGCGAACATTTCTCACCGAGTGACAATTCAAGAAGAACAACAAACAGAACAGGAAACCCAATGGAATGGCCCTGAGCTGAGCTGAGAGCACCGAACAGAAGATATTAGCTTGGCCGGGGACCGTGTCCGGCAGTTTGACTAATTAGAACATTAACACTCGTCCTTTATAACTTCAACACAACACAACACAACACGTTACTGCCCGTCGTATCATTTATCATCAATCGTAAATCCAAATAGGAAATATCAATATTTAGATAAACAAAACACTTTTAAACATATGGTACACACTCGTACATACCATCGTGGTTTTTCTCTGTTGGAATAGGTAAAATATACAGCGCTACACTTTCTCATCGTAAAACTCGTATATTTCGTGAACCTCCTCCGCCCGCGCACCTTCTCGTATTCCTAATACAACTTCTTCAACTTCTTATTTTTCCTTCTTTAAAAATATTATTCACTCGATCCAATCATACTTTCATCTGCCTTACGCTATCACTCCTCCCCCTCAAATTTGTGCCATAAATTCGTGTTATTAATCTTTCTTCGTTCATTTGTTTCACATGCTCAAACCATCTCAGAGTGCCCTTCTTGATCTACCTCAACACATCAGCTCTAACTTCACTTTCTTGCCTAATCACTTACTTTCGTATTTTGTCTTAAATTGTAAACCCACGTATTCTCAGTACACGCATTTCTTCAACATTTATTTGGATTTTTTTCAGTCATTTTCCACATCCACGTTTCCCTCACGTACATCAAAGTTGGTACTAAATACAACAGTGATCTTAGCGGATTTTGACACTCCCCTATTCGAGTATATACGTTTAAGTGTCCCGTTTACTTTATTTCGTAATGCTACACGCAATTCGTTATCCCTCGTAACTCTTCCATCATCTGAGAGAAAACTCCCGAAATAGTAGAATTATTCAATGTATTTCTTCGAGTTAAACCTTCTAAGTTATTCTAAGTAAACATATTCTTTTATAATGAGACATACACATCACGAGTATGTTGAGTGTTTGACTATACGAGTATATGTTATGTTACTTACAAGTACAAGTTATTTCTTACACAATAATATCGCCTTGAAAGATTTTCTATTTTTAAGTTAAATTGTATAAGTGTTGAATGTTATTACTTTTTTTAATTCCGTGTTATACTTTATTTAATGTTTACATAATATTTGGTAAGATTAATGTATGCCAAATTGTTATTCTTTTTTGAAAAATGTTAAAACGTTGGTTATACGAGTATATGCATAGGTATGTTTGGTTATACGAGTATATGTATAGGTATGTTTGGTTATACGAGTATATGTATAGGTATGTTTGGTTATACGAGTATATGTATAGGTATGTTTGGTTATACGAGTATATGTATAAGTATGTTTGGTTATACGAGTATATGTATAGGTATGTTTGGTTATACGAGTATATGTATAAGTATGTTTGGTTATACGAGTATATGTATAGGTATGTTTGGTTATACGAGTATATGTATAGGTATGTTTGGTTATACGAGTATATGTATAGGTATGTTTGGTTATACGAGTATATGTATAGGTATGTTTGGTTATACGAGTATATGTATAAGTATGTTTGGTTATACGAGTATATGTATAGGTATGTTTGGTTATACGAGTATATGTATAGGTATGTTTGGTTATACGAGTATATGTATAGGTATGTTTGGTTATACGAGTATATGTATAAGTATGTTTGGTTATACGAGTATATGTATAGGTATGTTTGGTTATACGAGTATATGTATAGGTATATTTGGATGTTTATGAACATTTCGAATGAAGGAATTGTAAAATGTTAGAGAAATCGTAAGAGTTGTATCAGAAGGTGTATGGATACGTGTCGCAATAAGAGTTGTATCAGAAGGTGTATGGATACGTGTTGCGACAAGAAAATCCAGCGATGTGTTCTATTTGCCTACTACTCGTATTACAGGAAAACGGCGTGGTGTATGTATGAATTGATAATTTGTTTTTTCCAATTGTTGCGGTACGTAAAGGACACTTAAACGTCGTTTATCCTATTAATATATTCAATAAACCTTCGCCGAGGCGGTCCAGTCTCTGTAACAAGTCGCATATCGCTTCAGTGGCGGCGATTACTCATGTCCACACGGAGTGTTGTATATTACACACGGAGGTACGAATATACGAGCGCTCGATATGCAGATGAGATGAGATGAGATGAGACGACACGAGACTGACTGCGCGTGCAGTGACTGTCCGACAGCTCGTACTGACACTCCGCCACTACTTATCTCCGTGTCACCTAACATTTCCTGGTAGCATCATATTATATTCCACACTTCACTGATAATGCGATGTCAAAGCTGGAATATAAACGGAAGAACTGCGCTACTCGTGTCGCCATCACTAGTTGCACCAAGTACGAGTATCTCTTATTCATAATATAATATTCATGTACGGCGTGAGACTTGGACTGTGAGAGCGAGCGAAAAACATAGAATAGATGCATTCGAAATGTGGTGCCAGAGAAGGATGGGATGAATTATATGGACAGTAAAGTAAAGTGAACTTAAACCATCGTTATCGTAACACTGAGAATCACCGATTAATTGTCGACAACACGAGTATACCTACGACAATACGAGTATACCTACGACAATACGAGTATACCTACGATAATACAAGCAACCTACGACAATACGAGTATACCTACGACAATACGAGTATACCTACGACAATACGAGCAACCTACGGCAATACGAGTATACCTACGACAATACGAGTATACCTACGACAATACGAGTATACCTACGACGAATCCTCCGATCCTCCTGTCGACAATACGAGTATACCTATGACAAATCCCCCGATCCTCCTGTCGAGTATACCTACGACGAATCCCCCGATCCTCCTGTCGACAATACGAGTATACCTACGACGAATCCTCCGATCCTCCTGTCGACAATACGAGCATACCTATGATGAATCTTCCGATCCTCCTGTCGACAATACGAGTATACCGACGACGAATCCTCCGATTCTTTGGACACATCGCTCCTGGCCAAGGAGACAGTCTGGAGAGGCTTGTGGTCACCGGAAGCTTGAAAGGACGAAGCACAAGAGAAAAAGTCCCAATAAGTTAGACTGACAAATAAGAGACGCAACAGGTCTACCTTTAACAATTACTCTTCGAACCGCGAAATGCAGAGATGGAAAGAGAGGAGTCCTCAGAGGCGGTCACACGAGTCATGAGCAGCACGACAGGGCGATGACTCCGCCGAGCACCGAGCACGCAACTCGGTCCACCCGAGAGATCCTGCGTCCATTCAATTGTCAATCATCATCTTACCGTCAAGAATCAACTCTCGGTCCACTGCAGGACATGTACTCGTAATTCCACTCTTCATCAGTATTCATATTTTCAATCGTGATGACTTTTTCAAGATCTGTGACCCAGCGGTACTTTATTGTACCATACTGATACTAAATACACTTGATGATGAGGTGAAAGCCTCGAAACCGGTAGGGTTATACCGTTACAAAAAGTGGAATAAACAGTGTTTGATAAAACAAATTACAATGTCTTTAAACCTCTACAATGTTAATGCTCTTAACTATAAATATGTTAATATGAATAAATACATTAACTTCTTATCAATATATTAAGAAAAACCGAAGAAAGATAGTAGAGTTTGAGAACCCCTGATACCAGTTGCAGAATGTCAATACCGCACGGTGCAGCGGAAGGGGAATGCGCTGATAACCTCTTAACGTATCTGGGACACGCGCTCCAATCTTAACAATAACAACAGACTCAAAGCACAGCCGCGCACCGCACAGCACCTCCAGCACAACACCAGTGCTGTCCAAGCCTCGGTGTCCGCTAGCACATTTGTGCGTATCTGTCGAATGATTGAATCGCCATTCCCGGTGACGAGTTTACCAGAAGACTCAGTTTAAAGTAAGATATTATGATACTTGTCCTTGCTGCTACCGGAGTAAGTAAGCCAATTTGTCATAGGCATATCCTTTTTCATAAACGGCAAGGAGCTTCAGTACTTGCAGTTTGTCTGCCGCTTTCTCCATTGGGACCCTGATAACTATGAACAGTTCAACGACATTGAGTTGAACCACATCTACTGATGTTTGCTCCCAGTTGTGTTGAGCATTAATCGTCTCGTGCAGAACATTCTTATGTGTCTTGCGCTGCCCACCGTGCTTTCTTCTGCTCCCCTTTAGCTCAAAAAAGGATATTTCTTGGAGTCAGACATTGGGCACAAAATCTTTACATATCATGTCAATACTACAGTAGTTTGCTCTCTTCAAAACTTCATTGTTCAATGACTCTGGAAGTGAATAGCTCAAAAATCAAATTGATGATAATACACCACTGTAACAAATTGCACCATGATCTGGAAATGTTAAGGCTCCAGTATTCCCGACAGTGGAGGAGGAGGATGCGAGGCTGAGGGGAAAAGATCACTTATACAATAGTTTGTCAAAAATATGCCCGTGACAGACTCTTCAAAAAATTTTTTGATACTTTCCCGGTGGACAAGGAAACAGCTTGGAGAGGATTGGAGAGGTCACTCGAAGAGTGGAAGGATGACGTACAAAAATTTCATTGCAAAAGACTGATCAAGTGAGAGATGCAACAGAACTACCCTTGACAACTGATTTTCAAACGAGATAAATGGAGATGAATTATCGAAGGCTCTCATGGGTGGCACGTTGCTCAGTCAATGGCTACACGACATGAGAATGGCTCTCACGGGTGGCACGTTGCTCAGTCAATGGCTACACGACATGAGAATGGCTCTCACGGGTGGCACGTTGCTCAGTCAATGGCTACACGACATGAGAATGGCTCTCATGGGTGGCACGTTGCTCAGTCAATGGCTACACGACATGAGAATGGCTCTCACGGGTGGCACGTTGCTCAGTCAATGGCTACACGACATGAGAATGGCTCTCACGGGTGGCACGTTGCTCAGTCAATGGCTACACGACATGAGAATGGCTCTCATGGGTGGCACGTTGCTCAGTCAATGGCTACACGACATGAGAATGGCTCTCACGGGTGGCACGTTGCTCAGTCAATGGCTACACGACATGAGAATGGCTCTCACGGGTGGCACGTTGCTCAGTCAATGGCTACACGACATGAGAATGGCTCTCATGGGTGGCACGTTGCTCAGTAAACGGCTACACGGCATGAGAATGGCTCTCATAGGTGGCATGTTGCTCAGTCAATGGCTAAACGACATGAGAATAGCTCTTATGGGTGACACGTTGCTCAGTCAATGGCTACACGACATGAGAATGACTCCACTGATTCGACCATCCCCAAAAATTGTTGAGTTTGAGAATCTCTGGCTGCGGAATATTGACACCGCGTGGTGCAGCGGAAGGTGATACTGATAACCTCTTCATGAATCTGGGACACGCGTTCTAAGTTTAACGTGTATAATAACGTAAAACACCGCTTGTAACCGCACTGCACCGTCAGCATTACACCAGGGCTGCCCAACCCTTTGTACCCTCGAGCACATTTGTGCGTGTCCAATGACCAACTGTTACTCGTGGGAAGTATAATAGAAGACACTGTACAAATTGAGGGATTAAGGTATATACGTTGCTACCACCGAAGACGACTTTGTTAACCAATTAGTGAAAGGTGAACCCTGTTACATGTAGGACATTGTGCTTCAGTACTTGCTAAGAAAGGTGAACCCTGTCACATGTAGGACATTGTGCTTCAGTACTTGCTAAGAAAGGTGAACCCTGTTACATGTAGGACATTGTGCTTCAGTACTTGCTAAGAAAGGTGAACCCTGTCACATGTAGGACATTGTGCTTCAGTACTTGCTAAGAAAGGTGAACCCTGTTACATGTAGGACATTGTGCTTCAGTACTTGCTAAGAAAGGTGAACCCTGTCACATGTAGGACATTGTGCTTCAGTACTTGCTAAGAAAGGTGAACCCTGTCACATGTAGGACATTGTGCTTCAGTACTTGCTAAGAAAGGTGAACCCTGTTACATGTAGGACATTGTGCTTCAGTACTTGCTAAGAAAGGTGAACCCTGTCACATGTAGGACATTGTGCTTCAGTACTTGCTAAGAAAGGTGAACCCTATTACATGTAGGACATTGTGCTTCAGTACTTGCTAAGAAAGGTGAACCCTGTCACATGTAGGACATTGTGCTTCAGTACTTGCTAAGAAAGGTGAACCCTGTCACATGTAGGACATTGTGCTTCAGTACTTGCTAAGAAAGGTGAACCCTGTCACATGTAGGACATTGTGCTTCAGTACTTGCTAAGAAAGGTGAACCCTGTTACATGTAGGACATTGTGCTTCAGTACTTGCTAAGAAAGGTGAACCCTGTCACATGTAGGACATTGTGCTTCAGTACTTGCTAAGAAAGGTGAACCCTGTTACATGTAGGACATTGTGCTTCAGTACTTGCTAAGAAAGGTGAACCCTGTCACATGTAGGACATTGTGCTTCAGTACTTGCTAAGAAAGGTGAACCCTGTTACATGTAGGACATTGTGCTTCAGTACTTGCTAAGAAAGGTGAACCCTGTCACATGTAGGACATTGTGCTTCAGTACTTGCTAAGAAAGGTGAACCCTGTCACATGTAGGACATTGTGCTTCAGTACTTGCTAAGAAAGGTGAACCCTATTACATGTAGGACATTGTGCTTCAGTACTTGCTTAGAATATACATCTTCCTTTACTGAATCAATTTGTTATTTTTTCTTTACTGGCGATTTCTACGGGTAAAGCGAGTTTAAAGTAAAGAAAAAGTATGACCAACGGATTTGGCCTACTTGTAGAGCAGTGAAAATACTCCCAAGTAAGGGGAGGGGGACTAGGTGCAAAGTAAACATGCAAAGGTGAGGTTTCATGAAGGAAAGTAGCGCTGAATGTGATTATGGAGATACTACGAGTACATACTCGTACATAACATAACTTATAACAGATGGTTTGTCCAAACATTGTGACAACATGCTCTAGGCAGAATCTGATTGACACTAGTAATAGGGCGCTAGGGTTTCATATTGGCTAATTGAAGGTCCAGACACTGACCAATAGTTTCTCGGAATTTTATGTGGAATGACCCAACTGTGAATGCTTTGAGAGTTATCTGAGATATCTATTATTAATGAACAACAAACATTGCGCTTTGTTGTTCAATAAAAAAATTATCTCATAAACTTGACAACACGAGCAGCCGTTAAACCCATGAACCGATATCGCATATTGGATGTCATTTATTTCATAATCATATTCATTAAATTCTTTCATTTTTTTATACAGCAGCGGCTCGTGAATATGGCTAAATAAAATATTATCGATAGAAAACTTTAAAGTATTATTTCCAGTAATTGAATACACGCAGACTAGTTTTTAGAGGTAAACGTGTATTTCTCAAGGCAAATATATGATTATTGAAATAATGGTACAAAAAATTTAATAATACCACACAATACGAAATCATTAAAAATATTACAGTAATTTTAATAATGAAAATATTCAACAAGTTTTCAAACACGGATCGCAATACGCTCCGACAGAGATTATCTTCAGTGTTGTTCGTGCATTTGGAATGCATTATGTTATATACCCGCAGGTAGACCTTTGGGAGGTTACCAGGCAGTCAACATCTCGAGAGCAGTCCTGATAATAGAGAACAGCAGGTCTAACTGAGAGAAAGGAGAAGAAAAATAAAGTAGAAATAAAATAAATAAACTCGAGTTTAGGAACATTAAAGACAGAACATAAATAACAATAATTTTTTCAGACTTCGCTAACAACTTAATTGAAAATAATAATTCTTT
Source organism: Odontocerum albicorne (assembly GCA_949825065.1). Taxonomy (NCBI): domain Eukaryota; kingdom Metazoa; phylum Arthropoda; class Insecta; order Trichoptera; family Odontoceridae; genus Odontocerum; species Odontocerum albicorne. Next base: position 214,561 of record OX463866.1, read on the forward strand.
TTATATCAATCGTGGTTTGCGGATTCTACACATACGCCGAGGGGGATTGCAGCTTGACTATTTGCAGATTCTCGAGATTAGAAAAAGTATAAAATGAAGTCTAGATATTATAAACAATCAAACCAATTTTAATAACAGTCCTCTGCTTAATATGTTTCCCATTTAAAATCCCCCCCCCCTTGGATATCCAGACCCTGGTCTGCACGGAAGATTATTTTTTCCCCGCCCCATTTACCATTGAATCACAACTCTCCCCCTTCTCTTCCCCTACCTCATTCCTCTTATACTATGTACACTTGCAGAGGAAATATATTGTGAGCAAATTAGTTTATCTTGACCTGACGATGAAGACGGAGGGAGGTGTACGAAACCGGTAGTAAACTCAAAATAAACCAGTGGTGAACACAACACATGTAAAATACTCGTAAGTGTTTTATCTATTTTTTTTATTTCTTCTTACATAAAACATGGAACCACAAAGTGAAACTAAAGTCTTTTCGAAGATTCAACAAAAAAAATTAAGATTTTATGCTTTTCCAGTTCACCGCTCAAGTTTTCCAGTTTACCGCTCAACATTTTTCACGTTATCTAGAACTGTTCAATTATGTTCATATAAATTTTTATACAAACAAAAAAAATGTTTATTTGTATAAAAATGAATATGTACATGATGGATGCTGTCGCTGTGCTTTCATTATTTTCAAATTGTTTATTGATATTTAATTGTGGATCAGGGTATTGATTCATACGAGTATTGCAATCAGGATTATTGTATTTTTCCACACGTGTATGTATTGAATGAATTACTTATGCGAGAGAATTTTTGTTTTTGTTTTTCCTAAACGAATTATTTGTTTTCAGGGACCCTTCCATGCGCGGGATACAGCCCTGAGCCTTGGTCTGTTGCGTGCTTGTGTATGCTTTTTTTTATTGTAATTATGTATAAATAATATTAACGTTTTAATGTTTATACTTTGTAACATCTCGTGTTATGTATAAATACGCTCTAAAATTTTAACGTAAATTATTAAAAAAAAAACAAAAATTATCAGCTTTGTAATTCAACATAATTAATTTGATAACAAATTAACGATCATCTTGAAAGGAATAAATAAAGATAGATAAGTATTATTCACCATCATAAAGATGAAGTTTGAGAACTTTGGACATATAATTGGAACAGAAAAAGATGAGGTCATCTGACTGATATTAGAGGGGATAATTCAAGATAGAAGAAGTGCAAGGAAAAGACACACCTCCCGGTTGAAAAACTAACGGAAGTGGTTTCATTGTGGTGCCATACATTTCTTTAAAGCTGCTGTCTCAGAGGTCAGGATAGCCATGGCGATCTCCAATCTTCAAAGAGGAGGAAACTCTGTAGAAAATAAATCGCCACATAACGCCACTGAATGAGATTAAGTTCATCAAGTATAAATATTTTATAAAACAATAACAATGTATAACAATAATATTGATACACAATCTAGAGTAAACACCTCTCGGTGTCCCCCTGACCTCTGCCCTCTGCCCTCTGCCCTCTGCGCTACTCCAATAACCGCGATCCCCGGCTCCGTCCCTAATGAGAGCACTCTTCTGTTCCACAACTGATCCACTTCGATATCTCCATAATCACCATTTGATGATCTCGGATCACTCTAGGTATCGGTCGGCTCCGACAAACAGTATCGTATCATAGTCTTGTTGTTAGCAATAAATTGTTATGTCAGGTTTTATTGCCAGGTGACAATGCAACCACCAGGTTACACTGATCCAACTAACCAGATTGATGTTATCCTAGGTATTAAGTGGAAACCAGATTGCATTTTTTTTTCTTCAAATAGGTGCCAACGAGAATCGAACCTACAACACCCGGTTAGGGCGACAGGTATCTTAACACGGAGGTTGTCGTTATCATTCGCGTGGTATGAGTAACTTATCAGTGTATGGAAGTTCAGATGAGGGTAGAATGAATGTTGTAGCTGTGTTAACGATCCTACCACTTAAAAACGAGTATTGGGTTTTAAAAAAAAATCGTAAAATTACCAAAAAAAACCATGAATATCACTTGAAGATATTTTTTATGCAAATATTTTATTTTTGCTAGTACTTATGACTCGTAATTCTCAAAAACGCCAAAATGTAGTCTTCAAAGAACTAATGTATCATAAATAGTACAGTTAAGTCATTTTCAGGAAAAAATACGTTCTCATGACATAAAAGCGTCTTGAAGGTTTCATTGCGCTCTATACATTGTATACATGGAATCGTAAGTACCCATTGCGCTCTACACATTGTATACATGGAGTCGTAAGTACCCATTACGCTCTACACATTGTATACATGGAGTCATAAGTACCCATTGCGCTCTGCAGATTGTATACATGGAATTGTAAGTACCCATTGCGCTCTACACATTGTATACATGGAATTGTAAGTACCCATTGCGCTCTACACATTGTATACGTGGAATTGTAAGTACCCATTGCGCTCTACACATTGTATACATGGAATTGTAAGTACCCATTGCGCTCTACACATTGTATACGTGGAATTGTAAGTACCCATTGCGCTCTACACATTGTATACATGGAATTGTAAGTACCCATTGCGCTCTACACATTGTATACATGGAATTGTAAGTACCCATTGCGCTCTACACATTGTATACGTGGAATTGTAAGTACCCATTGCGCTCTACACATTGTATACATGGAATTGTAAGTACCCATTGCGCTCTACACATTGTATACGTGGAATTGTAAGTACCCATTGCGCTCTACACATTGTATACATGGAATTGTAAGTACCCATTGCGCTCTACACATTGTATACGTGGAATTGTAAGTACCCATTGCGCTCTACACATTGTATACATGGAATTGTAAGTACCCATTGCGCTCTACACATTGTATACATGGAATTGTAAGTACCCATTGCGCTCTACACATTGTATACGTGAAATTGTAAGTACCCATTGCGCTCTACACATTGTATACATGGAATTGTAAGTACCCATTGCGCTCTACACATTGTATACATGGAATTGTAAGTACCCATTGCGCTCTACACATTGTATACATGGAATTGTAAGTACCCATTGCGCTCTACACATTGTATACGTGGAATTGTAAGTACCCATTGCGCTCTACACATTGTATACATGGAATTGTAAGTACCCATTGCGCTCTACACATTGTATACATGGAATTGTAAGTACCCATTGCGCTCTACACATTGTATACGTGGAATTGTAAGTACCCATTGCGCTCTACACATTGTATACATGGAATTGTAAGTACCCATTGCGCTCTACACATTGTATACATGGAATTGTAAGTACCCATTGCGCTCTACACATTGTATACGTGGAATTGTAAGTACCCATTGCGCTCTACACATTGTATACATGGAATTGTAAGTACCCATTGCGCTCTACACATTGTATACATGGAATTGTAAGTACCCATTGCGCTCTACACATTGTATACGTGGAATTGTAAGTACCCATTGCGCTCTACACATTGTATACATGGAATTGTAAGTACCCATTGCGCTCTACACATTGTATACGTGGAATTGTAAGTACCCATTGCGCTCTACACATTGTATACATGGAATTGTAAGTACCCATTGCGCTCTACACATTGTATACGTGGAATTGTAAGTACCCATTGCGCTCTACACATTGTATACGTGGAATTGTAAGTACCCATTGCGCTCTACACATTGTATACGTGGAATTGTAAGTACCCATTGCGCTCTACACATTGTATACATGGAATTGTAAGTACCCATTGCGCTCTACACATTGTATACGTGGAATTGTAAGTACCCATTGCGCTCTACACATTGTATACATGGAATTGTAAGTACCCATTGCGCTCTACACATTGTATACATGGAATTGTAAGTACCCATTGCGCTCTACACATTGTATACGTGGAATTGTAAGTACCCATTGCGCTCTACACATTGTATACATGGAATTGTAAGTACCCATTGCGCTCTACACATTGTATACGTGGAATTGTAAGTACCCATTGCGCTCTACACATTGTATACATGGAATTGTAAGTACCCATTGCGCTCTACACATTGTATACGTGGAATTGTAAGTACCCATTGCGCTCTACACATTGTATACGTGGAATTGTAAGTACCCATTGCGCTCTACACATTGTATACGTGGAATTGTAAGTACCCATTGCGCTCTACACATTGTATACATGGAATTGTAAGTACCCATTGCGCTCTACACATTGTATACGTGGAATTGTAAGTACCCATTGCGCTCTACACATTGTATACGTGGAATTGTAAGTACCCATTGCGCTCTACACATTGTATACGTGGAATTGTAAGTACCCATTGCGCTCTACACATTGTATACATGGAATTGTAAGTACCCATTGCGCTCTACACATTGTATACGTGGAATTGTAAGTACCCATTGCGCTCTACACATTGTATACATGGAATTGTAAGTACCCATTGCGCTCTACACATTGTATACGTGGAATTGTAAGTACCCATTGCGCTCTACACATTGTATACGTGGAATTGTAAGTACCCATTGCGCTCTACACATTGTATACATGGAATTGTAAGTACCCATTGCGCTCTACACATTGTATACATGGAATTGTAAGTACCCATTGCGCTCTACACATTGTATACGTGGAATTGTAAGTACCCATTGCGCTCTACACATTGTATACATGGAATTGTAAGTACCCATTGCGCTCTACACATTGTATACGTGGAATTGTAAGTACCCATTGCGCTCTACACATTGTATACATGGAATTGTAAGTACCCATTGCGCTCTACACATTGTATACGTGGAATTGTAAGTACCCATTGCGCTCTACACATTGTATACATGGAATTGTAAGTACCCATTGCGCTCTACACATTGTATACATGGAATTGTAAGTACCCATTGCGCTCTACACATTGTATACGTGGAATTGTAAGTACCCATTGCGCTCTACACATTGTATACATGGAATTGTAAGTACCCATTGCGCTCTACACATTGTATACATGGAATTGTAAGTACCCATTGCGCTCTACACATTGTATACATGGAATTGTAAGTACCCATTGCGCTCTACACATTGTATACGTGGAATTGTAAGTACCCATTGCGCTCTACACATTGTATACATGGAATTGTAAGTACCCATTGCGCTCTACACATTGTATACATGGAATTGTAAGTACCCATTGCGCTCTACACATTGTATACGTGGAATTGTAAGTACCCATTGCGCTCTACACATTGTATACATGGAATTGTAAGTACCCATTGCGCTCTACACATTGTATACATGGAATTGTAAGTACCCATTGCGCTCTACACATTGTATACGTGGAATTGTAAGTACCCATTGCGCTCTACACATTGTATACATGGAATTGTAAGTACCCATTGCGCTCTACACATTGTATACGTGGAATTGTAAGTACCCATTGCGCTCTACACATTGTATACATGGAATTGTAAGTACCCATTGCGCTCTACACATTGTATACATGGAATTGTAAGTACCCATTGCGCTCTACACATTGTATACATGGAATTGTAAGTACCCATTGCGCTCTACACATTGTATACATGGAATTGTAAGTACCCATTGCGCTCTACACATTGTATACGTGGAATTGTAAGTACCCATTGCGCTCTACACATTGTATACATGGAATTGTAAGTACCCATTGCGCTCTACACATTGTATACGTGGAATTGTAAGTACCCATTGCGCTCTACACATTGTATACATGGAATTGTAAGTACCCATTGCGCTCTACACATTGTATACGTGGAATTGTAAGTACCCATTGCGCTCTACACATTGTATACATGGAATTGTAAGTACCCATTGCGCTCTACACATTGTATACATGGAATTGTAAGTACCCATTGCGCTCTACACATTGTATACGTGGAATTGTAAGTACCCATTGCGCTCTACACATTGTATACATGGAATTGTAAGTACCCATTGCGCTCTACACATTGTATACGTGGAATTGTAAGTACCCATTGCGCTCTACACATTGTATACGTGGAATTGTAAGTACCCATTGCGCTCTACACATTGTATACGTGGAATTGTAAGTACCCATTGCGCTCTACACATTGTATACATGGAATTGTAAGTACCCATTGCGCTCTACACATTGTATACGTGGAATTGTAAGTACCCATTGCGCTCTACACATTGTATACGTGGAATTGTAAGTACCCATTGCGCTCTACACATTGTATACATGGAATTGTAAGTACCCATTGCGCTCTACACATTGTATACGTGGAATTGTAAGTACCCATTGCGCTCTACACATTGTATACATGGAATTGTAAGTACCCATTGCGCTCTACACATTGTATACGTGGAATTGTAAGTACCCATTGCGCTCTACACATTGTATACGTGGAATTGTAAGTACCCATTGCGCTCTACACATTGTATACATGGAATTGTAAGTACCCATTGCGCTCTACACATTGTATACGTGGAATTGTAAGTACCCATTGCGCTCTACACATTGTATACGTGGAATTGTAAGTACCCATTGCGCTCTACACATTGTATACGTGGAATTGTAAGTACCCATTGCGCTCTACACATTGTATACGTGGAATTGTAAGTACCCATTGCGCTCTACACATTGTATACGTGGAATTGTAAGTACCCATTGCGCTCTACACATTGTATACGTGGAATTGTAAGTACCCATTGCGCTCTACACATTGTATACGTGGAATTGTAAGTACCCATTGCGCTCTACACATTGTATACGTGGAATTGTAAGTACCCATTGCGCTCTACACATTGTATACATGGAATTGTAAGTACCCATTGCGCTCTACACATTGTATACGTGGAATTGTAAGTACCCATTGCGCTCTACACATTGTATACGTGGAATTGTAAGTACCCATTGCGCTCTACACATTGTATACATGGAATTGTAAGTACCCATTGCGCTCTACACATTGTATACGTGGAATTGTAAGTACCCATTGCGCTCTACACATTGTATACGTGGAATTGTAAGTACCCATTGCGCTCTACACATTGTATACATGGAATTGTAAGTACCCATTGCGCTCTACACATTGTATACGTGGAATTGTAAGTACCCATTGCGCTCTACACATTGTATACGTGGAATTGTAAGTACCCATTGCGCTCTACACATTGTATACGTGGAATTGTAAGTACCCATTGCGCTCTACACATTGTATACGTGGAATTGTAAGTACCCATTGCGCTCTACACATTGTATACGTGGAATTGTAAGTACCCATTGCGCTCTACACATTGTATACGTGGAATTGTAAGTACCCATTGCGCTCTACACATTGTATACGTGGAATTGTAAGTACCCATTGCGCTCTACACATTGTATACGTGGAATTGTAAGTACCCATTGCGCTCTACACATTGTATACATGGAATTGTAAGTACCCATTGCGCTCTACACATTGTATACGTGGAATTGTAAGTACCCATTGCGCTCTACACATTGTATACGTGGAATTGTAAGTACCCATTGCGCTCTACACATTGTATACATGGAATTGTAAGTACCCATTGCGCTTTACACATTGTATACGTGGAATTGTAAGTACCCATTGCGCTCTACACATTGTATACGTGGAATTGTAAGTACCCATTGCGCTCTACACATTGTATACGTGGAATTGTAAGTACCCATTGCGCTCTACACATTGTATACGTGGAATTGTAAGTACCCATTGCGCTCTACACATTGTATACGTGGAATTGTAAGTACCCATTGCGCTCTACACATTGTATACGTGGAATTGTAAGTACCCATTGCGCTCTACACATTGTATACGTGGAATTGTAAGTACCCATTGCGCTCTACACATTGTATACGTGGAATTGTAAGTACCCATTGCGCTCTACACATTGTATACATGGAATTGTAAGTACCCATTGCGCTCTACACATTGTATACGTGGAATTGTAAGTACCCATTGCGCTCTACACATTGTATACGTGGAATTGTAAGTACCCATTGCGCTCTACACATTGTATACATGGAATTGTAAGTACCCATTGCGCTCTACACATTGTATACGTGGAATTGTAAGTACCCATTGCGCTCTACACATTGTATACGTGGAATTGTAAGTACCCATTGCGCTCTACACATTGTATACGTGGAATTGTAAGTACCCATTGCGCTCTACACATTGTATACGTGGAATTGTAAGTACCCATTGCGCTCTGCAGATTGCATACATGGAGTCGTAAGTACCCATTGCGTTCTGCAGATTCTATACCTGGAATCGTAAGTACTCATTTCAGGTCCTTTTGATTTAAATGTCTTTCTTAGTAACAACATTAATTGCTCAATATGGTAAAATATGCCAAAATGCAGTCGTGATAAAAGGAAAAACGTGTGGAAAATACCAGTTGTTTTATTCGTTTAACGCAAAAATACTTCTACTTAGCCATTAGAGCCAACATTAAAACAACAGCTCGCTGTTTTAAATTCATTAAAGAACCCATTAATGCAACTTTATGGCCTGCTTTATGCAAGAATGCTACTCCTTACGTTATATCAAAGGTACAAACATTTCGTAAATATGATTTTAAGATATTTTAACTTAAAATAGTTTCCAAACAACGACTCAAAAGTATAAAAATAGCAATTTACAGCATTAAATAAGTCAAAGGACCCCTTAGTACTACGTTGTAGTTAAACTTGCTCGAACTATCGACCCAAAAGTGCTATAAAAACTGGTCAAATATCATCTCAAAGGTAAAAACGTTTCATAAAGATATTCTAACGACCCTCTGTACGCTTAAATACTTTTCTACAGGCTCAAACGTGTAAAAATCTAATACTACTCACTGCCTACCCATCAGAGAGAGACAGCGTGATGGTATGTATTGCATGTATCTACGAGTATATGATATATACAAACAAATATCTTAAATGAATGTCTGATTCTTCAAAGGAATCTATTATAAATATTTTATACAAATTATTCGAGTTAAAAGTCTTAGCAGAAGATATTCAAAATGAACAAATAGCTATGTTATGCACGTGATGTGGGTCTAGGGATGCTGGTGATTGCGCGAGATCAGTTGGGAAGGTGTGCAAGAGGAAGAGGAAGGTATCCTAACATATGGGATGGACCTCTTCAGGCGCCGCATCCAACATGCCCCAGCCTAGGGAGGGATGGGGACAGGTGGTGGGGTGGGCCGAGTTTAAGGCAGCAAAAGACTACGCCCCTTATTATAGCTTTGAACAAATGGTGAAGAAGAAGAAATGAAATGGCCCCGAGAACTGTCCATAACTACTCGTATGTCCATAACCTCGGAGTTATATTTGATGAGAATCCGAATTTCGTTCCGCGTATATTGTAGATAGAATAACATATGTAGCATTGTTCAAACAGGGCTCATGCTGAGACTTGGTAATGTACGAGTAGATAGAATAACATATGTAGCATTGTTCAAACAGGGCTCATGCTGAGACTTGGTAATGTAGATAGAATAACATATGTAGCATTGTTCAAACAGGGCTCATGCTGAGACTTGGTAATGTAGATAGAATAATATATATAGCATTGTTCAAATAGGGCTCATGCTGAGACTTGATAATGTAGATAGAATAACATATGTAGCATTGTTCAAACAGGGCTCATGCTAAGACTTGGTAATGACTTATTCAACCAATAAGAAATATATTTATTAGATCTTAAGTGAAAACCAAACTAAAAGAACTTTTTTTGAAATATTTGGGTTCTAGCGGGAATCGAACCCGCAACCTCCGAGTCGGAAGACAGGCATCGTGTCAACTAGACCATGGAGAACATTGAATTCAAAGCATCACGCATTTTCTCTATTAGAACAGGAAGATAGAACAATACATACAAAGCATCACGCATTTTCCCTATTGGAACAGGAAGAGAGAACAGCTCGCAAATATACTCGTATTAAGGATAGCTCTGACATTTTACATTTACTTCTCTCAAAATATCACTTGATCTAACCACACTTTCCATTGTCTTTCTCTACCACGCCTTCTACTCATGTTTGCAATGTATATTTGTTTTCTCAATCTATCTTAATTCATTCGTTCCACGTGCTCAGTGCTCATGTCAGTGTCCATTATCTTATTGGACACATTAACCTGAAGTCCACATTCTTGCCTATTCACTTCATTATATTGATGACGATCAATACGACGTTTATGTCGAAAAATTTAACGCAAATTGCAGTGTTTCCGTTTTATAAACTTTAAACCTCAGATTTAAACCCAAGAAATGAGTTGGACTATGGTCTGTTGCTGGAAGTCATGAGTCGACAGCCTTGGCAGGTAGAAGAAATACGTTTCACTTCACATTATTTAGGATTATCATTATCAGCTCATGTCGTAGGCCCGGCCCACCCGGCTAAATGTTTTGTTCTATAGTGAAGTGGTTACATATTGTAACATAGGCCCGGCCCACCCGGCTGAATATTTTGTTCTATAGTGAAGTGGTTACATATTGTAACATAGGCCCGGCTCGCCCGGCTAAATGTTTTGTTCTATAGTGAAGTGGTTACATATTGCAACATAGGCACGGCCCACCCGGCTAAATGTTTTGTTCTATAGTGAAGTGGTTACATATTGTAGGCCCAGCCCACCCGGCTAAATGTTTTGTTCTATAGTGAAGTGGTTACATATTGTAGGCCCAGCCCACCCGGCTAAATGTTTTGTTCTATAGTGAAGTGGTTACATATTGTAGGCCCAGCCCACCCGGCTAAATGTTTTGTTCTATAGTGAAGTGGTTACATATTGTAGGCCCAGCCCACCCGGCTAAATGTTTTGTTCTATAGTGAAGTGGTTACATATTGTAGGCCCAGCCCACCCGGCTAAATGTTTTGTTCTATAGTGAAGTGGTTACATATTGTAGGCCCAGCCCACCCGGCTAAATGTTTTGTTCTATAGTGAAGTGGTTACATATTGTAGGCCCAGCCCACCCGGCTAAATGTTTTGTTCTATAGTGAAGTGGTTACATATTGTAGGCCCAGCCCACCCGGCTAAATGTTTTGTTCTATAGTGAAGTGGTTACATATTGTAGGCCCAGCCCACCCGGCTAAATGTTTTGTTCTATAGTGAAGTGGTTACATATTGTAGGCCCAGCCCACCCGGCTAAATGTTTTGTTCTATAGTGAAGTGGTTACATATTGTAGGCCCAGCCCACCCGGCTAAATGTTTTGTTCTATAATGAAGTGGTTACATATTGTAGGCCCAGCCCACCCGGCTAAATGTTTTGTTCTATAGTGAAGTGGTTACATATTGTAGGCCCAGCCCACCCGGCTAAATGTTTTGTTCTATAGTGAAGTGGTTACATATTGTAGGTGACACCCACCCGGCTAAATGTTTTGTTCTATAGTGAAGTGGTTACATATTGTAGGCGACACCCATCCGGCTAAATGTTTTGTTCTATAGTGAAGTGGTTACATATTGTAGGTGACACCCACCCGGCTAAATGTTTTGTTCTATAGTGAAGTGGTTACATATTGTAGGCGACACCCATCCGGCTAAATGTTTTGTTCTATAGTGAAGTGGTTACATATTGTAGGCCCAATGTTTTATTTTATAGTGAAGTGGTTACAACGGATTAACTGTATAATTCTTGCATAATATGGACATTGATGGACTTTAGTGTGACCTTAACTAATTTCAGGAGGAAAGAGATAGAAGCTGTATTGGCGGGGATGAAATAATTAACAAGTATGAATTTGCCTTATTATATTATGTTATACTATTTTTGAATGGTTTGGACATGTAGAGCTATGAGTGAAGAAAGATTAACAAAACAAATATACAGTACGAATGTTGGCATAAAGCGTGGTAGAAGTAGAGGAAGAGGAAGATCAATTAAAGTATGGTTATATCGAGATAATAATATTTTGAAAGAAGGAAACGTAGAAAGTCAGAAAAATCGTAGAGTATTAAAGATAAGGTGAGTGGAAATGGAAAGGGTGTAAGATGTTTATCGAGATATGAAAATCTAGCGCTCCCTCCCCTCTGCCTACCCCAACAAGGGTGATGGTTTGTATGCATAACGTTGCTTATATTTATTTATAAGTAAACGGTACAAAGTACATTAAGTATAACAAAAATAGCAAATAAATTTAAAAGAGTCAGCAGTGAATGCTCGACACATTCAGTTTGACAGTTTGACAGATTAATACAAAATAAAATATAATTTTACACAATTACAAAAAAAAATATTAAGAATGCAACAGGTATCTAATCGTAAAATGACATGGGCCGTCCACAGGCGCACAGCCCGCACTGGGCAAAAATACATACAAAATACATTGAAAAACAAAATACAAAAAAAAAACAATAATTAATTAACAAGCGGTTCGAAAAAGGTCTTCAAGAGTCCTCGACAGACACGCGGGATCCCATTTCAATTCAGACGCTCGGATATTCGGAAATGTCTTTTGAAGCACGCCTTAAAGGTCAGCAAACTAACTCGGAATACATCCGAGACCGCGGCGTACACATTCCCGATCCTGCGCAGTCTAATCTAGGTGTGGGGAAATTCGCTAAATAATTTGTTCTATAATTTTCACATAGAAATATCATATATCTTGCAGGCTAATAATTCTTGTCGGAACTCGAATGCTAATCAATTCCAAGAGCTTCTCGAATGCTAATCAATTCCAAGAGCTTCTCGAATTCTAATCAATTCTAAGAGCTTCAGACAATCGATCATTCCATTAACGACCTTGAAATTATATTTCAATGTTGAATTTAATTTCGTAGGAGTTGTATGAAGAAGTGTGTGAATATATGTATAATATGGCGGGATAGTAGATATACCCCAACACCGAGAGAGAGAGAGAGAGAGACAGAGAGACACCATTCTGGAGACTTGACCTCTGCAGAAGTCACCCGACCATCAGGCCGAAGTAAGTTCTCACTCCACGCTTCGAGGAGCGGGGCAATGCTTGATCTCGCCAGGCTGGCTGCTCTGGCAGCTCCACCTTCTCTTGTCAGGCTCCACTGATTCCACTGAGACCGGGTTATGCAAAATATTAAACACTGACCCAGTTCCACTTGTCGAGCCTATGACATGTGTCAATTTTTTGTCTCGATATGTCACTACTGTTTGTCAGAATTAACTAAACTAAACTAAATGCAATTGTCGCCGACATCTCACGAAGCGGTCCACTCGAACGTTCTAAATACTCGTCGAGTGCAACACAGATTTTTGGGTCACATTAACTTTAAGTTACGAGTAGGTCTTAAAAATAATACATGCGAGTATATCACGTGACCGAGTTGTCGAGACACTTATCTCCCAGTTGTCTCCCGAGGGTCGTGGGTTGGATTCCCGTTGGAACCCGATATTTTTTAATAAGTTTTCCGGTTTGGATTTGACTCAATGCTCATTTCACATATTTTTGGTTGGGTAAAAAGATTTCCACTTTGTACTTATACGAAAAAGTGTAATATAAATACGGTGCAACCCCCAGCCTAGAGAGAACACAAATATAAAAACGGTGTAACCCCCACCCTAGGGAGAACACAAATATAAATACAGTGCAGCCCCCAGCCCAGAAAGAACATAAATATAAATACAGTGCAGCATCCAGCCCAGGTAGAACAAAAATGTTTGAATCTTATCATATAGTAGGTTTGATATCTATAGTATATATCTACTCGTATGATAGTCATAAATCTTCAATAATGACGGAAAGAAATTTCTTTTCGACGTGACGCTTGTTTGCTTCTGTTCGCTTCGTGTTGTCGTACGAGTATTGCTGATTCTCAAGAGACACGACACGATCCGATCGTCTCGCGGACTCCCAATCTGAATATTAAATGTATTCCATAAAAATATGAATAGTTTTGACCATTTGGCCATAAATGAACGAATAACTAAAGGTTTTTGTTAATTCGAACCTTGGATCCGGCATCATGACGTGACTTGCGGTTTTTCCCTTCTTTATTCTGATGATATTTTTAAATGACAATATAATTCAACAGACTGGTTATCACCAGCCATGTACATGTACATGTACTCGTAGTTATCTCGAATACAATTTGATGATTTGAGAAGAAACGATATTAGATACCATATCTAAGAAACTATTTTAGATACCATCTCTAAGAGCCTCGAATAGAATTTGTTCCTTAAACGGCGCTATATAAAGTGACATTTTACTTTTATTATTTCAACATAATTTTCTTTAAGATAACCTTCAGAATTCCGATTCTCAAAACCGAGTTTAATGGACCAGTGAACTATAACCAAACCGAAAATCAGCAAACTCTGCCCACTAAGCGGCAGCGGCAGCGGCAGCGGCAGGCCTTGAACCTGGCCAATGTGGATGTGGATGCAGCCGGACATTTAATGTTTGACCATGTCCACCCACGTAATGAAGCGTAATATAAGGAAAGGCAATGCCAAATTATGTATAAAAGAAGAATAAAAAATAACAATCTGAGGTTATTGAGACACGTCTAATGAATGATGGCAAAAGATCTAACGAATAGATAGGATAGGATATCTCTCGATGTCAGTCATCCTGCGGATTTAAGACGCCTGTAGGATGCACTCGAAGACAACCATTTTATGAAGTCTTACGATCGTGCATGTATGAATGAATAAATGAACACTACACAAAAGAAAGTAGTATCCACCTTAATCCAGATACAGAACGAACGAATGGCCATTACACACGACGAGTAGAATAGAAAGTGGGGGATCAGGGGATCAGGGGAACGGCCCGGCCCAGCCCGGCCCATCTTTGTTGTACCGGCTGCGTATTAACATATTAAGTGAGACCGGTCACGCTCCCGCTCCCGTTCCCGATCCAACTTGCGCTGCGACTCTGCAGTGGTTATCTCGCGGACCGGGACTTATGCTAGATGACAGAACAGGGCCATCCACAGAAATGAGCTGCCCTGGGAGGAATCATTTCAGTTTACTTATTTGTGGAAATTGTCGGTTGTGATATTATTACATATCGGAAGATCTACAAAAGTCCCTTTGTGGTTCATCTTCTTGCGGTAAGTATTGCTCGGTTTTCTTTTCAGATATATTTTACTAAACATATGCAGATGCGGGAAAGTGCACAATGCCATGGCCGCAGCTCCCTATCCTAAGGTCCACTTTATTTTATTAACGTGTCAATATTTTAAAACTCGCAATAACAGAGATGTCATAACATAATACTCGTAGCTACTCCCAAATAACAGAGATATCATAACATAATACTCGTAGCTACTCCCAAATAACAGAGATATCATAACATAATAATCGTAGCTACTCCCAAATAACAGAGATATCATAACATAATACTCGTAGCTACTCCCAAATAACAGAGATATCATAACATAATACTCGTAGCTACTCCCAAATAACAGAGATATCATAACATAATACTCGTAGCTACTCCCAAATAACAGAGATATCATAACATAATAATCGTAGCTACTCCCAAATGATTCGTACCACAAACTCTACAATAACTGTTGATGTGAAGACGACGGAAAACGACTATGTTTTTTTGGTTCTACTAATGAGCCTTCCGCTTTTTATAGCTACGAGAATTAATTAATATGTGACTCGCACTTTGTCACCGTACTCGTTGGAAATATCACATCACACGGGGAAAGGTACAACACTAACGTTGGAAATATCACATCACACGGGGAAAGGTACAACACTAACGTTGGAAATATCACATCACACGGGGAAAGGTACAACACTTACGTTGGAAATATCACATCACACGGGGAAAGGTACAACACTAACGAAACGTTTACAGCAGCGAGTTTTATTACTAGGCGAGCTTTTAAACCAGATTTTTACGGAAAAAAGTCCCATTCCGATGTTACATACGAGTATGTGTTGCCAACACGTGCGATGTTTCAACACCTACTTCGAAGGTTACATTTTTATGATATTTTGCAATTACTGGCAAATATATTACTTAATCCATCATTCTCATTGTTTTCTGCAGTAACACGCCATTTAATATTTATGTCTATAATAACACGTTACGTTTATATACTTCCCAGATAATAAAAATATTAATTTTAATAAATAAGTATAAAAAAATAATTAACAAAAGGAAACAAATAATTTCACATCAATTAAAAATGAATTCAGCATTTAATATATGACTTGAGCAGAACATGAGCCACTTCTCTCCTCTCCTCTCCTCTCCTCTCCTCTCCTCTCCCTCTTAATGGTTCATAATATGACACATATTATATTGTATATCTATGTGTGCATTCATTTTTATTTGTATTGAACGAGAGCCGAGAGCAAAGCGGCGCACATTGGACCGAAAACCAAAGAAATGGAGGAGATAAATGGAATAATTAACACATGTGTCGCATTATATTGTATTATATTTTCATTGTTGTGCAGGTGCATATCTGAATCGACTCGCACATCACATTTAGTGGTACTGCAATGACAACAGAGTCAACTATTTCTGATGGAACTCCATTCAGTCTTACATCATAAATATTCCGACCCATCCCCTTCTCTGCTCTGGTCTGGTAGTGTAAAATGATAGTTTTATTTCCTGTATTTGAAGTTTTCTGCGAAATTCCTCGTAACTTGCTGGGTTATTTAAACTCGAGGCGTTAAACAGCTCAATTAGTATATTAACTGCGTTGTGAGTTTAATTCAGAGTTAGGTCGCATGTCATTATCGCGAGTAATTTTCCACACCCGGTTGTGTCGCAATCGGGAGATTCTCAATTGAGTTATGCCTTATTTGTCTTTGTCTTTAAATTACGTCAAGCTCATTAAAAATAACGAAGGTTTCGATTTCTATTGTATATTTCGCTAGACTGATCGTATACAGTACGTTGAGTTTACTATTATGTTATTATCTCTTACAACTAAGAACGATATTTAAGAAACCTAAAGTTAAAACCAGAATAATTATCTATTAAAAAAAATTAAACAGGAATCAAACCCGCGACACACGAATTTGAAGACATGTTTTTACCGACTAGAACATAGAGGTCGTCAATAAATATAATGGAAATGACGCTTTCCCCCGCATTAAGGGATACAGTGTAGTTTTTTATCAATTTCATAGCAATAAAATCAAGGACTTTGATATAAATGCATCTAAATAACGTATTAACCCCGTCATTTTTATTGTAATAGCTCTGTTATCTATTATTATTTTCGGTATCAAAAAGTTTCTCAATCTTCGGAGTGCATTCTCGATCGGGTTCGCGACATACCTCGACAGGCTCGTTTCTTCGTCCATACTTCAAGACCTTAGCGGTGGAATCGGCCTAGACCGAGAAACGAACCCGAGACCTTCGCTTCCCGTTTTGACAAATTGAACAAAACAGAAGGAAAGAGATAATAAAATATATAATTAATGCATTCGAGAGAATTTGCATTACGAAAAGTATCTGACATGTTTGTGTAATCCAGGGGTTGGGAAACTTTTAACCTTGATGAAAGCTTTTTTTTTAGTATTTTTACAAGCAATTGTGTGTATTTTATTAGGTTGACCTATACAAGATAAGAACACCTCTTTATGAACTTTAAACTAAACAATACAAAAAAACGTATTTATTTACTTTTTAGGTTATCTTTTGCCATTTATTTACTTTTTAGGTAAGTTGAACCTTTACAAGGTAAATTTTCTTTAGGTTGCTTTTAGGTTTATCCTATACCGGTAAAAAAAAAAAAAAAAAAATATATATATATATATATATATATATATATATATATGTGTGTGTGTGTGTGTATACAGTACGTAGAGAGAGGATATAGTAGATCTTCTTCCCATGACTTCATCACACACGCTTGTCTCTTCCCATGACTTCATCACACACGCTTGTCTCTTTATCATAATTCTTAACTTTTCTTCACTTTACATTTCTACCTAACATTTAAACACATCCGAATCAGTGATTCGGATATATTAAAAAAACTTGGTCTGGATACAATATTGTTTTCGGTCCCAGTAATCGAGTCTTCGGGCTTAGAACCACTGTAGTAAGCGCAGAACTTACGGTTCGTCATTGTACATGTTAGTAACATTACCGCACGTAAAAAGGTGACAATACTCACACACGTCTAGCACGTGTGAGTATTATTATTAATCATGAAATGAAATATTTTATCAAACAATTTTATATTTTTTATACCATCGGCAATGGAACCCGAAACCCCCTGTTGAAAGTCTACAACTGGGACACGAAAGTTGTCTAGACCTATATTAAAGAATTACACGAAAAGAACCCTCGTGAACTTAATAACATGAGTCAGAAACCATCTCTGGTTTTTGTTCATGCTCCTAAAATTAACATACTGCGGTGAAGTGTAATCAACACACGAATGAAAGATGCTCTCGATTAAACGGTTGCAGATCCCTGCCTCTGTAACGTGTTTAGCAGATATTGCGCCATTTGATTTGTGGACAGGGGCGTTTTATTCTCAGTTCATTTAATCTAGAGCCATGACAAATGTGAGGTAAACCTGTGGCTTGTTGCGGAGTCAGCCTTGAGGTATGGATACTCGTACGAGAAACATGCACAATCCATAAATATGTTTTTTTTTCTCAGCTGGGAGGAACTGAACTGTTGGACGCTTTGTTCATGGCTGCGCTTTTACTTAAATAATTGTACACCCACAATATATATTTTTAATAAATGGCCGAATTACCTTTCTTACATAAAAAAATATTAAATTTATTTCTGTATTATGTATATAGCACTTTTGTGCAAATATTATACATCTGGTGGATATTGTAATTTCTGAGGGAGCAAAACCCGCTACTCCAAATAATAGCAAAACCCGCTACTCCAAAAATAGCAAAACCCGCTACTCCAAATAATAGCAAAACCCGCTACTTCAAATAATAGCAAAACCCGCTACTCCAAATAATAGAAAAATGAAAATAATTTAGAAAATTTCTAGACTACAGTCTGTTTTCAATGCAGCAGCTGGACACATATGGTTGTCATAAATATTGCCATATTGGTTCGTTTTCAAATATTGTCTCTTTAACTTACCATTCTACTATATATGTGACTGATGAATGTTCTTTCGAAGAGAAATACTATAGAACTTTAAGGTCAATTTCTACTTCTTCTAATAAATTGATTGTTTCAAATCAATCCCATAAAGCGGGGTACTTTGACGGAGCTTTTGCCGTTGTTGATCCTGTAGCGTGGAATTGTCCGACTATTGTGTCAGAGATATGGGTGACATGTGCAGCTTTTGGAAGAAAATTTGGAAGAAAATCCTTTTTGGGAGGTCTTAAAAAAAATTGTGAATAGGTTAGAATCCTAAATTTTAGCGCCCTTGGGGAGAGTTTACCCTCGTAGTGGCACTATATGTGCTATCATTTTACGTTTATTAAATATGAACTATAGACTGATATTTTAAACAAGGTGAAGAAGGCCACTCTGAGATCGTTTGGGTGTCCTAGGGGAGAGTTTGCTCTCTAAACGTGCATGAACTTCAAACTTTTTTTTTAACATGGCGAGTTTATTGCCATGTGGCCATCTCTTCCAACC
Source organism: Odontocerum albicorne (assembly GCA_949825065.1). Lineage (NCBI taxonomy): Eukaryota > Metazoa > Arthropoda > Insecta > Trichoptera > Odontoceridae > Odontocerum > Odontocerum albicorne. The sequence continues at coordinate 234,138 of OX463866.1, forward strand.
ATCCAGAAAGATATTTTTTTATAGGCCCTTAGTGTTAACCAGACTGGAATCCTATTTAAAAAAATCTGGGTTCCAGCGGGGATCGAACCCGCAACCTCCGGATCGGCAGACAAGTGTCTTACCACCAGACCACGGAGAACTTTGCAGGTCATCAAGTGACATTCGGCTTTAGAAAATAAAAAATATGGAATATTTGAATCTTCTAGTGTAGATCGCGCTCAAAAGAGTTCCCCATTACAGCGTGGCTGGTGTGATGGGGTCGAACTGAATTGTATAATATAATATGAATCTTCTAGTGTAGATCGCGCTCAAAAGAGTTCCCCATTACAGCGTGGCTGGTGTGATGGGGTCGAACTGAATTGTATAATATAATATGAATCTTCTAGTGTAGATCGCGCTCAAAAGAGTTCCCCATTACAGCGTGGCTGGTGTGATGGGGTCGAACTGAATTGTATAATATAATATGAATCTTCTAGTGTAGATCGCGCTCAAAAGAGTTCCCCATTACAGCGTGGCTGGTGTGATGGGGTCGAACTGAATTGTATAATATAATATGAATCTTCTAGTGTATATCGCGCTCAAAAGAGTTCCCCATTACAGCGGCTGGCTGGTGTGATGGGGTCGAACTGAATTGTATAATATAATATGAATCTTCTAGTGTAGATCGCGCTCAAAAGAGTTCCCCATTACAGCGTGGCTGGTGTGATGGGGTCGAACTGAATTGTATAATATAATATGAATCTTCTAGTGTATATCGCGCTCAAAAGAGTTCCCCATTACAGCGGCTGGCTGGTGTGATGGGGTCGAACTGAATTGTATAATATAATATGAATCTTCTAGTGTAGATCGCGCTCAAAAGAGTTCCCCATTACAGCGTGGCTGGTGTGATGGGGTCGAACTGAATTGTAGAATATAATTTGAATCTTCTTGTGTAGATCGCGCTCAAAAGAGTTCCCCATTACAGCGTGGCTGGTGTGATGGGGTCGAACTGAATTGTAGAATATAATTTGAATCTTCTAGTGTAGATCGCGCTCAAAAGAGTTCCCCATTACAGCGGCTGGCTGGTGTGATGGGGTCGAACTGAATTGTATAATATAATATGAAAACAAGGGTCAATTTACAATGCCGTTTTCAAATTCCGCACCCCATAATACAGGAAGACTTTTGTTTCTGGAAAATATCGTTGTTTAGAAAAAGTGTATTCCAATAGATAGAACAGAACTCTGAGTAATAATAGAGGGAAACAGTTTGTCTAAACGGCCTCATCAGTCGGGAGGACGAGAACGGTGCGAGACAAGAATGTACAGACGGGGTGGCTCCACACAGCCCGTCTTCAGGCAGCTCTCCGGCCTGAATCGAAAGGGAAACCCGAGTGCCGGTATTGCCAGGCCATAACATACGAGTATATTGTATAATACGACTATATTACATGATATGTCGGTGAATGTGCTTCTTCTGCGCAAACTGGTTCCGCGCTGACAACCTCTTGAGCTGGACCGCGTGTGGCAGGCTCTATTATATGGTATGGTATGATATGGTATGGTATGGTATGTCTTGCTTATCTATTTTTTTTAAATTATGCGCCTGATAATTATTGTTTGGATCCTCCTGGTAATTATAATTTATTTATTGATTAAACACTTCATAGTATAAAAATCTAACAGGTTTATTTTAGCCAGCTTGTTGAAAATTTCTTCCAGCCAACCTTGATTCGAATACATCATTATGCAGTGCATGGCCATATGGTAACGCGCTGGGCTTCCATGTGGAAGGTCACCGGTTCAAACTTTGCACTGTGCTACTCCCATCAAATGACACAGACATTTTTATTTGTTCTTGAAAGTACCCTATGTTTTCTTGTTCTTTTAAAATATTAGGTGTCAACATAAGTTGTGCCAGTTTTTTTCCAATTTAAAAATGAGCACCAAAAGTAAAACAAAATGGTAAATTTTATACGTCATTCGAAAGAAAATTTTCTTTTTTGAAATTAAAAGAAAACGGACTCAACTTATGTTAACACCCAATATATACTCGTATTATATCATATACTTTTTTTAATGCTCCTATGATAATTTCGAGTTGAATACTCCTGATAATTATGTCTGTATTACTCGCGGTAATCATATCTTGAATACTCCAAGTGATCAAATCTTGAATGCTCCAAGTAACTTTGTATCGAATGCTCCAGGTAATTATGTATTGAATACTTGCGGTAATTACGTTATGTTTTGAATACTCCGAGTAATTAAATATCGACTGCTCCAAGTACTGTCGAATGCTCCTGATAGTTATGTCTCGAATACTCCTGATAATAACCATTGAACGCTTTAGGTCATTATGTATCGAATGCTCCTAGTGATTCTGCCTTGAACGTTCAGGTAATCTCTTGAATACTACAAGGTTATTATGCATCGATACTCCTAGTAATGTCTCGAATACTCCTGATAAGGATAATTTGAATGCTACTGGTTTTATATTATACGAGTATGTTAAGGATAAATTTATTTCTCAAGTATTATGAAAAAGAGAAAAAATATGTAAATGCAAACGGATGTAAAATAACAAGGCGTTAATTAATTATGTTAAGATTAAAAGTTAACTAATAAACAAGCAAACCAAATTCAAATTCAACAAAATATAATCAAGAGCGCGTGACGTAGTGCAAAACCCCATTAATACTAAGGCCAAATGGCTACAAAAACTAAATTTAATCTTAGTTAACTCATAAATCTGAAATGGACACCTTTTAACCGTAAACCCGTATGCAGGGGTCGGCGGCCAGTGGTGCGGCCAGCGGGGCGGCCAGTGTAGCGGCCAGTGTAGCGGCCAGTGTAGCGGCCAGTGTAGCGGCCAGTGTAGCGGCCAGCGGCCAGTGGTGATGCTTTTAAGAGCTCAGTTCGTGAATACGGCACCGAAAATAATCTTAATTGATGATTTTCAGTATCTTTTTATAGTGAATCGTGTATATTTAAATGAAGCATGAGTGAAATCGTTCGGATGATTTAGTGACCGAACTCATAGCATTTAATCGAATCCTCTATAGTTATAGTTATAGACTGGTGATATAGACAAAAATAATAACAGGAAAATTAATATAGCGCCGTTTAGAGAGCAGATTCTTATTGAATTCGGTCTTACTCAGAATACAAATCCCTATTATTAACAGATTAAAAATATTACAAAATAAAAATGTGTAAATAATAAAGTGTAAGGATATAAAGTTAGTGACTTCGGCCAGTAGGATATAAAGTTAGTGACTTCGGCCAGTAGCTTTCTATCCTTAAGTTAGATTAAGAACTTTCCCGCATCCCAAACATATTTGGTAAGAGAACCGCAGAAAACGTATAATGCGAAGACGAACTAGAAAAATAAATCTTTGTAGATTTTTCGCTATGTGATAGTAACACATTCAGCTTGAGGTAGAATGTATCATATATGTATAGTGTTCATATATACGTATAATCATAAAATGAAGATATTTCGTAAGTTAACACCATGCAAGAGATGTCACATTGAGACATCGGGCTATGTTAAAACATTCGCTTCGATATGTACTCGTATGGTATGGTATGGTATGGTATGGTATACCATGGAAAGAAATAAACCTGCAAATGAAATATATATAATATGTTAATTACTTTTTTCTTTTAGTTTTAAAGTAACAAAATAAGAATTTGGGCAATGATTGTCTCCATTCTACTATATTATATATCCACTTATTTGGGCAATGATTGTCTCCATTCTACTATACTATATATCCACTTATTTGGGCAATGATTGTCTCCATTCTACTATACTATATATCCACTTATTTGGGCAATGATTGTCTCCATTCTACTATACTATATATCCACTTATTTGGGCAATGATTGTCTCTATTCTACTATACTATATATCCACTTATTTGGGCAATGATTGTCTCCATTCTACTATACTATATATCCACTTATTTTTTTATGGTTTGGACTCTTATTTGCTTTTTTTCTTTCTTTTCGCTGGCGGTGAATCGGGAGTTGTCTGTGCGTGTTTGTGCGCTATCTTCTCATCCATTTTTATATAACTGCTTAATTACAAGTATTTCCATGTGTTGTGTTGTGGTCTGTATGTGTTGTGGTTTGTACGAGTATGTGTGAACATCATTTCTCATTTGTCATTTTATTTTTATAAAATTTGGAGTTGAGCCTTTTCTCTTTTTCCCGTTCTCGTTGACAATTAGTATTAGTAGTAACCTGAGGTGGTATACAAGTACGTGGGTTTTCTTTTTTTTGGTTTTCTGCTATATGTTCTTTTTTTTGTCTTTTTAGTCTATATGTACAAGGGTGTGGACTGAAAGCCCCCCGATGCCCTTGCGGTCGGGCTCGCCCTACATTATTGGGGTGTATCTTGGTCGGGGGTATGTTGTGGGATGAGCCCAGACATTTTAATGTCTGCTGTCTTAAATGTATGATATTTTCTGCAATTTATTTTGAGATATATTATATATATACTCGTATATGCGATTTCGGAACGAATTTATATATGGTATGTAACATAACATACACATTATATTGCTGTTAGGGAATCTATATTTATTTATTTGAGTTAATCTGAGTTGGTATTTAAGGCTTCTTGAAAGTTATTCCACCTGATTTTATCTTAAGTCATTTTACCGACTTTCTGGTGGGTTGGAAGATATTGTTACATGGCAATAATTCCACCAAGTTTTACTGTATATAACGAAACTGTTATAAAATACAAAATATTAAATAATCATGAATGTATTGTATCATAATAGCATACCTCACACATCTTCGCTTGACTCTTCTGTTCATACTAAATCATTCATTTATTTGTCGAGCAATAAAAAAACCGTTGGACGAGTAACCTTTCCCCTCCTCGCCACGAAGTCTGGAGGAGTGTCGAGTGAGACGTTAAGGCAGCCGGCCGGACCATCGAGAGCGGGTTATGCAGATGTTATGGGCCATCATACAGATCGAGACGGAATCATTGTAGACAGAATCACTCAGTTATTTCCAAATACTTGTCATTTCCAAGTTAAAAAACGTGTTTAAGTATTCGACGTATTCTTCAGTTTTTCGGTAATATTACGTAGAAAAAGGATACAGAAAGACTCAAGGTCACTGGCAATATGGAAGAGTGCTACGGGCCTGCTTTTGCCACAGGGTCGTACTCGTACATGAAGGGATGGAGAAGAATGTGCACGAGACACAGCAATTGCAGTGTCGTGACCCACACTTGTTCCTCTGCATTGAGGTCGCAACGCAGGATCATGCTTATTAAAACTTCGGAAAATGTTAGTCAAGATCTTTTCCATAAAGAAGCATCCTCTTATTTGATTTTCTAACAACATTGTCTAACAGTGCAAGGCAATCCTCGTGGCCTAGTTGTTAAAACACTTCTATATTGTTCTGTCTTCCAGCTTCTGGGTTTTTTATCATTAATGAAACTACTTCGATTGAGTTTTACTCTTTAATGCTTTAATGGTAAACTTTTCATAAATGCTGTCTAGGCTTTAAGATGAATCACGATAAAATCAAAGTCACGAGTAAAACTGGTCAATCAACACCTTTCATAGTCGAGAGGAAGACCATCGAGAAAGTTCAGTCGAACGTATTATATATCTTGGACATATCAGTTATACTTATGAATTAAAAACTGGATCCAGAAATGGAGAGACGACGCGGTCAAGTCTGGAATGTATTTGATTAACTGTCCTTCATCCTAAAATCACCAAAGCACCAAAAATATCTAAATTAAGGTGAATTCAGTTTATGTACACCGCTAGTACTGATATATGGCCTTGGGATGGCAGCGTTCAGATAGCAACTAATGCATAAGCTCTGGGTAACACAGAGGGCCATGGAAAGAAGAATAGTGAATATTTCATAACAGGACTGGAAGACGAATAAATGGATAAAGCAGCAGGGCAAAGTTGCAGATGACGCTGAGAAAGTGACCACCCTTATGTAAAACTATGAATAGGCACGTTGCAAGATGTACCGATGATGTGTGGACCCAGAAAAGTTCTGGGAAAGAAGAATAGTGAATATTTCATAACAGGACTGGAAGACGAATAAATGGATAAAGCAGCAGGGCAAAGTTGCAGATGACGCTGAGAAAGTGACCACCCTTATGTAAAACTATGAATAGGCACGTTGCAAGATGTACCGATGATGTGTGGACCCAGAAAAGTTCTGGAGTGGCGTACGAGGAGTCAGATGGCATTAGAAAAGTGACTGGGGTCAACTGCAAGCGATGTGTTCAAGACAGAGACGAGTGGAAGAGGAGAGAGGAAGCTTATATCCAATACAGAAGTCAACCAGACTAATGACGATGAATCGAAAAAATATTACTGCAGATCCCAAAGGAATAAAAACAGCAATATTGAAACAAAATGATCAAACAGCAGAAGCAATCCAGCGAACACCCCAACTTGCATACAACTTTGAATTAGCCACTAACTCCGACGTATCTCGACTATGCCTTGAATTTATCAACAAACCGATCATGCCTTGAACTTATTAGCAAATTTAACAACCGACCTGGGCGTTACAAATTCAATTCTCGTTAAAACCCAGATAAAAAAAAATCAACCTGTTTTTCGTTTAAGACGTTTTTAACATGTTTCTTATTAGTTGGAAGATATTTCCAAAGTCCGCCAGGTTGTACTGTGTATAGCAAAAGTATATACTATAATACAACCCTCACATTCGAGTCTAATAGCTGAAAAGGTTCTCGAGTCATGTTTTACAGTACGCAGTGCGCAGTAAGAGGGAATATAAATAAATGCGCATACTTCATGTTGTGAAAACCACAAAAAAGTCAGCAAATATTTTTTGTTATCAAATGACTTCTGGACAAAAAATTCAAAACACATTCTTCAAGGAGCGAAAACAGCCGGCTCGTCGAATGATAAATTGCAAATTTATTTGTTTTGGTTACTTTACATACATACGAGTACATATTTACATACTCACTCGAACACACATACGGAATTCTTCGAATCACGGTTTTAATCAATCTATTTTTTTTATTTAATATGATGTGATAAAGAATGTCAGTTTTTTTAAGAGCTATCGTTACGGGTAGATATATTTGCTTACTTCATTCTAAATGAGCTGAATATACGAGTATATTGGGTGTTAACATAAGTTGTGCCCGTTTTTTTCTTAATTTAAAAATGAGCACCAAAAGTAAGACAACATGATAAAGGTTACACGTCATTTGAAAGAAAATTTTCTGCTCTACAAGATGTTGTATTTGTTTTTACGTTACATGTTTTATTTTATTTGATTACAAGCCTTCAAAATCGAATGTCAAGTAGACGAAAGTGAGCATTTTCGACACCTCCTTCTGTCCGCGTTCAATCGAGGGAATAAAGCTGCCAAAGCTGCTAGCGATATTTGCGAAGTGTACGGCGAAGATGCTGTGAATGAAAGGACAGATCGTCGATGGTTTTTGTGTTTCAAAGACGGTAATTTCAACATGAAAAATCAACGTTCGACAATTTCTGCTGGTTTGCTCGCGCGTCATCGAGCTACGCATGGCCACAAACAAAGGTTCCTTTACCGCATCATTACTGGTGATGAAAAATGGTTTGAAAATGATGATGAAAAATGTTTGAAGGGGATCTTCATGAATAATATGGTTTAAGCGGTCTTCATCGAAGTTCACTGGTCGTCCCGAACACTCCATGTCTTTCAGGTCGAAATTACCGTCATTGAAACGCAAAAACGATCAACGAGCTGTCCTTTCATTCATAGCATCTTCACCGTACACTTCTCAAATATCGCGAGCAGCTTTGGTAGCTTTATTCCCTCGATTGAACGCGAATAGTAGGAGGTGTCGAAAATGCTCACTTTCGTCTACTTGACATTCGATTTTGAAGGCTTGTAATCAAATAAAATAATACATGTAACGTAAAAGCAAACACAATACCTTGTAGAACAGAATTTTTTTTTCTAATGACGTATAACACTTACCATTTTGTTTTACTTTTAGTGCTCATTTTCAAATTGAAAAAAAACGTACACAGCTTATGTTAACACCTAATATTATTATTAAACATAATAGTTTAGCGCATTTTTTCGGCTATCGTTTAGGCAAATTGTTTAATCGCTTTTTTAACGTAATCTTGAAGATGTAACGAAATAATTGGTTTTTTGTGCGTGATTATTTTACTACTGCAAAAAAATGCGACACAAAAAAATATATTTGTACAGCGTCGATGCTGGTAACAATCGTGAGTGTCAAATACAGTTTTAAGGATTCAGACGCACGAAGATGGCTCTTCTCTACCAGCCCCGATAGAGGAAATGGCGTGATGGTATGTAAAATAATGTGAATTGACATTTACATTTTTTATAGGCTGGAACTTTTTTGCACATGTAAGGTACAAGCAAAAGCCTAGTTTATGTGGGACACGACACGACAAATTAAAGACAACACACCCAGATTCATAGAAATCGAGTTTCTACTTTAAATTACCTGCTGTTATGTTGTTGGTTGCCTTGATTTTCATAAACTGTACTTGTCATATAAATGTTGGTTGTCTTGTTTTTTCATAAGCTGTACTTGTTAACATATGTAAATGTTGGTTGTCTTGTTTTTTTCATAAACTGTACCTACTTGTTATGTAAATGTTGGTTGTCTTGTTTTTCATAAAATGTACTTATCATGTAAATGTTGGTTGTCTTATTTTTCATAAACTGTACTTGACATGTAAATTTTGGTTGTCTTTTTTTTTCATAAACTGTACTTATCATGTAAATGTTGATTGTCTTATTTCTCATGAACTGTACTTGTCATGTAAATGAAGAAATATAAAAAATTCTACGTCGAAATTAATTAAAATGTGTCGTGATGAATATTTAAAATCGACCGCAAATCAGGACTGATTTTCAATAATTATGGAAGAGCGACGGAATGTTTATCGATATTCCTACCAAATTCCACATTTGTCCCAAATTTATGACTTTTTTTCCAAAATTACAACACATAAAAGGAAAAAACGAGCACCCACACAAATAAAACTGTATGCAAATGTTCAAAATTAATTTTCATCCATGAAAGCTGAAACATTGTAAATTCGCGTTGCAAACGTATATTTGTTCATACAATGGATCGGGCGGTTTTGAGTAACTCCTACAAAGTAATTATTAGCTCAATCAAAGCCAAGTTATTCCAATTGATGTCAAAGAATATAGATGTTCCTCTAGCTTGGATCTCTTCACATATTGGTATCACTTGTAATGAATGTGTTGATTCCTTGACAAAGGGAGCGTGTTCTACCGATCGTATCCTGTAACATAACTTGAATAAAATTAAGCACGATACTTGGCACCGATGGGCGTTGGATTGGGATATAACTGGTACAAATAAGGCTTCTATAGTAGATATAAATCTATCCAACAATCTATCCCTTTGTAACCACGGTTTAATATAATAAGAATGAACAAGATGGAAGTGTATGTCATGTGTCGTTTACGGACGGGCCACTGCGTGGTGGTTAGTCACCTTCACAGAATGGGTATTGTGGAGAATCTCAACTGTGGTTGTGGTCTGAGTGATGAAACTATAGATCGTGTATTTTTCGGTTATCCTTTGTAAGACAGATTTGATTCACTAAAAGCCATATCTTTGCCGGGTCTATTGAATGTTGCGTTTCTTATTTATTCGAGGAACTTTTTCACTTATAGATCGATTGTTAAATTTTTGAAGCTTAATCAGTTGAAACAAATTAAGTCACGCTAACATTTTGAAATAATATCACCATACGCACGGTCTACGCTCGCGTATCCTTTGCCAATCTGATATGTTTGGACTCGAATACAGGTGCTGGTGCTGGTGCTGGGTCCACATCGACCGAAAATACTATTTCACGCAACGCAACATTCTGTGTAAAACACAACTCAATTTACGCGATTATTTAGCGCAAAGTGCACTTGTCTGAAACTTGCTTAAAATATTTGACTCCGCATAATCCACAAAAACTCAATTTTAATTTATACATTGATTTGGTATTTATATTTGATTGTAGGACTCCATTTATCAACGCAATAAATTAACTCTTAAATTGGAAATAATCCTCTCGGTAAAACTTAAATTTAATTGACAGCCCTTTTTGGCTTTATAATTTAACAATGGTTTTGTAAAGCAAAACTGGCCAGTCGCATTGATTTAGGTTTATTGTACAGATTTGTGTTAAATTATTATATTTCTGAACTTTAATTAAGATACCGAAATGTAATAAAAAAATCTGTCCCAGTTAATCCGCCACCCGGTTAATGTGACTCCAAATAATCCGCAACCCGGTTAATGTGACTCCAGATAATCCGCAACCCGGTTAATGTGACTCCAGATAATCCGCAACCCGGTTAATGTGACTCCAGATAATCGAGGATCTTCTGTATCATATTGTATTCTCAACACAATGAGATATGCTGAAAAATATTTCAATAAAAAATAAAAATATGAATAGTGAATAACAAGGATATTTAATTAATATTAAATTGCGATAACAATTTAAATAAACTCTCAGAACCAATAAATTATATTTTATCGGACTCGAATCTAATATTGTTGATTGCATTTCATTAATTATTGTACAAACATTTTTCGCTTTTGATGTGTATACATTGGTATTTTCATACATCGTATACTGCAAGATATATTCATTTATACACGTATGTACAATACATGCATCCTGGATAGTGAGTTGTATTTTTGAAGTTGTTATCTTTCGCAATAAAATAGTTTCTGTGACATGTAAAGTAGGAAAGTGTAATAAAGAAATGAAACGCCCATAAATCTAAAACTACATAGTCCCAAATAGTCTTCAACGTACTCGTATATAGTTAAAAATACAATCTAGCGAGATATCAGTGTACAACAATATACCGAGATATCAGTGTAGAATAATCTACCGAGATATCAGTGTACAACAATATTTTAGTATGAAATAAATGTTGTGGAAATGCGTACACTTAGAATACTACAATATATAGGGTGACAATGTATGACAAAATGCAGAATGAGGCGAATAAGGATGAAAATATGAACTTAAGATGAAAAACATCACTCTGAGATGGTTTGGGCACGTGGGAGGAATACGTGAAATATCTCTTTATTCTACAGCAAGAGGGACACTTTTAAAGTAAAGCTTAAAGAGATAATTATGGTCAGTAATAAAACATCTAAATTAACAACTAAGAAATATTTGTCAAACCCAAAAATCTAACTTCTGTTATTGAGAAAGCTCAAAACGGTTTCTTGAAAAGCATTTCCTGAAATATTAAAGATATCCAATATCCGAGCCCCTATTTCAAAAGGGACGGCCCTTAAACCAGGCGAACAGCACTTGGCAAATTAGTTCTACTTATTGTCAGTCTAAATGGATCGACATTTCTGTACCTCGAATAGTTGTCACGTACATAAAGGCAACATTTCTGTACCTCGAATAGTTGTCACGTACATAAAGGCAACATTTATGTACCTCGAATAGTTGTCACGTACATAAAGGCAACATTTCTGTACCTCGAATAGTTGTCATGTACATAAAGGCAACATTTCTGTACGTCGAATAGTTGTCACGTACGTAAAGGACATATTTTTTCTAACATAGTTGGAATAGATGTTGCTCCCGTCAGCAGCTTCAAGATATAATAAGAATCCCTCACAACTCTCCTCACGCTAAGAAGGTAGTATCCCAACATACCAAGAAGCAACCTTATAGGATAGTCACGGGTAGAAATCGCACTCATATAAGTAAGATATCTCAAAAAATGTATGTTGGACTTTCTCCAACATTTGAGAGTAACGAATATAAACGCTTATAGTATATCGCACTCAACGTGTTCAAAATAAACCATTAAAAAAAGCGAACCGACGAAAGTGAGAGTCTTTTATGGCAACTGGTTCAAAAGAAGACTTAGAATAAAAAAGGACGTTGTGACGAAGATAGAGCGATGAACTGGCATTTGGCATCACGTAACAATAGAATCGGGGTTACCCGTGGCTGTTGGTTAACTTCCTTGATACTCGCAGATGCCCCACACTGCACACTGCACGGACAGGTTTATTGCGCTAGGAGTGATATGCAAACCCGTCGGTTTTGAACTGCATCATGCGAGTGTTGAGAACCTTATGTAAGTGCATCAACTCGTGCAGAACTCGGACCTGTTGACTAAACAAACAGAGTTGATATCTGGTTTTTGAAGACCAGTCCGAAGATGGGCAACCAGTAGAACTGGCACATTGTGCTCTGCGTTAACACAGCTTTATCTAACCCACGATAGGCGTACACTATAGAAGTATAACTTAGGAATTTCGCAGAAGAAGAATAACAGTTAGATGATTAATACCGTGGATATGAGTCAAAATATAACGAAACAACATGTCTACTAGCGGCTCAAGTTGGCATACTGAACATAGATTAATCCATTTTTATTGTGACATCATCTAACCATACATTGGGAGTGGCCGGCTTTGTTGTTCAAACAGGATTTTTTGGGCCGTATTGATACATCATCACTTTTCATCCGACAGATTTGATTTTTTTAACTTTAATAATACTAAAGTCCATCATAAATAACATGTTTTATTATGCTAAAGACAACCTCCGTGGTTTAATTGGTAAGACGCTTGTCTCCCAGCTCGGGAGTTGCGGGTTCGATTTCCGTTAGAACCCATTATTTTTATAAAGGATTCTAGTCTGGTTTTAATTTAAGGCCTCTTTATCATCTGACTGATTGGTTTCGAAGAGATTTCTACTTAGCTCGCCAGGTTGTACTACATATAACAAAATTGTAATGATAAAAAGTCCGGCTGCTAAACAAAAAGGTTACAAAAATCTCGTAGACGAAATCTAAACCAAGGAGATAAGGAGACCACGACACTCGTGACAAGGAGATAAGGAGACCCGCCACTCGTGATAACAAGGAGATAAGGAGACCACGACACTCGTGACAAGGATATAACGAGACCATGACACTCGTGACCGTCACAGTCTTCAAGATGTGAAGAGAACATTAAAGGCAGATGGCGGGAACTGTAAAGAAAGCTTCCCTACTTCACTCAAGCAAGAGGTTAAGAGTTTTCATTTGCCAAGTTTGATTTGGTACTTGTATCTGCTTTATGGACGCAGTGAAGAAGATTTATCCTCAACAAGTGTACCAGAACTGCATTATGCATCTGTCGTTGTTTGTTCTGGCTCTCTCTTCCCTCCGCCTACCCCGATAGGGAAACTGCGTGATAGTATGTCTGTGTATAAAGCTCTGCAGGTGTTATAAACGGTCACTTGCACTGTTAGCAAATATTTAGATTTTGATGTGGTCAATTGTCTTTATGTTGCCGCATGCATGCTATAAATGTGGTGAATTGTCTTTATGTTGCCGCATGCATGACACCATGTCTATAAATGTTCCTGATTCTGTTATGCCATGTTCTCATTAGTCGGTACATTGATTTATTTATCCTTAATAGATTTATATTAATTGACATGTTTTGCTATCATTCTACTGGTATAATACTAGTATAATACTATACCTTCCTCCCCAAGGGGCAGGCTACACCGGCAGTATCAAGGACATTCGTGAAGAACACAAACACAGCATTTATCATTCGAAACAACTTTCCCAAATAGCGATATCACTGTTGACTGCACCAAAGAGAAACTAACATACGAGTAAGTATCGGGGTCGCTACACACCGTTCAATATCCTTCCTAACATGAAAAAACTAAGGTCAAACATTTTGACATTTTTTAAAATATTTTTTACATTCATCTCCACATTAGAGGTTGGCAATCATCATGTTCATCTCCTCATTAGCTGTTGGGAATCATCGTGTTCATCTCCACATTAGGGGCTGGCAATCATCATGTTCATCTCCACATTAGATGTTGGCAATCATCGTCTTCATCTCCACATTAGAGGTTGGGAATCATCATGTTCATCTCCATATTAGAGGTTGGCAATCATCGTGTTCATCTCCACATTAGAGATTGCCAATCATCATGTTCATCTCCACATTAGATGTTGGCAATCATCGTCTTTATCTCCACATTAGAGGTTGGCAATCATCATGTTCATCTCCACATTAGAGGTTGGCAATCATCATGTTCATCTCCATATTAGAGGTTGGCAATCATCGTGTTCATCTCCACATTAGAGGTTGCCAATCATCATGTTCATCTCCACATTATAGGTTGGCAATCATCATGTTCATCTCCATATTAGATGTTGGCAATCATCGTGTTTATTTTAACTTGGTCTGCAGCTGCACTTAGGAGAGATTTTCGTATTCAAAGTTTACCTTTAAAATTTACCTGAGGTATGTATTTCAGGAATACAAGTGTTCCAAAACTTCAAACTGACAAAAAAGTAATTGATGACTTGTACCTCTTTACCAAAACGCCATAGAGTTTTTCTCTAAACAGCACTATATAAGTTGTCCTTTTATTATAAGTTATATGGAAAGTCAACTGAGCTAAATTGCCCCATTTGGCGCAATTTTGCTTTTAAATACCATCTATAAGCATTTGTTCGGACAATGTATCCATGCTCTGTAGCAGTGGGACCACTCTCTCGGGTTCCTAAACCAGGAGTGTCTACTTCTTCCCACACTTCCTCCTACACTAACCCTGCAATATATGTCTTGGATGATTAAATATTTGTTTCGTCTCATAAAATGCCCGAAGTAATTCAACTTTCTCCTCTTAATCCAAGTGAGTACTTTTATATCTTATTTCACATGTCTGAAGACCTCTTCGTTGCGCACTTTGTCAACCCAGGAAATCTTAAACACTCGCCTGTAGCGCCACATTTTAAAGACTTCTATTAGTTCTGTGGTGGGTCGGGTGAGTGTCCAGGTAGCGTCGTACAATGCGCATTCTTTATTTGAAGTCGGTGTCTGTCTCCATTAAAGAAAACATATTTAATTAAAAAAAAACAGTAACTTGCCATCTCAATTCTGTTTCTGATTACCCGCGCTGAAATGGCACGGAGAATACTTAAAGCTTAATAATATATAAAAATTGCAACACTCGTGGTTTTTTGACGTTTCGTTATGTTTTATGCCTGTTTTTGATAAAATTCCATTTTTTACTGTCTCGAAATTATATACAGAGATTTAACACCATGAAATGTACCATAAACTGTACAACGGAACACGCTAATTTCGTTTCATCTTTATACATAACACAAACTGTATTTATTTCTAACAACTAAGGCAAAAGTCACACAAACATATAGTACTCGTATTAACAATTTGAATAAAAAAGCCAAAAAAATATTTAATAAGTGTTTAAACTGTCAAATTATAAAACTCCCAATAAATAATATTAAAAAAATATAACGACACAAATAAGTGATATATTTTAAGGCAAATCCACACAAGAAACTATTGAAACGTCAATCCTAGCGACCTACGAGTGACAGCTATCGAACGGATCACTGTGAAAACATGACAATACCTAGTTAACCCATCCGTCCCAAATAGCCAGCCATGAGAATTAACATAACATATATCTAAGGCAACGCACCAATAGATTAACCTATACCAAGTGGAACCAACCTGCCTCCGGAATAGCCGGCAGGCAGATTAATCAGACTCTTTACCGCATGTGTCCATTAGAAGCACGCCTAGGTTCGACGTACATAACATGCGAGTATGTGTTCTCAAACAGCCAATTCCATTTTTCGTCTCGTGAAATGAAATAATGGAAGCAAAAAATCTTGATATAATCTTTAGTAATTAATTAATTTCATTTTAAAGTTCTTTACGCATTAAGAGTATCACTAATTTATACAACGAAAAAAATTACTAACAAGCATCAAATAAAAAACAACATATTTAAAATAATTCAAAATTTTAAGATATTTGATAAAAAATATAATTTAAATGTAGATGAATATCATTTAAACATAATATAGGATGATATAAACATAATATAGGATGATATAAACATAATATAGGATTATATAAACATAATATATGATGATATAAATATTGAAAAATTTAATTATCTAAAGGATTTTAGTAAAAATACGAGTTTTTTTTTCTGAAGGAGTTGGTCGACACATGAAGAGCATCTACGAGTATATGACGTGTGAATGTAATATTTAATTGGTTGTCTAAATGGCATCATATGAGTTATATTATTATTATTATTATTAGGTTACACGGAGAGTCATTTCGCATTCTAGGTAAATTTTTTAACAAAATGGAGCCAAATGCTCGTTAAGGGTGGTTTTTTAATATTTTCAGTATCTCGGTAATCTCTTTTGTCGTACAACACCGGTTATTCTCGATCAAAGCCTTCATTTGGTTGACATTATTGGTAATCGGGGTTTTAGAGCGGAGACCATCTTCTACTGTCGTATCCCTATTACAAAATTTCTAAGGGAGTGGAAGACGTGGTAGAGGAAGACCAAAGGGAGTGAAAGACGTGGTAGAGGAAGACCAAAGTGAGTGAAAGATGGGGTAGAGGAAGAACAAAATGAGTGGAAGATGTGGTAGAGGAAAACAAATGTGAGTGAAAGACGTGGTAGAGGAAGAGCAAAGTGAGGGAAAGACGTGGTAGAGGAAGACCAAAGTGAGTGGAAGACGTGGTAGAGGAAGACCAAAGTGAGTGGAAGACGGTGTAGAGGAAGACCAAAGAAATTTCGGTTGATATTGTGAAAGAAAAAAAACGTTGAAAATCAGAAAAGTCTTAATAATTTCATGAGGTGTATGAATGTAGAAGATACAAAGGATAGGTGTTATAAAAGAAACGTCTAACGCTCTGTCCTCCCTGCCCAACCCAGTAGGGAAATAGCGTATTCTTGTTATTTTTTTCTCGTTGATGTGTAAGAAATGTGTAACCAGAAACCAGTTGAATTGAAGGCTGAAAATGAACAGGTTACCGATATTGTATACGAGTACATTAAAACATTACAATGTGAAACATGGCATTGCAAATAACTTACGAGTATGTGTTTGGGATCCAAAAAAACTAGGCAATTGCCCATATCTTGTTTGGCGTCCTAACATCAATATTTTCATTTTAATATATTCCTGTGGTTCCGGTGTAGATTATTATACATTTATATCTTTTTAATTCATAGATTGTTAAATATTTTGCTACATACGCTAAGTAAGCAATGTATGGAGTACAGTTTGGCAATACTTCTTTGTAAAGAGAAACAGGCCTGTCACTTTAAATAATGTTTATTGTGTAGCTTTTTTCACATTTAAGTGTTAAACCATTATATTTGGTTTAACTTAATTTAACAATACAACCATCAAATCAATGAATTAAATCTGTAATTTAACAATACAACCATCAAATCAATGAATAACCATTTAGTGTGTTTCTCCATGGTGCAGCGGAATTCCGTAAACATCCTAACACAGGTGACGGTGACTCAGTGGTCTGTGGTCTGTATATGATATGATAGTGCCAGACGTATAAATTACACTAATGACACCGGACCACAATCTGACCGCAGTCTATCTACTATCGGCCGCTGCAGTCCGATGGACCGAGCGGGCGGCGCTATATTTGCACATTGATTGGGTACCGCGAGGCGAGTGTCGTGGTGACAGCAGACGATAGATACATACTCTCGTGTGTCATATCGAGTATCTTTCATCAAAACAAAGCGTGCAGACGATGACGATGTATTTATACTTTATTTAGAGTTTTCAATTTTTCCCCCAAAGATACTGACACTCGCATGGTTTCAGCACAAAACTTTAAACCGATCATATATTGTGTTGTATGTCATAACGTTATGTGTGTGTGTGTGTGTGCGATTTATGGACTTCATCTTCTTCTTCAGTTTCAATCCTGAGGATTGGTTAGCAGCAAAGCTCTGCATCTCCTCCTCCACTCCGCTCGGTCTTCAGCGATCCTCTCGAGCTCTGTATAGGAGGTGCAGTCCATATCGTGGCATATTTGCTCCAGATACTCTCGGCGAGGGGGCCCTATGCCAATCGATCCATTAATCATTCCACCACTATAACATACTGTGCATATGTTCTAACTTAGATAAAATAGAGCAGGCAGGAAGGTGAATTCTGTTATCTGGCAGGTGTGTTTATGGGCGAGTTGAAAGGGAGACTGAAATCAGGGTAGTGACAGGAAATAAGGTACTCGGAGCACTCAATGAGTATATACAACAACAGCGCAATATCAACAAAAATGACAATACATAAGAGTGTGCTGGTGCCCACCTTGACGTATGTAAGTGAAACTTAAATTTAACAGAAGAAGGATAAAAGTTAATACTGTGAACTAAAGAAAATTTGTTAAGTGTGAATTTATGAATGAAGGCAAAATGAAGACATCAGAATTGAATGCATGGATACAATGGATGGATACAATGGATAGATACAACGGATAGATACAATGGATGGATACAAGGATGGATACAATGGATGGATACAATGAATGGTTACAATGTATGGATACAATGGATGGATACAATGAATGATTACAATGGATGGATACAATGGATGGATACAATGGATGGATACAATGGATGGATACAATGAATGGTTACAATAAATGGATACAATGAATGGTTACAATGGGTGGATACAATGAATGGTTACAATGGATGGATACAATGGATGGGTGGATACAATGAATGGTTACAATGGATGGATACAATGGATGGATTCAATGGGTGGATACAATGAATGGTTACAATGGATGGATACAAAGGATGGATGGATACAATGAATGGTTACAATGGGTGGATACAATGAATGGTTACAATGGATGGATACAATGTATGGATACAATGGATAGATACAATGGATGGCTACAATGGATGGATACAATGGATGGATACAATGGATGGATACAATGGATGGATACAATGGATGGATACAATGGATGGATACAATGGATGGATACAATGGATGGATACAATGAATGGTTACAATGGATGGATACAATGAATGGATACAATGGACGGATACAATGGATGGATACAATGAATGGTTACAATGGATGGATACAATGGATGGATACAATGAATGGCTACAATGGATGGATACAATGAATGGTTACAATGGGTGGATACGATGAATGGTTACAATAGATGGATACAATGGATGGATGGATACAATGAATGATTACAATGGGTGGATACAATGAATGGTTACAATGGATGGATACAATGGATGTTTTAAGTAAGATGAAGAAAAGAATCGTGAGATGGTTTGAACATGTGGAGAGAATAAATGTCGAAAAGATGAGTAAGTGAGTATACTCGTATGTAACAAGTGAGATGTGCAAGGTGGGCGTGGAAGAAGTAGAACGAGGAAAATATGAACAATATAAGGGTGTGCATGGCTAGATGTATGTATATAAAGAAGACGAAAGTCACGTGCTTAGGCGGAAAAGTTTAGAGATCTTCTCTCTCTGCATTCCCTCACGATAAATCGGTTAGTCTTTATTTCATAATTAATTATCCCCACATTAGGGGCCCTAGAAATATCCAAGTCAGTACATTGGGATGAACATCTGGCAAACACATATACTCGTATGTTATGTATTCTCAATATCTCACAGCTGTCTTCTGAAGTTACCACCTGCCTCCCTCCACCCACAATCCCCAGCCCGATTGTTTACCGTTAGAAGCGTGTCCGTCGGTACCAGTTCGAATAAAATTCAGTCTCGTTTGTGCTCCCCTGACGATGAGGTAAAAACCTCGAAACCGGTAGCGTTATACCGTTATATAAAGTGGAATAAATAGTGTTTGATACAAACAAATTACAAAGTATGGAATGTATAGTATGTACAATATTATAATAGTTTTAATCTGAATAATGGTTAATCACACGAACAATAACAACAATGCAGTGCAAGTGACATCTTGTCATATTAATTGACACCTCCTCCCGTCACTGTGTAAATAAACACGAGTGACATCTCTGTACGATAGAATACTCGTATCAGTGCCCCTTCCCCCTCTCGCCCCTCCTGTCGTATCGTATCGCATCAGATAGGTACGCGCGCTTGCCATGCGGCAGGCGCAAGCGGAGGCGCAGGCCCAGGGGGCGATACACCGTTATCATATCTCGCATTGTTATAATACAATACTATATAATACATTTCTGTGACGGTTTTTATTATGGATCAGAAATTCCGTAATGGAAAGATTATTACCAACCAATCGTAATAAAAAAAATTAAAAGAAATATTGAATCAGGGTTTGGCACCGTCGATTTAAGAGAACTGTATTAATTATACGAGGGATATCAAACAGCGTGAAGCGATAGGAAACAAAAAACAATGGGGCACTAAAACATATATAATATACTCGAACAGAACAGTATTAAAATGTACTAAGTACATAAACATAAGTATTTTAGTAAAAACTATGAGGTATGGGAGTTAAACGTGGACATGGAAAAATACTCAAAAGAGACGAATAAATGTTATAAAAATGCGTGCACTTAGAAAAACACATGGAGTGACAATGTATGACAACATAGGAAATGAAGGGATTAGTGTGAACTTAATACTGAGACGTTCAGCAAGATGAAAAAGAGTACTCTGAGATGATTTGGGCGATAAAGATATTAGCGCGAGGAGTGTGAGGGGAAGGTAACTAAGGGAAATGTGGTCGGATCAGGTGAACGATATTTGCAATGCTTAAAAAATCCAGCACCATTCTTTAAAAATGGGAAAATAAGGGCTGTATGATCACTTAGCCCCGAATTATAAATCAACGGATGAACATTTTAATTTCAAACATTTATAACTGTATTTTCTAATAACGGCATAATCACGTTTAATTTTGTCGAAATCAAATGTTTAATTAAGAAAATTGAAGAGAGTAGAGAAGGAAAAAATAGCGAAAGGTGTCGCGTATGCGTGCACTAAAATGAATATGTCTTAGAAATGCGTGCACTGAGAAGAATATACGCCTTAGAAATGAGTACACTGAGAATAATATATGCCATAGAAATGCGTGCACTGAGAATAATATGCGTGCACTGAGAAGAATATATGCCTAAGAAATGAGTGCATTGAGAAGAATATATGCCTTAGAAATGCGTGCACTGAGAAGAATATTTGGAATGAAAATATTTGTCAGAAAATGGGGATTTTTCGTATACACCAGTTGGGGGCGATAATTGGCCCTGTGGGATTAAAAGGGTCAAGATAAAGAAAGAAGTATTGAGATTATTCGACCATGTAGAAAGAACGTACGACGAAAGACTGCACTTCAAACCGCGAAGAGCAGGGATGGATGGAGAAGTGTCGTTAAGGACCATCATGGAAGTTACGATGCTCAGTCATGAACTACAAGGGCAGGATGATGGTAGCTAATGCTGAGACGTATGGACGTGACAGAAACCTAAAATATGTAACATAATATAATAGTATGAAGTGGAGATCTGATCTCTCTGCCTATGCCAATAGAGACATGACGTGATGGTGATAATGCTATTTTAAGGCGACGTGGTTGACGAATTTTTTTCTCAATTTAAAAAAAATGGTCTCGTTGATTTAATTTGGAACCAAATGAGAGATTACAATGCAGGAATCTCGTCAGATGTACTCCCACACCGAGATCGGATATATATCGAACTGTCGTGTCGGCGGGAGGAATATTATCTGATGGTCGAGTCAACGCATCGGATCTGGCAAAAAACAATAACCTTCGAATGCATTTTATAACATTTCCACAAAAATACATAAAATAATGGACTTAAGAACATAAGAGGTACACAAAGTCATAAGCAAAAACCAAAAAGTAACAAAATAACCAAGGAATATAAAATATTTAACCCTTCTAAAACATTTTTACTCTGAGACAATATACCACGCACATTTCCAATATAACATGACACGCGTTTACTCTGGGACAATAGACCACGCACATTTCCAATGTAACATGACACGCGTTTACTCTGGGACAATAGACCACGCATATTTCCAATGTAACATGACACGCGTTTACTCTGGGACAATAGACCACGCACATTTCCAATGTAACATGACACGCGTTTACTCTGGGACAAAAGACCACGCACATTTCCAATATAACATGACACGCGTTTACTCTGGGACAATAGACCACGCACATTTCCAATGTAACATGACACGCGTTTACTCTGGGACAATAGACCACGCACATTTCCAATGTAACATGACACGCGTTTACTCTGGGACAATAGACCACGCACATTTCCAATGTAACATGACACGCGTTTACTCTGGGACAATAGACCACGCACATTTCCAATGTAACATGACACGCGTTTACTCTGGGACAATAGACCACGCACATTTCCAATGTAACATGACACGCGTTTACTCTGGAACAAAAGACCACGCACATTTCCAATGTAACATGACACGCGTTTGGTGTAACACGGTTTTCGTAAGAAACCGGGATCATTGCGCTTGAAAAGAGTCTCGGGATAGTGGATAGAAACAGGTGGGGTTGGAATTTGTGTAATTAGTGGAATAACAAAGTTATTTGTGTAATTTAAATACTTTAATATAGAGTTTCACAAAGTTGAAGCTGAAACCTTTAATATTCTATGAAAATATGTTAATTGTATCGGTGAGCGACGTGATATGTTAGCATACTTGAACTGTATTGCATTATACTTAATGTCTATCAGGTACAATCTGGTTGGATTATTATCAAGTAGCAATCTCTTCCAACTAATTGTATCGGCGAGCGACGTGTTATGTTAGCATGCTTGAACTGTATTGCATTATACTTAATGTCTATCAGGTACAATCTGGTTGGATTAATATCACGTAGAAATATCTTCCAACTAACCGAAAAATGTTTGCTTATTTATGTTTTTATCACTTTCACGTTAACGCATCTCGAGGATTTATTAATTAGAAAAGAACAGTTTATACAGCGCCGATTAGAGCGCAAACTCTTTCCAAAGGCGATCCCAATCGGGACTCGAACCTACTATTATTGAGAGATTAAAACTATTAGAAAATAAATGGATAACTCACAACCCCTAAATCAGAAATAAGATGTCATACCAACGGACGTCCAGAGCACGGAGGTCGCTGCCTGCTCAGCAACCAAACGTCAGGCGTTCTGTTCTATTCTATTCATTAACTGTTTTTATAATAGACTCGAGGCTTTTTAATTTAATTTATTTTATTCTGAACTGAAATTCAAGATACTGTCTATTGTATAATATTATTAACTGTCCCACTGCCCCCTCTTATCTCGCCGAAAATGTTCAACGTCTTTCCGATCATGGACGTGCGCTACGCTCAAACAGAGATTGTTTATTGTCCTTCCCAGTTCATTGCTGTTCATTTTTTTAGATCGTCCTTTACTGTCCATGCAGCTAAACTAAGTTAAGTATGTATAATAAATAACTAGCTGGTATACACACTTTTAACATTCACTTATTTGATCGATATAATTTCACTATAAAAAAACAAAACCATGTTTTCTGATATTAATAGCCTTGGATGTAGATGTTGCAATATTTCTAAAAAAAAATGGCCAATGCTCTAGATAAATCGAAACGGAAACGATTTGCATTAATTATATGTAATAATAAAAAATTAATTTATAAAGCTCCGTTTCAAGAGCAAATTCACCTCAAGGGCGCTCTCACTCGTGACTAGAACCATCTATGATATAATTGACAAATTAAAAACATTACAAAATATTTATGTTTAAGTTGAAGGTAAAGGTAGGAAGGCAACGGCTGATGCCGATGTGTGATAGAGTAACACACTCGGCTTTAGGAGTTGTGTAGTGTCTTTCAAAACCCTGTTAAATAATTATCGAAAGGCCGACGAAAGATTGTAACGATATACTCGTAGTTGGAGAAATATGTATTGATGGAAAAGTAAGGAGAATGAGAAACAGAGGAGTATGTATTATGAGATATATGGATAAAGCGAGAACTATATACGTGAAGATCAGACATCTCAGTTAACACCGAAAGAGTTATGTCGTAAGTGCATGTACGAGTATATATAAATCTTTCCATGTACATAACATAACACAATCTGCCGGGCTTATTGCTAGTGGCAATCACTTTGAACCAGAAATATGTTAAACAAACATTAAATAAAAACCACACGGAAACATTTTTGAAATAAATTGAGTCCCAGCGAGAATCAAACCAGTAACCCGCGGGTTAAGAAACTGGCGTCATACCAACTAAGCTATGGAGGTCATCATTGTGATATATGGCTGAGGTCATTGAGGTGTATGGCCGCGTGGTAACGCACTGGACTTCCGTGCGGAAGGTGACCGGTTCGAACCCCGCTCTGTGCTAATCCCCTTGAATGATAGACATTATTTCGTCTAGTATTCGAGGGTATAGTGATACTTATGACTTCGGTTATATATATTATTTAAAAAAACGGGAGAAAAATCATTAACCTATACTCCGATCGTCTCACGCTACGGTGTGCCATCGGATCCGGTACAGCGGAATAACCGATGAGAGGTTGCTGGTGTGTAACGGCTCACTTACTCAAAACTGAGAAAAAATAAGACAAATGACAAACTCCACGGCACGGAGCTGACGTTGGAATGAGGAGGGGATCCTCGACTACGAGGTCCAGCAACGACGACGGAGGTCATCATATATCTATGCATTTAAAAATGTGTTTTTTTTTTTAGAATAATTAAAATATATTTAATTTTAATAGGATTATGGAAAGCGTGACATTGCAGACGGATTTGTGATCTCTAACACTAGTTTTATATACGAAGGCTAAATCCGAGAATATATTATATGAACTAGTCACTGTTCATTAAGAGCCGTGACTTCGGTCTAAGGAAAATACCAGAATAAGTCGTCGCCTCGCCAGCGCTAGCGCTAGCGTTAGCGGTATCCTTTTATGCTGTTAAGACGTTGACATTTACATGCACAAAAAGACTGGATTTTTTATAATAAAATGTCACTGAGCTTCTGACAAAAGTTTCTCGGTACCAACATAACATACAACATAAAATAATATAAATATAATACATATTTCATTTTATGTTTGTCATTTCTCATTATTTTTATTTATTTCAAGATGCTACCGTTTATTACAATTGTATACACGATGAAAACGGCAGAATTCATTTAAAATACAATTATTTATTTTATTTATTTCGTTAGTTTTTTCTTCACTCATTCGTTTTACATGTCCAAACAATCTCAGAATGCCCTTCTTCATTGTACGCAACGCATCCGCCTTCAGCTTAACATCTTAACAAGTGACAAAACTATTAATTATCTTTTACAGAGATGGCAGTATCTGTACTAATTAGAAAATATAGCATAAACGTATGTTAAATTGATAAAATAAGCTGAACAAAATTAACGTGTATATAACCGTGATTGTCCTGTTTGGCACTGATTAATAATGTGAATAATTCAGTAATTGGCCCTGAAACTGTAAAAAAACGTCTTCAGCTCAACTCAACATCGTTCATCCAGCGAACACACACATTTTGTTTGGTGGCCAATTAAAAAACCCCGCATAGATTCCCATCACAACATTTATATGGCACTTCAGAATATTAATTAAAAATGACGCAAGATAATAAATATAATCCTAAGGGGCTAGTTTAAAAACCCCCTAAATATTCGCGCAAAAAATAGTTTGTTCGATTCGCCGAAATAATAATCGGAGAGGCTAACAAATCACTCTTTTAATAATCTCAAGTACCTCCTGCACACCTATTCTATTAAATTCTATTCATATAACGCGTATTTATCTTTATTCGTTAGTTATAAATTATTAGCTAAATAAAAGAATCCTGCAGCGGGAATACCATTTGAGAAGCGGGTATGGTAATTTCAGAAACACGACTGTTTGCCATTGACTAACTGAGGTGCCCGGCGATTACTTGGATTCTTTTAAAAGATCCAAAAGGTTCACAAATTGGGACATATTTTGAGAATGTTACTTTAATTTCTTCTTATTTTACTTCACCTTACCCCATTAATTTGTGGTTGTCTGCTTGGACCTTCTTCCTTCATCTCTCTCTATCTGTGATGGACTGCTTGGACCTTCTTCCTCCGTCTCTCTATCTATCTGTGATGGACTGCTTGGACCTTCTTCATCCATCTCTCTCTATCTGGACAGTTATTCGGGTATAGTCTGAGTCTCGTTAAGTCCTCCAGTTTCTTATGAAGAGTATTCTTGAGTCTCCTTCTGCGTCTATTAGGGAGTTCACAATTCGTTGCTGTCTTGAACATTGTTACTTCATCACGCCATTGCACACGCACATACCAGCGTAGTCGTGCTATATCCTCTATTTTTTAAATGTTACTTTAACTAATAATATTCATAATTTTTTTAATAAAATAAACACTTTTTTTCATTTTGTATTCACCACTGTTTTATTTGAGTTCACAACCAGTTTCAAAGTCATTCGTCTTCTTCGTCAGATGAAAAAGTCAGTCTAAAAAAATATCTACGATATCTCTATATTAGTGAATTTGGTGTCTATCCGTGGCTTTACCTATCAGTTTCTGCTGGGCATGCTCGGGTATAACTCCTTGAGCGTAAGAAGAGATCTGCGTCTCCTGGTATACGTTGTCAAACTCGTTCGAGGAGTGGTGAGCTGTCCAGCATTATTACAAAGATTAGCGTTAAATGTTCCTAACAATTACACTAGACTGCGCCGGCAAGAAGTGTTCTCAATAACATACGCAAGAACGGGTCTTCCAGCCGCTATGCCTGTTGGAAGGGCCTTAACTCTTTTGAACGGGACTGCTTCGGATATTGACATATTCCATATCACATTACCAAAAGCAAAAGTAAATTGTCTTCTAAGATTGAGCGCGTTAGAAAGCACTCATCAACGTACTTAAGTGACTGTGAATATATCATATGTGTATGTTTGTGTGTATGCACATACATTATTTTTTATTTTATATAATTTTTTTTATTCTATATAATTTTATTTATTTTTAATGTTAACATTTCTTATTTTTTTTCAAAGTAATTGGGCTAAGCCTGTTTTGAGAAAATAAATAAAGACGAACTAAATTAAGTACAAAAAATATTTTTTCTAATTGTAATAGAGGAGAGGGGAGGAGAGCTCCCTTGAGGACAGTTTACTCTCTAAACGACGCTAAATAAACTGACCTTTTATTTTTATTATTATTATTACTAGCAACAGAAGAGTACCTAACCTAATAACTGTATTTTTGAAAAATATTTGTTCAAATTTCACGCACATACTCGTAGGTAACATACTCCGTATATCTAATCTAATTAAGTGGAAATAAATGGCTTAAGACCAAACAAACAAAATATAGTTTCTTTATATATGTTAATATATAAAATATTACCTGAATTTTTTTTCTCGCTTTTAACTTTTTTATAGCAAAACTATTTTTGCATTTTTTCATCTACTTTTAAATTAAAATGGATTATTTTTTCTATGACGAAACACAAAAAGTTGTTAATAAATAATTAATATTCATAAGAATTCAATTAATATTAGCGTGGTTCGGAAAAGTAAACAAAAAAAAAGCTCCGTAGTGTAAGCGGTTGCATGTTGCGAAGATGTCCCATGAAGAAATATCAGATATTATAAACGAATTTTCAAAAATATATTTTCAAGGCGAAAAATCTGGCGCAACACTATCTCGGTTATTGAAATCTGGCGCAACACTATATCGGTTATTAAAATAGCGTTAACAAATATGAGTCCAAATAAAAAAAATACGGAAAAATGTATTACTTAAAACCAATCATTAATCTTGTAATTTTGGCAAAGGCAAAACAAAATGGACATTAAAACCGTCGCGCGTCGGCCACTCCACATCGATATTATTTTAATCCTTTTGTGTAACATAACACACATGGTTAAACATGATATGTTACATCTGGAGGGAATATTGCTGTACAGCATTTTTTTCCAACCAAACAATTCATTTTGGAAACGCATAGCAGTTCTACAAAAAAAAAAAAATAATCTAAATTCGTTTAAATTGAAATAACAAATGATAACTCTATATCAATAATGGTAGAGCTAGACGAAAGAAGTTCTTTATTTATTTATTTAACACTTTTATCGCAAATACAATCTGGCGGGCTTATTGCCAGGCGGCAATCTCTTCCAACCAACCAGACAAAAGTAAATGAAGCAAGTTACGTGGTCGCATAAATCATTCAAATGACTATCCATCCCCACGAAATCCATAAACATATACGTGAGCATATGCCCACGAGCCCCCAAAGACAGACAATTACCCGAACATTATTTTTCATATGAATAGAGATATCATCAATCAAAAGGAAAGGAAGGGATGGTGGAAAGGAAAGGAAAAAAAAATCTTTTTTTTTTCAGTCGCTTCTTAATGCATGCCAAGGACAGAGCTAGTATTATATTGATTTGTAACTAATTCCAGAGTCTCACTGCATGGATTTTTTCAAGGATAAGGACGACTAGCCTCCGTGGCCTGGTGGTAAGACACTTGTCTGCCGATCCGGAGATTGCGGGTTCAATCCCCGCTGGTATTCAGATTGTTTTTAAATGGGATTCCAGTCTGGTTTTCACTTAGGGCCCATTAAAACATATTTTTGGTTGGTTGGAAGAGATTGCCACATGGCATTAAACTCGTCAGGTTTAATTTAAAAAAAAAGGAAGGGAAGCATAGGCAAATGAGGATAAAAGGATATTATGAACGATGTTATATTTTATCGATTCTCCTTTGAACGTAAATAGGGATGGTGCACATCTTATAAATCTTAGGGTTCTGCTTCACAGTCACGCCGAGTAAACCCCTAATGAAGAAGTGTATAGATATAATGGGGTATGGTGTGTTGGTATGCAAGGGAAGGGAAGGGAAGAGGTCTCTCATCGGCTGGCCGAAGTTCACGTCTGTGTTCTGAAATGAAACTTGAAATTCTCGCTAAGATATGAAGGGGGATTGGGATTGTTAAGCACGGAAAATAATGTTGACAGAATGTGAACATTATGTTAACTGATGTGTTAAAGAAGGTGGAAAAGAGCACTCTGAGATGGTTTGGACATGTAGAATGAATGAACGGAGAAAGACTCACAAAATACAGTGCAATTGGAAGGCGTTTGAGAAGAAGACCATGGAAAGTATAGTTGAACCAGTGTATGATATTTTGATCAAAAGGTAATGTCAAATCAGAGAAGTCGTAGGAGCTGTATAGATGTAGAAGTGACGATAGTTGTATGTTACAATATAAAAATCTGGTGCTCTCTTTTCTCTGCCTATACCGACAGGAATACAGCGTGATGATACTAGGTACATATGTATAAATATTTCTGCTCGTATTTAATATGTAACATATTGTATTATATATAAAAATCATTCTTAAACCAAACAACAACAAAAATAATAAAATCCTTTCGAGAGATGTTTGAGTTAATCCAACGGATAATTTAATAATAGCGATAAAAGGTCAAGAAGAGAAATAAAATAGTTGCGCTGCGACTGGAGTCACTGAGCGGTACAAAGGAGTTGCGCTGCCGACTGGAGTCACTGAGCGGTACAAAGGAGTTGCGCTGCCGACTGGAGTCACTGAGCGGTACAAAGGAGTTGCGCTGCCGACTGGAGTCACTGAGCGGTACAAAGGAGTTGCGACACGCAGTGACAGGGCACGCGGTGCTGTGTGTGCTAAATTGTACGTGTTTATGTGAAAATATGTGTCTGCTGGCACTTCCTCATTACCTACTTGTTCTTCTGCTCTGGGACAACTCGCCACCGTGGGGGTCCAGCCTCGCGGGATATTTTGACTTGTTGGTCAATTCTTCGGAAGGACTCATGACTGAGGGGCGTGACTATCATTATAGCCCGGGACCATGAATGCTGTTAATACCTTTATTCATTTTAATTAATACATATTCACGGAGAGAAAGCGGAACAACACTAAAACAGCACTTCACTGCACTTTTCAGCAGTTTATTTTAAAATTTCACAACCCTGTTCGCAAAACAATTCCTTGAATTAATGTGAAAAAAATTAGGGATTTCTTTTATTTAAATAATACTCGTACTTATTATGTACAAAATATGCGGGACTTTATATTCAAAATAGAAAAGTATGTTTCTAATAAAAAATGCTGGACTTTATATTCAAAATAGAAAAGTATGTTTCTAATAAAATATGCTGGACTTTATATTCAAAATAGAAAAGTATGTTTCTAATAAACTATGCTGGACTTTATATTCAAAATAGAAAAGTATGTTTCTAATAAAATATGCTGGACTTTATATTCAAAATAGAAAAGTATGTTTCTAATAAAATATGCTGGACTTTATATTCAAAATAGAAAAGTATGTTTCTAATAAACTATGCTGGACTTTATATTCAAAATAGAAAAGTATGTTTCTAATAAACTATGCTGGACTTTATATTCAAAATAGAAAAGTATGTTTCTAATAAACTATGCTGGACTTTATATTCAAAATAGAAAAGTATGTTTCTAATAAAATATGCTGGACTTTATATTCAAAATAGAAAAGTATGTTTCTAATAAAATATGCTGGACTTTATATTCAAAATAGAAAAGTATGTTTCTAATAAAATATGCTGGACTTTATTTTCAAAATAGAAAAGTATGTTTCTAATAAAATATGCTGGACTTTATATTCAAAATAGAAAAGTATGTTTCTAATAAACTATGCTGGACTTTATATTCAAAATAGAAAAGTATGTTTCTAATAAAATATGCTGGACTTTATATTCAAAATAGAAAAGTATGTTTCTAATAAAATATGCTGGACTTTATATTCAAAATAGAAAAGTATGTTTCTAATAAAATATGCTGGACTTTATATTCAAAATAGAAAAGTATGTTCCTAATAAAATATGCTGGACTTTATATTCAAAATAGAAAAGTATGTTTCTAATAAACTATGCTGGACTTTATATTCAAAATAGAAAAGTATGTTTCTAATAAAATATGCTGGACTTTATATTCAAAATAGAAAAGTATGTTTCTAATAAAATATGCTGGACTTTATATTCAAAATAGAAAAGTATGTTTCTAATAAACTATGCTGGACTTTATATTCAAAATAGAAAAGTATGTTTCTAATAAACTATGCTGGACTTTATATTCAAAATAGAAAAGTATGTTTCTAATAAACTATGCTGGACTTTATATTCAAAATAGAAAAGTATGTTTCTAATAAAATATGCTGGACTTTATATTCAAAATAGAAAAGTATGTTTCTAATAAAATATGCTGGACTTTATATTCAAAATAGAAAAGTACGTTTCTAATAAAATTAAATATATTGTTTATAGTTAAGGCATTAACGTTGAGGAGGTTTAAAGACATTGTTATTTATTTTATCAAACACTGTTTATTCCACTTTTTTGTAACGGTATAACCCTACCGGTTTCAAGACTTTCACCTCATCTTCAGGGGAGCACAAACAAGACTAAATTTTGTTCGAACTGGCACCGATAAAATTTAGTATTGTTTAAACACGTATTTCTGAGCACGTGCAGATGCACGTGCTCAGAAATACGTGTTTCGTAAGAAAGCCGCGGAAAACTTACCAAGGAAGGTGGACTACTAACAAACTGTTGTAAATCTTCCCATATGTGATAGTAGTGTAGTGTCAATGTGCAGTGTTCATATAACGCCATCAATTTTGATATTGCTTCCTAAAGCTGCACACGCCGCCCATATCTCTTACAAAGATATGCGGGGCGCATAAGAAAGAAAAGAATAAAATAAAAACAATTTTAACATAACCCCACCGCAGCAGAGATTCACGAGCCCCCACTGTCGCTGCAACAGCTAATATAGCTGCAGAGTGCCTTACTCAACCCCACCGCAGTGTCGATTTACGAGCCACCACTGTCGCTGCCACAGCTAGGTGGAGAGTGCCTTACTCAACCCCACCGCAGTGTCGATTCACGAGCCACCACTGTCGCTGCCACAGCTAGGTGGAGAGTGCCTTATTCAACCCCACCGCAGTAGAGAATCAGGAGCCACCACTGTCACTGCCACAGCTAGCTACAGAGTGCCTTACTCAACCCAACCGCAGTGGAGATTCACGAGCCACCACTGTCGCTTGTCGCTGCCACAGCTAGCTACAGTGTGCCTTACTCAACCCCACCGCAGTAGCGATTCACGAGCCACCACTGTCGCTACCACATCTAGCATAGCTACAGAGTGCCTTACTGAAGCCCACCGCAGTAGCGATTCACGAGCCACCACTGTCGCTATCACAGCTAGCTACAGAGTGCCTTACTGAAGCCCACCGCAGTAGCGATTCTTGAGCCACCACTGTCGCTACCACAGCTAGCTACAGAGTGCCTTACTGAAGCCCACCGCAGTAGCGATTCTTGAGCCACCACTGTCGCTACCACAGCTAGCTACAGAGTGCCTTACTGAAGCCCACCGCAGTAGCGATTCACGAGCCACCACTGTCGCTATCACAGCTAGCTACAGAGTGCCTTACTGAAGCCCACCGCAGTAGCGATTCACGAGCCACCACTGTCGCTACCACAGCTAGCATAGCTACAGAGTGCCTTACTGAAGCCCACCGCAGTAGCGATTCTTGAGCCACCACTGTCGCTACCACAGCTAGCATAGCTACAGAGTGCCTTACTGAAGCCCACCGCAGTAGCGATTCTTGAGCCACCACTGTCGCTACCACAGCTAACATAGCTACAGAGTGCCTTACTGAAGCCCACCGCAGTAGCGATTCTTGAGCCACCACTGTCGCTACCACAGCTAACATAGCTACAGAGTGCCTTACTGAAGCCCACCGCAGTAGCGATTCTTGAGCCACCACTGTCGCTACCACAGCTAACATAGCTACAGAGTGCCTTACTGAAGCCCACCGCAGTAGCGATTCTTGAGCCACCACTGTCGCTACCACAGCTAACATAGCTACAGAGTGCCTTACTGAAGCCCACCGCAGTAGCGATTCTTGAGCCACCACTGTCGCTACCAAAGCTAACATAGCTACAGAGTGCCTTACTGAAGCCCACCGCAGTAGCGATTCTTGAGCCACCACTGTCGCTACCAAAGCTAACATAGCTACAGAGTGCCTTACTGAAGCCCACCGCAGTAGCGATTCTTGAGCCACCACTGTCGCTACCACAGCTAACATAGCTACAGAGTGCCTTACTGAAGCCCACCGCAGTAGCGATTCTTGAGCCACCACTGTCGCTACCACAGCTAGCATAGCTACAGAGTGCCTTACTGAAGCCCACCGCAGTAGCGATTCACGAGCCACCACTGTCGCTACCACAGCTAGCTACAGAGTGCCTTACTGAAGCCCACCGCAGTAGCGATTCTTGAGCAACCACTGTCGCTACCACAGCTAGCTACAGAGTACCTTACTGAAGCCCACCGCAGTAGCGATTCTTGAGCCACCACTGTCGCTACCACAGCTAGCTACAGAGTACCTTACTGAAGCCCACCGCAGTAACGATTCACGAGCCACCACTGTCGCTACCACAGCTAGCTACAGAGTGCCTTACTGAAGCCCACCGCAGTAGCGATTCTTGAGCCACCACTGTCGCTACCACAGCTAACATAGCTACAGAGTGCCTTACTCGTATGTGTAAGGAAACTATGCACCGCTCCCATCTCGCGATACTCGGCGCTGGTTCTTTTCTGGCTGGCGATTATTCACCTGACATTACGACACAGTACCAGTTATGCGGGTTATTCAGTACTTCACAGAAGTATCACAGTTAACAGTTATTCATCTCTGAGGCGCATTTAATTGCCCACAATTCAATCAAGGGCACTTCCTGAACCGTTAATGATATCTCTCAAAAACTATGTTTATTTATTATTTATAGTTAAGGCATTAATTAACATTGTGAAAGTTTAAAGAGATTGTAATGTGTTTTATCAAACACTATTTATTCCACTGTATGCAATGGCATAACCCTACCGGTTTCAAGGTTTTCGCCTCATCGTCAGGGGAGCACAAATAATACACTTTTTTTGCTCCCCTTTTGTGATTCGACTCACTACAGCGTGGCGGTGGGGTTATGTTAAAATGGTTTTTATTTTATTATCTAGTCTTATTTATCACAAAAATCCATAAAAACAAACGTGAGCATATGCCCACACACCCCACAAAGACGGACAATCACCCGAACATTATTTTTCATATAAAGTGAGATATCATCAATCAAAAGGAAAGGAAGGGATCGTGGAGAGGAAAGGAAAAGAAAAATAATTGAACACCTTATTTTTTTACTGGCTAGAAATTAAAAATTCTCATCCGATCCTTACAATTCACATAATCCAACAATAATTTCGTTGGTCTTCCTCTGTCACGCCTTCCACTTACATTTCATGTCAGTCCCTTTCTTCGTTCATTCGTTCTACACGCCCAAACCTTTTCAGAGTGTTCTTCTTCATCTTTATGAACACAGCAGCCTTCAAGTCATATTCATCCCTAAACACTTCGTTCCATATTCTGTCATGTCGTTCCATATTCTGTCATACGTTGGTGTTCCATATTCTGTCATGTCGTTCCATGTTCTGTCATACGTTGGTGTTCCATATTCTGTCATGTCGTTCCATATTCTGTCATACGTTGGTGTTCCATATTCTGTCATGTCGTTCCATATTCTGTCATACGTTGGTGTTCCATATTCTGTCATACGTTGGTGTTCCATATTCTGTCATGTCGTTCCATATTCTGTCATACGTTGGTGTTCCATATTCTGTCATGTCGTTCCATATTCTGTCATACGTTGGTGTTCCATATTCTGTCATGTCGTTCTATATTCTGTCATACGTTGGTGTTCCATATTCTGTCATGTCGTTCCATATTCTGTCATACGTTGGTGTTCCATATTCTGTCATGTCGTTCCATATTCTGTCATCACTTCGTGTATTCTTCTCAGTGGACGCATTTCTACAGCGTTTATTCGGCATTGGTCATATATATTTATTTTTTTAATAATAAAACTATAATTCGATAACATTTACGACATTGAATCGCGTGTAGCGATAGGAAAATAAGTCAATTGGGCACTTAAACATATATCCTCGACCAAAGTGATACAGTGTCAAAATCTGCTAAGATGCAGTCCACAATAGTATTTTGGTGCCAAATTTGTCGTATTTGAGTGAACCAAATAAATGTAGAAATGTGCGCATTGAAAATAATACATTGAGTGACAATATACAATGTGAGTAGGGGATGAAGGGATTAAGGGACAAATGTGAACTTAAGGCTGATGAAATCATCAATAAAGAACAGCAAGCTGAGATGGTTTGGGCATGTGGAACGAATGAAAAAAAGACTTTCAAAACAAATATATGTGAGTGGAGGTCATGTGAGAGCAATATCAAGAAAGGTGTGGTTGTATCAAGTGAATTATATTTTGAAAAAAGAAAACGTAGAAATTGTAGAAGTTGTATGGATGTGAAAAAGGCTAAAAATATGTGTCGATATGGAATAGTCTGGTGCTCTGCCCTCTATGCCCACTCCGATAGGTTAATGTCGTGATGGTACGTATACATGTATGTATAACACTCGCGTGACATCTATCATAGACAATTAATTGCAGTCCAATATCATTACAGGAATTATACAACAAAAACACACCAATACACATGTCATCACGCCGTGCTCCTTGCCGGGTAGGCAGA
Organism: Odontocerum albicorne; assembly: GCA_949825065.1. NCBI lineage: Eukaryota > Metazoa > Arthropoda > Insecta > Trichoptera > Odontoceridae > Odontocerum > Odontocerum albicorne. Next base: position 269,728 of record OX463866.1, read on the forward strand.
GAGAACAGATATACAAACGGTTCTATCCAAGGCCACAACTTTTGCCTCATCTCAATAAATAAATAAATATAGGTTTATTGACAGCAACATAGTATGTACATAATATATTTAAATAAACACTTCAAGAACACATAAATTGCAGAGAATACATTAAAGACAGAAGCTATCACAAGGTCTAGGTTCATCTAATAACATCCCCTCAGTTTTTCAGCCCACACCCTTGCACATGTAGAATACGAAGAAGAAAAAAACAGAAAATGAATGGATGGCAGAAAAATAAACAAATCCACAAATAACACCTCAAATTAATTCAAACAAATAAATAAAGGTTCTTCGACAGCAACACAATATGTACATATACCATATACTCGTATAATAAACTCATCCCGAATAGCGCACATATATCTCAAAACAAACTGCAGAAAACACATTCAAGAGAGAAGACATTAAAAGGTCCGGGATCATCCCACAAACATTCCCCCAGCCGAGATACACCTCACTAATGTAGGGCGAGCCCGGCCGCAAGGACATCGGAGGGGCTTTCAGCCCACACCCGCGTATATCTAGATTTAACAAAAAACAATATATATGGCAGAAAACAAAATAAAAAGTAAACCCACATATACCACCTCAGGTGAACTGTCAGCAAGAACGGAAAAAAGAAAAGCCATACTCAACACAACACCCTCTCTAATCACTTCATTGTGTATTCTGTCATACATTGTAACCCCGTATATTCTTCTAAGTGCACACATTTGTTCAACATTTTTCCGGCTCTTAAGTATATTTCCACGTCCAAGTTTCACTCCATACATCAGAAAATGAACTGAAATACTGATCTGAACTATAATTTAAGCAGATTTTGATATTGTCCGGTCCGAAAGTATCATGTTTATATACGAGTAGTTACGAGTATTTAAGGGCCCCATTAACATTGTTTTTGTTCGCATCGTGCCGTTTGATATACGAGTACCTATGTTACACTATGATATCCCCTCCCCTCCCCTCGGTGCACTTGCCGTTCGCATGGCAATAAACAGACTGCCCCCTATCAATCCGTTTTACTTCATCACATTAAGAAGTATCAATTAGTAATAAATAGAAAAACAATACAAGAAAAAACTAATTTAAATATTATTAATATTCATGCGCCATGACATGTCATGAGACATATAATAAAAACATGTTGAATCGGAGATTGCCTCACTGGGTCTCGTGTCGTATCGTGTTATATAAAACCACCGCTAGTCGAATGGAGACTCTCTCGGCCTTGGCCCACTTGCAGCCGAGATGGTAACGCTATGGCTGTGGCGGTGTCAACTAATCAGGCAGAGAAAAAATAAAAGAAAAGTGAAAGATCATTAAATTTAAATAATATTATAACTTGTCATATTAAACTGTTGCAGAAATCATTCAAAGGTCGTCCATTGATCTGTTTAACGCGCAGAGCTACTCATTCTCGAATAGCGAAATCGTTTTTTTACAGGTTTTTTTTTGCAGAATTTGACGTTCATACTTGCATACTGATGGGTGTTTATAGTATATTTTTATTTCAATGTAATGTTTACTTTTGTTTAAAATTGTTTTTGTATCAATATTTTACCTTTTTTAGTGAATTAAGCATACGTTACTAATACATATGATGACCTCCGTAACTTAGTTGGTAAAACGCCTGCAAGTTGCGAGTTCAAATCCCGCTGGAGCCAAGATTTGAAAAAAAAAAAAGATACCAGTCTGGTTTTCACTTAACGCCTCTTAAATATATTTTTGATTGGTTTAAAGAGATTGCCACATTGCAATAAACTCGCCAGGTTGTATTTTTTACAACAAAAATATATAACATTAAAATATATTTAAATATTCTTACTTTCATGTATCGAATTGAAGAGTGGACGTGGAAAATGACTGATAGGAGCCGAATAAATGCTGTAGAAATGCGTACATAGAAAATAATACAATACATGGGGGGACAATGTATGATAGATTACGGAACAAATTGATAAGGGATGAATGTGAACTTAAGGAAGTTGAATAAATGAAGAAAAGTACGCTGAAATGATTTCGGCATGTGGAACGAATGAAAAGAAAAATACCAACAAAATAAATAAACAGTGCAAATGTAAGTGGTTTGCGTATAAGAGGAAGGCCAAGAAAAGTATGGTTGGATCTTGTGAATAACATTTTGAAAGAAGGAAATGTAGAAAGTGAGAGAAATCGTTGAAGGTGTGTGGAGGTGGAGGAGGCTAAGGATGTGTGTCGTGATAATAAAGTCAACGCTATGTTCTTTCTGCCTACTCCGACAGGAAAATAACAAGCTAGTATATAGTATACGTATGTATTTAAATTTTTCTTATGTTACCCGATAAATATGATTTGAAGCTTCCGCGATTCTTTGTATCATAGTGACACAATCCTCCCAAAGACCATTAACTCTTTGGGAGGGTTGTATCATAGTGACACAACCCTCCCAAGGACCATTAAGTCTTTGGGAGGGTTGTATCACGTGGGTTGGCTCATAATGTTTTGTTTTTATAAAATAATGGACTGTTGATAAATAAATAAAACATAATTCATTAGAGCTAGATTTAACTTTGTGGAAATTCATATTAGAATACGAATAACTGTGTTATTCTACTAAGCATGTTACTTTAATTCCCGCTACACTTGTTGTTTATACCTCATATTTTCAGAGGAAGAAAGACTCGGGATATGAGGTAGAAATACATGTAGCAGAGGTGATTTAATTAATGGAATACAATGTACAATAATTTATCGATAAATATTATTTATTTCGTCGAGACAATTAAAATTGAATACTTTAAAAAAATCACGCCTTCAAAAGTAAGGTATGTTTAAAACAATGTAACAGGGGGCTGGTGACATGGCTAGGATATGACAACCTCCATGGACTAGTTGGTAAGTCGTTTGACTTCCACCTGGAGTTATCGATTCAATTACCGATGCTGCGCAGTAAACAAAAAATAATTCGTCTCATAGCAATACTCGGCAGCACTAAGTATAATAGATACATGCGCGATTGTTGTTGCCTCCCGATATTTCTACAGCATTCATTAGGCTCTTTCCAGTATTTTTCAATTTGTATTTGTATTTTTCATGTTAAAAGTGTACTTTTTACAAGCTGTAGTTTTTACACAGTACAGCCTGGATAACTCATTCCCGCATTGCAATCTCTTCCCACCAACCAGCCGAGCATATAGTCGTTAAATAGGCCGTGTATGAATATTTGTGGATAAACACCCAAATGCATCTTTGCCAGTGTGCATATACCATGAATACACTTTGCCAGTGTGCATATATCACGAATACACTTTGCCAGTGTGCATATACCACGAATACACTTTGCCAGTGTGCATATACCACGAATACACTTTGCCAGTGTGCATATACCACGAATACACTTTGCCAGTGTGCATATACCACGAATACACTTTGCCAGTGTGCATATACCACGAATACACTTTTTTAAATTATTATAGGATAGTTTTTTTTTAACCTGACGAGTTTATTGCCATGTGTCAATCTCTTCCAACCAACCAGAAAGATGTTTTTATAGGCCTTAAGTGATAACCAGATGGAATCCTATTTAAAAAAATCTGGGTTCCAGCGGGGATCGAACCCGCAACCTCGTTTTGTATTACATCATAGTAGTAAACTTTCGTTATATGCATTACAACCTGGCGGGTATATTGTTATGTGAAAATGTTTTCCAGCCATCCAGAAAGATATAAAAGAACCCTTTAATATAATTGGGAACCAACGGCACCCGAAGCAACAGGTAATTTAACAACTGGACCATAGAGAGGTCACTCTCATTTAAAATCAGACTCACATTCTAAGGAAGTGTTTTGTTACTTCAAATACTAAATTATTACTTTCCCAATATTTCAAGTACTCGTCTATTCCGTGCGACATGACCAGCTACTATGAAAACGCGATTAAAAAAGTTCAATATTTGTACATTTTACCCATAACAAGGTGGTTTCTGTTCTGAGACCATCACGATCTTAGCTTACTACACTTCACAGAAGAAATGTGTTTTAAATATAATATTCCCACGGAATACTTCAGGGTTGAGTAAACTTCTGCGCGATACATCTTTGATAATAATTATAAAAATACTATTTATATAACGCTGTTTAAAGATCGTACTTTTTTCACGGGCACTTTATCTCGAGGTTCGACTTTACTAACAGACAGATTAAATATATAATATAAAAGGTAACAAGTTGAATGTTTGGAGAGAAAAGTGGCGGCTTCAGTCTTGGTTAGGAACAAAGCGGCTGCTGCAGCCTTGGTTAGGAACAAAGTGACGGCTGCAGTCTTGGTTAGGTACAAAGTGGCGGCTGCAGTCTTGGTTAGGTACAAAGTGACGGCTGCAGTCTTGATTAGGTACAAAGTGGCGGCTGCAGTCTTGGTTACGTACAAAGTGGCGGCTGCAGTCTTGGTTAGGTACAAAATGGCGGCTGCAGTCATGGTTAGGTACAAAAATTTGTATTATATTATATATGTTTCAGTATTTTTACTATCCCTAGAGCTAGAACCTATTTAGCCCAATGGCAATATGCATATTTAACTCCCATGACATGTGCCAAATTCAATATAGGCAAAAAGGGTGCAAAAAATCAGACAGTGGATTGGAGTATGATTGTTGTTGCAACAAGAGTTTGAGGGCTTTGGCTTGCATGAGAGATGAATTGTAGCAAAGGTTTGTGTGAGCTGTTGAGTGTCGTGTATTTTTGTGATTGTTTGTGGAAGATAGTGTGATGGACTTTTTGGTTTGTCTGGAATGATAAAGTATACGAGATTTGACTCGCGTGTAATTGATATACGTGTAATTGAGTCACACTATAATGAGAGTTTGCAATTGGGTATTATATAATCAACAATCGAAAAAAAAAAACAAGAACTTATTTTTCCATGTTTATGTATCCTCGGTAAGTTTACTGGGGATACGATAACTAAATGTTTGTGTTTACTGGGGATAAGATAAATAAATGTTTGTGTATCCTCAGTTAGTTTACTGGAGATACGATAAATAAATGTTTGTGTATCCTCAGGAAGGATACTGGGGATATGATAAATAAAGGTTTGTGTATCCTCAGTAAGCTTACTGGGGATACGATAAATAAATGTTTGTGTATCCTTAGTGAGTTTACTGGGGATACGATAAATAAATGTTTGTGTATCCTCAGTGAGTTTACTGGGGATACGATAAATAAATGTTTGTGTATCCTCAGTGAGTTTACTGGGGATACGATAAATAAATGTTTGTGTATCCTCAGTAAGTTTACTGGGGATACGGTAAATAAATGTTTGTGTATCCTCAGGAAGTTTACTGGGGATACGATAAATAAATGTTTATGTATCCTTAGTAAGTTTACTGGGGACACGACAAATAAATGACAACATACCTAGATCCATATAAATTGTGTCTCCACATTAAATTACTTCTTGTTTTTTTATCAAATATGTATTTATAAAACTTCTTGTCCCGTATTTAATAAATAAAAAAAACAATACTTGAAACATTTAAAGCTGCGAGACATTCCCCACCTCCCCTGATGTCAGACCTTAAGTCCGTCGTCACTACTATTCTTTTCACACTCGAGTGTGTCACCACTGGGAAAGGAGTCCCTTTGGGTAATTCCTTCTTCGTCACTACATAACGCCGCGCTCATATTTTTTTATCTTCTTAGCGTAGATCACGGCTGGTTGTGGGATCGAACTGATCTTCTAGTGTAGATCACACTGGATAAGGATTTATTTAGTCCCCCGTAACAGTGTGGCTGAGACTGGTTGTGGGATCGAACTGATCTTCGATTGTAGATCACGCTGGATTACGATTTATTTAGTCCCCGTAACAGCGTGGCTGGGACTGGTTGTGGGATCGAACTGATCTTCTAGTGTAGATCACACTGGATAAGGATTTATTTAGTCCCCCGTAACAGTGTGGCTGAGACTGGTTGTGGGATCGAACTGATCTTCTATTGTAGATCACGCTGGATTACGATTTATTTAGTCCCCGTAACAGCGTGGCTGGGACTGGTTGTGGGATCGAACTGATCTTCTAGTGTAGATCACACTGGATAAGGATTTATTTAGTCCCCCGTAACAGTGTGGCTGGGACTGGTTGTGGGATCGAACTGATCTTCTAGTGTAGATCACGCTGGATAAGGATTTATTTAGTCCCCCGTAACAGCGTGCCTGGGGTTGGTTGTGGGGTCGAGCTGATCTTCTAGTGTAGATCACACTGGATAAGAATTGATTAAGTCCCCCGTAACAGCGTGGCTGGGACTGGTTGTGGTATCGAACTGATCTTTTAGTGTAGATCACACTGGATAAGGATTTATTTAGTCCCCCGTAACAGCGTGGCTGGGACTGGTTGTGGGATCGAACTGAACTGAACTTTAAACATTATCAGAAAATGAATACATAGATTAACTTTTTATTGGACGTCATTTTTTTCTTTTTTAAATTTTAATATTTCCTGATTCGAAAATGTTAATATGTTAAACTATTTATAAATGTGTGTAATGAGTTTTTTCTCGTCATTTTACCAAATTATTTATTGACATTTTTTTCTTAATCAAGGCTAGAATTCATATTATTGTGACAATATTTATTTATGTGAAAGTCATTTTTAATCTGAAAAGAGGAAGAGAAGTGTGATGATGTATAATGATTTAATACATTGAAATATACTAATGAAGTGTACATATACATCTCCCTGTCGGGGTAGGCGGAGAAGACAGAGAGCCAGGCTTTCCTATCTCACATCCTTCGCCTCTTTTTCATCCGTAAACTTTCTCATACAACAAACATAGTTTCTCTGATTTTCTTCGTTTCTTTCATTCTTGAGGTGCATGGCCGCACGATAGCGCATTGGATATCCTTACGAAAGAACGTCGGTTCGAATCCCGCGCTGTTCTACTCACCTCGAACGACGCAGGTTTTTTTTTCCACCTAGTATTCGGGAGTATTAAAATACCTTTGGGTTCGGTCATATCTATTCTTTCAAAAAGAAGACGGAAAACATTCCGGTGTGCTCCGATCATCTCACTGCCGGGTTCCATCGGATCCACTACAGCGGTGTAGTCAGTGAGTTTGCTGGTGTGCAACATCTCATTCAATTCAAACAAATGCGTGAGACTCTCGCGCGGTAGAAGTGAAACTTCTTAGCTCCTAGGAAAAGTTGATTTTATGCAGGATTAGGAAATGGTTATGTTGAATTTAATTCAAGAAAATCTCCCTTAATGAAATAAAAAATAATATTATAAATTTATATTTTTTAATATTAAATATATATATTTTTTTGTTATAATTAATTAATTATTTGTACACAAATAATTATATATTATTATATTATTTTTATCATATTATTAATAATATGATTATGTTTTATTATTAATGAATCATATTATAATATAATAATATTATAATAACATTTATATATATTATTATAATTATATATTAAATATAAATAATATATTAAATAAATATTAAAACAAATATCAAATAAAATTAAACAATTGAATATAAAATAAAATTAATAATTTTAAAATACATATATTAGTATAAAAATGATATATAACAATTAATGCAATTTTTTTTATTTTTAATAATAATTTTAATAATAATATAAAACTCTTAATAATATTAAAATAATATATAATAAATAATAATTAATATAAAAATAATTAATAATAATATATTAATAAATAAAATTTTCAATAATAATAAATAATAATAGAATTATAATATAATACACCGTTTCACTTTTCGTGATGTTCAGGTCAATTTGCCCTACCGCATAGATAGCAGTTTCACTTCAAAACCAAACTCCACGGCACAGCTTCGCTTTCCAATTAAATAGACGTTGGAATGAGGAGGGGATCCTCGACTACGAGGCCCAGCAACGAACGGATTGACGAGGGGATCCTCGACTACGAGGCCCAGCAACGAACGGAATGACGAGGGGATCCTCGACTACGAGGCCCAGCAACGAACGGAATGACGAGGGGATCCTCGACTACGAGGCCCAGCAACGAACGGAATGACGAGGGGATCCTCGACTACGAGGCCCAGCAACGAACGGAATGACGAGGGGATCCTCGACTACGAGGCCCAGCAACGAACGGAATGACGAGGGGATCCTCGACTACGAGGCCCAGCAACGAACAGAATGAGGAGGGGATCCTCGACTACGAGGCCCAGCAACGAACGGAATGAGGAGGGGATCCTCGATCCATCATACGAGGCCCAGCAACGAACGGAATGACGAGGGGATCCTCGACTACGAGGCCCAGCAACGAACGGAATGACGAGGGGATCCTCGACTACGAGGCCCAGCAACGAACGGAATGAGGAGGGGATCCTCGACTACGAGGCCCAGCAACGAACGGAATGAGGAGGGGATCCTCGACTACGAGGCCCAGCAACGAACGGAATGACGAGGGGATCCTCGATCCATCATACGAGGCCCAGCAACGAACGGAATGACGAGGGGATCCTCGACTACGAGGCCCAGCAACGAACGGAATGACGAGGGGATCCTCGACTACGAGGCCCAGCAACGAACGGAATGAGGAGGGGATCCTCGACTACGAGGCCCAGCAACGAACGAAATGACGAGGGGATCCTCGATCCATCATACGAGGCCCAGCAACGAACGAACGAACGACTGAAACGATTTCTCAGCCTTTCTTCTTATCCTTCTTTCTAAATATTACCATTCACTCGGTCCAACCATATTTTCATGCATCATCCCCTCACACGCATTCCACTCACATTTGCACTATATAGTTGTTTTGTTAGTCTTTCTTCATTCATTCGTTCCACATGCCCAAACCATCTCAGTGTGCTCTTCATCTCACTCGATACATCAACCAGCCTTAAGTTCACAATCATCCCTTATCACTTAATCTTGTATTATATCAAACATTGTCACTCCATTTATTCTTCTCAATGCACTATCTACATTTTCAATATATAGTATGTATATGACTTGAATTCCACTTGCAAAGATAATGATTCACGTACTCGTATAATAATTATTTCTCGAAACGTACAAGAGACAATATCGTGCATTGTGTTCTAGGGAAGAGGGAAGAGGGAAGAGGCGGCCGTTGTCGACTCAACATTTAATCAGTTATTATTTATAATTATTAAACATTGTTTGTACATTTGATTAATATAAATAAAGAATAAATGTATTGACAACAATATAGTTTGGTACGTAAATGTATTTTATCCTGAAACTACACATTCGTGCCGTTTCCCCGTCAGGGCAGGCATAGAGGATAGAGTTCCACACTCTCCTATTACGACACAAATATTTTGCTTCCTCTACACTTATTTATATTCTCATATATAAAGAGGAGCCTGGCGACGCGGTAACGCAATGGACTTCAGTGCAGAAGGTCGCTGGTTCGACCCCTTGCCGTACTCCTCATACTCCCCTTGAACGACACAGACATGTTTTTCGCCCAGTATTCGGAGGTATAAGGATATCTCTATGACTTCGGTCATATCCATTATTTAAAAAAAAGGAAAACACATGCCGGTATAATCCGATCGTCTCACTTCGGTGTGCATCGGATCCAGCGGTGTGACTGGTGAGTTTGCTGGTGTACAATAGCTCACTCACTTAAAGAGGAGAAAAAAAAAGACTGAAACAATACTCTACAGCGCAGCTTCACTTTCCGAAAGAATTTTCCGATGACGTAGTAATGGCGAGGCGAGACGAGACGATCCTCGACCACGAGGCCACGAGGACACGAGGCCACGAGGCCAAGTAACCATGATATACACTCGTACATCTAGTCTTTCTTCTTTATTTGTTTTATTTCGTTTTGTGAAACCTGCCATAGACGTGACTTGCGCTTCATTAAACAGATACTTTATATTTCAGCCTTAAAATTAAAAACTATTATTTTTTTAAATCCTTACAAATTGTTGCCCTGCACAAACACACGACTGTATGTTATGACAGATCAAACTCAAAAATCCGATCGCAAATAGATCAAACTTCCAAGACTACAGGAGGTATCGATTGTTATTAATATGATACTTAAATAGTACTTTAAAAATAAGATACAGAGCATATAACATTTGTTAAAATTTAAAGCTTCTTAGTAAATCCACGAGGAATTGAACCTGGGGTGGCCGGGGTGGCCGGAATGCCCGGGGTGGCCGGGGTGCCCTCTCATGTTTTATACTGCTGTATTACACTTTTGTTATATACAGTACAACCTGATTATTTCTGTTTCTTTCCAATCAAGCAAAAATTGTATAAAGTACAACCATGTTTTCAAAAATTATATCCAGTACAACCAGGCTTTCAAAAATTGTATACAGAACAATCAGGCTTTCAAAAATTGTATACAGTACAATCAGGCTTTCAAAAATTGTATACAGTACGACCAGGCTTTCAAAAATGGTATACAGTACAACCAGGCTTTCAAAAATGGTATACAGTACAACTAGGCTTTCAAAAATGGTATATAGTACAACTAGGCTTTAAAAATTGTATACAGTACAACCAGGCTTTCAAAAATTGTATACAGTACAACCAGACTTTCAAAAATTGTATACAGTACAACTTATTTCCATGTTCATTACAGTTCGATATATTGCATTATTATTATTACAGTAATATTTCATTAATATTACAGTACAACCCTAAACCTTAATATTACAGTACAACCAAAAATTATACGCATTACAACTTATTTCCATGTTCCTTTCCAACCAAACAGAAGAATGTTAAAGATGTCTTAAGTAGAAACCAGACTGGTACCCTTTTTAAAAAAAAACTGGGTTCCAGCGGGATTCGACCAAGTAACAGGTGTATTGTATTTTATAACACTTTCGTTGTATATAGTAAAAACTAGTGGGATTATTGTCAAATAGCAATCTCTTCCAACCAACCAGAAATATGTTAAAGAGGCCTTAAGTGAAAACTAGCCTGGAATCCTTTTTAAAATCTGGGTTGCAGCGGGATTCGAACTAATAACCCTCGGGCTGGAAGACAGGTGTAATGTATTGTATTACACTTTCGTTGTGTGCAGTACAACCTAGCGGGCTTATTGCCATGTGATGATCTCTTCCAATCAACCATAAAGATATTAAAGAGGTCTTAAGTGAAAACGAGACTAGAATCCTTTTAAAACAATCCGGATTCCAGCGGGATTTGAACTCGCAACCTCCGGGCTGGGAGACAGACGTCTTACCAACTAGGTCACGGAGGTCGAAACTTGCTTAGCGTGAATGCTATCCATTAGACCACAATTATACCACCTTGGCTTTAATAGTATTGTCTAACTTTTTGATGCGGCTATATTAAAGGGCGTGTAATAACCTAGCCATCTGGTTTGAAACCACTGGAATAAGCACGCAATTCATTATTCGTCATTGTAAGTGTTAGTTACACTATCGCAGGTTAAGTGAAAATATTTTTTTTAATCTGACGAGTTTATTACCGTGTGCCAATCTCTTCCAACCAACCAGAAATATGTTTTGGTGAACCCTAAGTGAAAATCAAACTGGAATCCCTTTTTTCGTAAATCTGGGTTTCAGCGGGGATCGAATCCGCAACCTCGAAATCGGCAGACAAGCGTCTTATCACTAGGCCACGGAGGTCGTCACATTCACACACAAACTCGCCGCTCGGGAGTATTATAACCTAAAAAACATTTATATCACTATTTTTTTTTAGGTCCATTGTTAATTTAACCCTTCGGTGGGTCTCAAGGGTATTTTATCAACCTGGTCACGGAAGTCGCCAGGTTTTGGGTAAAAAAAAATAATAATAATAAATTTACTCACAGTTTGATCCAATTGCTTCAGAAATTCAGACCAGCTAATGTCCAATATCTGAATTCAACCGAACAATCACAGCTTTGTATTATTGTTGTCAAAATTGTCACCAACAATTCAAGTTACAACAAGTCTTCGTTTCACATCGTTTTACTACTATTGTTTGTACCGTAAGATTAAAAATAAACACCAATCTGTCATAAGATTATTAAGTTGAATAAATTTTTTAAAACTCTGTCAAACAAAATTACAATTAATTCTAAACCACTACTTATAAAAAAAAGTATTAAAGATATGAAAAAATTTTAAATTAAAAAAAATGTTATTTTAAATTCAAAAAAACTTCAGTTGATCTACTCTACTTTTCAGTAAATCAAAGGAATTATTTAAAGGAAAAAAAAAAGGTGTTAGTCAATGGGTCTGTTCGAATTATCAAAAAAAAAAGTCAACAGGTATATCGAATTATCCAACTTCATAAAATTCACACGTCGTACCACCAGTTTGAATAAAGAGCGATAATTTTTCGTATGAAACACAACATCGATTTATTTTCCAGCCCTTCAGTATGGAACCGAACCGTTAATGTTGGCGCGCGGGTGAAGACTGAACACGGTACAGATCAGGCAGGAAAATCCTCTCGGAAAAGACTCCCTCACTGCGCGCATTCTACCAAAGTCGACCCACCGAGCGATCCGATTAGGTCGATATTCTTATAACACTTTCGATGCATCTAATGTGAACATAACTATAGATATCTAACGATACTTGATAAGGCAATATAGACAGAAAAGATAAAGCGAGGCAAGTCAACAGAGGAGATCCCCACCCATCGAGTGTGGCGGGACCCGGACGAGTTTCGAGCGAAACAAGTTTTTATTTGACGGATGGCCACTGACACTCAAACTTTTTTTTATCAAACACTTTTACTCGACATTTTTGTACATCCACAAAAAATTTACTTTTTAAATAGATGTAAATAAATAATAGAATTTTTAATAGCAATATATCATATAATAGTACATACGAGTATATAACATAAATATATGCCCTGAAATATTTCCAATGAAAAAGAAAGTACACTCGAGAGATGTCACTTAAGTTATATTTTTTAAATCTTATTTGTTGATTAAATTAAAATTTTTTTTAATTTCTACGACAAATGTTTATGCGTCATATTTAGTAAGAAATATTAATCCTTAATTATTATTTTTTTAAGATATAAATATGTAATGTTTTATGATTTTTTAATAAAATAAATAAAACCGGTTTTTTTTCACAGTGTTTTATTAAAATGTATAAACACGACACTTCAAAATGAAACAAATGCCTTTTCTAAGATAAAAAAATGTTATATTTTGTTTTTAATTGTGTATTAATTATGCTGTTTTATTTATTTTTATTTTTTTTCACCAGGTTTTATTAAATGTGTATAAACACGACATCGCAAAATGAAACAAATGTTTTTTCTAAGATTAAAAAATGTTAAGTTTTGTTATTAATTGTGTTATTTAAAGGACACTTAGTTGGCGTCTGTTTTATTAATCAATTTATTGATGCACACTTTGTTAAATGAAGACACTAGACGACAGTTTAGTGTCTTCATTTAACAAAACAAGTCTTAAAAATTACATAGACAACGCACCATGAATATAAAAAAAATTATAATTTATGATACATATATCTTTCAAAATATGATTCTTAAATAATATAACCAAAACCGTCGTCGTCGTTGGCCCTCGTAGTCGAGGATGATCTCGCCATTCCAACGTTAATTTTGTTTGAAAGCAAAGCTGTACCGTGGTATTTTTTTTTTCCTTTTTTTTAAGTGAGTATTACACACCAGCAAACTCACGGCCACACAACTGTACTGGATCCGATGGCACACTTGAAGTACATAATATTGTATGATCGGAGCACACCGGTATGCCGTTACACACCAGCAAACTCACGGCCACACAACTGTATTGGATCCGATGGCACACCTGAAGTACATAATATTGTATGATCGGAGCACACCGGTATGCCGTTACACACCAGCAAACTCACGGCCAAACAACTGTACTGAATCCGATGGCACACCTGAAGTACATAATTTTGTATGATCGAGGCACACCGGTATGTTTCTTTTTTCTTTTTTTGTTTTAAGATTATCTATGACTGTAATCACGGATACCCTTAGACCCCCGAATACCGGGCTGAGAAAATACTTGTGTCATTTGAGGAGAGTAGCACAGCGTGGGGTTCAAACCGGCAACCTTCCGCACGAAGTCCAATCCGTTGCCGTGCGGCCGTGCACAAAAGTAATCGACACATCTAGACTACAATGTACGACTTTAACAATAATACACACAAAATAAAACCTCTTTCAAGGGGACATTACAAATTTAAAAATACGTAGTTCGATTAATAAAAAATGTATTAAGAACCCTCCAGTCAAGACCTTAGATTGAAAAAATGCTGAAGAAAGGCACACCTGATCTGGCACATTTCATGGCACGTATTGGCACATTTCAATAAATTGGTATTGGCACATTTCAGTCGTAAAAGGTTTTGTGTGTTTCTAATAGAAGTGTGAAAACCGATTAAAGCCAATATATAGTATCAGGGCTATCAACAATTCTGTGAATAGTCTTATAAATGTAGAAACAACGAATTTAATATATCATATAATAATTATGTTAATAAATAAATAAGATCATATCTTGGCTGTAAAGACGCTAAATAATATCCAGCCTTCACCCGTATACACTTAAACCATACATAATATAAAATATCCAGCCTTCACCCGTATACACTTAAACCATACATAATATAAAATATCCAGCCTTCACCCGTATACACTTAAACCATACATAATATAAAATATCCAGCCTTCACCCGTATACACTTAAACCATACATAATATAAAATATCCAGCCTTCACCCGTATACACTTAAACCATACATAATATAAAAAAATAAATGATAATAATTTTTGTTATATGAGTACATTTATAAACAAAATTGTTGAAAATACAAACTTACTAATTCACACATGCCATAAACTCAGACAGACAAGAGAGAAAAGAAATTATATCCAAAATAAAGTAATAGACTAGAAAACCTCCAATTTGTTTTTGAATCTACTATATGTGTATGCGATTGTGGTTTAACGGTACATATTCACGCTTAGAAAGTGGGCGTCCCTGGTTTGATGATTGCAGACGAATATCATTCCAGATTGATTTTAATCTAAGACCGTTTTACATCTAAATTCATATTTTTTCTGTGACTTTTATTATATTGCTAATCATGATTTTTTAAATGCAAAGCAAAAATAGCGTTTCAACCTACCGATCATCTGAGCCTTTATTATCCTCGCCATAGAAACGTTTGGTTTGATCTACCAAAATGTGCGCTCGCTTAAGTGCAATAACTTACATACAATAAACAAATACAGTCGCACGGGCGTCTTCTATCCAAACGATAACTGACAATCATACTTGATCATGGGAGACGATAGCCTATCGCTTATCTATCAAGTATATGACACAGTTCAATCTGCTACCATTTATGCTGCCCCTGTAAGATGTGACTCTCATGTCCCTTGACTGGTCCACAATGTGAGTCATCATTAGATAAGTGACAATCATACTTGATCATGGGGGACGATAGCCTATCGCTTATCTATCAAGTATACGACACAGTTCAATCTGCTACTATTTATGCTGCCCCTGTAAGATGTGACTCTCATGTCCCTTGACTGGTCCACAATGTGAGTCATCATTAGATAAGTGACAATCATACTTGATCATGGGGGACGATAGCCTATCGCTTATCTATCAAGTATACGACACAGTTCAATCTGCTACTATTTATGCTGCCCCTGTAAGATGTGACTCTCATGTCCCTTGACTGGTACACAATGTGAGGCATCATTAGATAAGTGACAATCATACTTGATCATGGGGGACGATAGCCTATCGTTTATCTATCAAGTATACGACACAGTTCAATCTGCTACCATTTATGCTGCCCCTGTAAGATGTGACTCTCATGTCCCTTGACTGGTACACAATGTGAGGCATCATTTGATAAGGATAAGGTATTACGCTATGACTCGTGCCGCTCTGATAGTACAGGGTGGCCAAAATAACATTTTACAACTTTCATTTAAAATATTTTTGAAAAGAAATAAAATAATAATAATAATTACCCATACATGTTATATCTCGAACATTCTGAAGTTCGTCTGAAGACTTAAGATTTAAAAAAACCTTTAAACAGATTTCGCTTAGAATTCACATTATTTTCGGTAATACTTTAGATAGTTCTTATTTATTATAACATATGTCGCATTATTTTTCTCTCGTTTGTGTCACAAAACTTAAGTCATTATTTTTTTATCCGTGTCCTGATGTAATTTCGAATATATAAGTCGCGAGATGAGACTTTATAGTTTTAACCTTCAACTGTCAGTTGATGTGCTGGGGCTGTACGTCATATTTAATGCAGTCTTTCGGAGGCAATATTTCTTCCAACTTATTTTTATTTTTGAGATTACGTACTCGTACATACACTTTTCATTTGTTTTACCTCAAGCGTTGTTTTATAACATAGCAGTTTTTATAGCAGTTCAGACACTTTATAAAAAACACAAACCGTTCTTGGAACGGATAAATCGTTTACTATAACTTAAATTCTTTATTTGTACCAGCAATTATATATGGGATATTATTTCAACCAAACATCCGCCTCTTGCTGCCAAATAAATTATTTTGAAAGAGAATTTCTCATAAAATTTACACATATTTCAGGCGACATTTCAACTATTGTTACTCGCATATGTTTTTTTAGTTGTTCAATCAACGTTGGTTTGTTGGTATTAGATGCGTTCTTTGCGAGATGCGACCATAAAAAGCATCTGCAGCAGTTCAATCAAAAGATCTTGGCGGGCAGTCGATGTCACTGTCTCTGGAGATAAATCATCTGCAGCAGTTCAATCAAGAGATCTTGGCGGGCAGTCGATGTCACTGTCTCTGGAGATAAATCATCTGCAGCAGTTCAATCAAGAGATCTTGGCGGGCAGTCGATGTCACTGTCTCTGGAGATAAATAATCTGCAGCAGTTCAATCAAGAGATCTTGGCGGGCAGTCGATGTCACTGTCTCTGGAGATAAATAATCTGCAGCAGTTCAATCAAGAGATCTTGGCGGGCAGTCGATGTCACTGTCTCTGAAGATAAATAATCTGCAGCAGTTCAATCAAGAGATCTTGGCGGGCAGTCGATGTCACTGTCTCTGGTGATAAATAATCTGCAGCAGTTCAATCAAGAGATCTTGGCGGGCAGTCGATGTCACTGTCTCTGAAGATAAATAATCTGCAGCAGTTCAATCAAGAGATCTTGGCGGGCAGTCGATGTCACTGTCTCTGGAGATAAATAATCTGCAGCAGTTCAATCAAGAGATCTTGGCGGGCAGTCCATGTCACTGTCTCTGGAGATAAATCGGTCTGGAAACATTCTCTTTAAAATGATGATTATGGTTCATGTTGCGTGACATACGTATACTCGTAACTACACCTTACTGGAACTGAGAGTTTTCAAACTCGGTTCATCCAACTGATGTGACAGAAAGTTCTCGATCACTGCACGGTATTGATCGCCTGTCACAGTCAAAGCGTCTGCTATGAAATATGTTAGGTCCACCTGACCAAATCAATACCACTCTGTCACTCGGTAAAATGGTGATGGTCGCTGATGGATCACTTGGGGATTTTTAGCGCTTTAATAGTGGCTACTTCGTTTGTTAACGTAGCAGCTGTGGTCGAAACATATTTCCTCCTTCAATATGATTTTTTTATAAATATTTAAGACTTTTTTTCGTTTAACTTTTAATATGAAATAGCAACGTACATTTTTAAGCACTCCACGACCAATTTTTTTACATTAATCAACTGTCAAAAACTGAAGAAAACGTTGAAATTCAGAAAAACCGTACGAGTTGAGATGAGAAGGTGTTTGGATGTAGAGGAAGCGAAGGACATGTGTCGAGATAGGAAAGTTCATTCCTCTATCATCTCTGCCTACTCTGAAAGAGAAATTGCGTGATGGGTTGTATGATTGTCAAATGTAAACTGCCATAATTGAACCAAGCGGAAGTACGGTCGGTCTGAGTTAAAAAGTCCTTTTTCAGCCACCCTGTGTATTTTATTATATTACAGCTTTATAATAGTATAATAGTTACGGAAAGTAAATGAAGTCGGTAGGCAACACATAATTACGTGTATTCCTTCAGTAGTAAAATATTGTTTAATCCATTGCAGTCAGGATTTCGTCCGGGACATAGTACCACTACCGCACTGGTCAAGATCACGGATGACGTGAGACGTGGAATGAGCTTTAGGCAGTTGACATTGTTATGTCTACTAGATTTCAGCAATGCATTCAATACTGTAGACTTTGATCTGCTTATGGCTCGAATGCGTTCATTACGATTCTCTGAATCGGTCATAGTCTGGTTTTCGAACTATTTAAAGGGAAGACAACAATCCTGTAAATACCAAGAGCGTATATCTGAATGGGCTGATCTCTCTGCAGGCGTCCCCCAAGGTGGAATTCTCTCCCCACTCCTTTTTTCTATATTCATCAACCCAATAACATCGTCTCTTAAATGTTCTTATCATCTGTATGCAGATGACCTGCAGATATATATTCATTTTGATCCAAATTTCTTTCACGCGGCTTTGAACAATTTAAATACGGACCTTCAATCGATCTCGGAGTGGACTGCGGAGCATGGCTTACTCATCAATCCTAAGAAGTCTCAAGCGATCCTCATTGGCAGCCCTCAGCTTCTTGGTAAATTCAACACTGACTTACTTCCTCCAATATTACTTGATGGCTCTATTATACCATTACATAAAACTGTTAAAAACCTAGGAGTGCTAATAGATAACACTCTCTCATGGCGAGATCAAATAAATGAGGTAAGCCGAAGGATCTTCTTCAGCCTTCATTCCCTTAAAGTGTTGCAAAGATTTCTACCAACTAAAACCAAAATTTTACTCGTACAATCTCTGCTCTTTCCGATTCTGGACTATGCGGACGTATGTTACTTGGATGTTACAGAGGAACAGCTGGACAAATTACAGCGTCTTCAAAATGTGTGCCTAAGATTTATTTTCAACCTACGAAAGTACGATCATATAACTTCATACCAGAAGGCATTGAACTGGTTGAATGTTAGAAATAGACGCCAAATTCACATACTGTCTCTATTGTATAATATCCTTAACTGTCCCGCCGCACCCTCTTATCTCGCCGAAAATTTTCAGCGTCTTTCCAATCATGGATTAGCGCTACGCTCAAACAGAGATTGTTTATTGGCCTTTCCAGTTCACCGCTCTTCTTTTTTCACGTCGTCCTTTACTGTCCATGCAGTGAGACTCTGGAATCAGTTACAAACCAATATAAGACTCGCTCCGTCCTTGGCATGCTTTAAGAAGCGACTGAAAAAACTCTTAATTTCTAGTCAGTAAAATAACGTGTTTCATTCCTGATTTTTCTTTTCCTTTCCTCTCCACCATCCTTTCCTTTCCTTTTGATTGATGATATCTCACTTTATATGAAAAATAGTGTTCGGGTGATTGTCCGTCTTTGTGGGGTTCGTGGGCATGTTCTCACGTATATGTTTATGGATTTCGTGGGGATGGATAGTCATTTGAATGATTTATGCGACCACGTAACTTGCTTCATTTACTTTTGTCTGGTTGGTTGGAAGAGATTGCCGCCTGGCAATAAGCCCGCCAGATTGTATTGCAATGAAAGTGTTAAATAAATAAAATATAATATAAAGACACGTCATATAATGAATGCCACATCCGATATCTAAAGCCAGCACTTAGCGAGTTCTTTGTCTTCAGTCGATGACTCGAGTCCCTTTTGTCTTAAATATAATTCATCTTCTTAATGACTGCGTGCTGCACTCAGCAGTGCTGAGCGTCACCGTCCGTCCTCACGCAGCAGTGTCCGGTGGGACTTGACGCACCATTCGTCTCCGTCCTTTATTTACACAATCACGTTAAATGCTGACTTTAAAAGTGATTCTGATGACTCCTCTATTTGGTAAATCCATCTTATTGTATAAGAAATTGATAAGAAATATAAATATTTATTTTAGAAAACGGTAGCAAACTATCCTCAATGGTGCTGTAACTCGGCACTCGAAACCAGTATTGACAAATAAAAAATATTACAATATAAATATATATTTGTAAGTCGAGTAAAAGGATAAGCAGATGCGGCATTAGATTAGGTAAAAGGGTAAGCACATGCGGCATTAGATTAGGTAAAAGGGTAAGCACATGCGGCATTAGATTAGGTAAAAGGGTAAGCACATGCGGCATTAGACTAGGAACTGGTATTTCCCGCGCCTGCATATGTTTAGAAAAACATATTTGGTAAGAAAGCCGCAAAGTACTTACCAAAATAAGACCAACTACAAAAAAACCTAAGTAAATCTTCCGATAGTCATCGATTGTTGGGACACATAAGGATGTGGTACGAAGAAGTAGTTGGGAGAAATGAAACACGATGGTGATAGTGATGACAACAATATGTTAAATTATATTTATTAAAAAGTTAAAGATCTAAAAAATTTAATGTAAAAGACATCAAAGAATTTATATGAGAAGGTGTTCGGATGTAGAAGTGCCGAGAGACGTGTGTCGAGATAAAAAGTCTTTCACTCTATCTTCTCTACCAACCCCAACAGTGATAGGCGCGGCGGTATTATGTATTTATTTATAAAAAATGTAGCACGCAGTTTGAGAATCGGTGCTACGACTATAAGAATTTTCCAGCTCCGGTGGAAAAGTTTCAGCTTCGGGTAACTTTGGCTACCGAGACCGAGACCCTGAATGACAGCAATACGCCTGCCTACTCAAGAGTGGAACAATTCCCATGATGACTCATTGGAAGTGGCTGCCTTGATTCGATCTATCCACTGTGCACTGTGCACCCCGTTGTATTTACCATCTTACCTCATTATAATATCGAAACAATTTAGATCGAGAGAAGATGCTGTCATGTCTGGACTGCGTGTTGGCTGTATCCCAAGTATGGAAGTATCTCAAGTATCAGAAATACCTAAAGAAAGTCATATTCAGTTCAGATCAGTTCGATCCCACCACCAAACAGCCCATTATGAGGGACAAAATAAGTCCCCATCCAGCGCGATTTAGACTACAACATCCAAATCTTCTTAATGTTCTTATGAGCGTAACGTATAAAAGACTGTTCCTCCGATGAGAGCATGTCTGAGTGTGAAAAGCATAGTAGCGACGGCGGACTCAACGTCCGAAATCACGGAAGATGGAAAATGACTCGCAGCGCAGCAATATCATATACTTAGAAAGCGGCTTGAGACGTGAAGTTCCAGAAATTTTACAGAAAACTATAAATGCTGGAAAACTAGCCTCTAACACCACAAGATCACAATAGAAAATCGGTTCAAAGATGAACCGATACAAGGCGTTTTTATTTATGTCCTCCCAGTATTGATATATGTGCAGAAAATAGCAACGACCACAAAGCAAATAATACTCTGGGTTTACCCGATGGTTACAGCTATGGGAGAGAAAAACGCTGAACATCTCTTCACGAGCCTGGTGGACAAGTTAATAGATAAGGCAAAAGACTAAAATCGCAGATGTCACAAAGAGAGTTGCCACCAGAGGTGGAACTGGACAGGGTACATGGATAGGTGAACCCATAATCGGTACACCTATCCATGTACCACCAGTAGAGCTGGTGGTAGAAGTGACATTATCATGTCGTGTAGCTCATGACTAAGCATCGTAACTCCCATAATAACCTTGATGACTCAAAGTAACGTTCGAAGAGCAGCTGTTAAAGGTAGTCATGTTGCATCCCACACTTGGTCGGTCCAATGGATTGGCGCTCTTCCTCTAGTGCGTTGTCCTTCCACACTTCCAGTGACTACAACCCTCTCCAAACTGTCACGTAGGATTGCACTATACTCGTATTTACCTTCCACACTTCCAGTGATTACAACCCTCTCCAAACTGTCACGTAGAATTGCACTATACTCGTATTTACCTTAAAATATGGGATAATTATATTGTCATAAGAATAGTTCGAAAAAAGGTTTAAAACCAGAATTTAATAATGAATAATTAGTTTACGCCATTCGCCACATTATTGGCATCGCAATATATTTTCATTTGTCCGAAACTCTTGTAATTGATTAGCATTCGGGTTCTGACAAGAATGACCAGCCTGCAAGACACATTTCTATGTGGAAATCATAAAGTAAATTAAGAGTATTTAGCGAATTCTCCCATACCTAGACTGCACACGATCGGTAATGTGTACGCTGCGGTCTCGGATGTAATATATTTCGAGTTAGTTTGCTGACTTACTCGTATAAGGAGGGCCTGAAGAGGCACTTCCGAATATCCGAGCGTCTGAATTGAAGTGGGATCCCGCGTGTCTGTCGAGGACTTTTGAAGACCTTTTTTAAACTGCTTTTTAATTGATTATTGCGTTTTTTTTTTTCCTATTTTATTGATTTTTTCCCCGTGCTTTTTGAGGATTTGTTAAGTTGCACTTGTCTGATTCCGTCTTTTATATTTTGTTTTTCAATGATTTGTCAATTGTGTTTGTATTTTTTTGCGCAGTGCAGACTGTGCGCCTGTGGACGGTCCCGTATTATTTTGTTAACATGTGATTTCACGATTTGACAATTATTTATTTATACAATATTTTTTATGATACTGTGTTAACATTTTTTTTTGTATATTCTATAAAACTGAATATGTTGAGCACTCACTACTCACTACTCACTACTCACTACACACTACTCACTACTGGCTCTTTTATATTTTTTTGTTATAAGGTACGTTGTACCGTTTACTTATAAATAAATACTCGTGCATTTCATTTATTAACATAACAAGTCATTGTATAATTATATTGTTAATGAAAAATATACATACTCGTACAACAAATGAAAGGCAGAGTTTTTATGCTGTTTTCTTCAAAATATGTCTTTCTATATTAATGACAATGCGGAAAAGTACCTAATCTAATGACCACAGCCCCCATCTTCCTAACCTTACACTCGACTTATATTTGTTTTGTAAAAAAAAAATTTTTCAATAAAAGTACGAGGCCGTGAGGGTAATCTGCTCTCTGAACGACTATATACATTTTTTTGTTTTTATTTTTATTATTAAATGACATGTCTACTATTAACCACACTTTTGGCACCGGTAATTCAATCTCAGATGTTTGAGTCGATAACTAGATTATTACAACAATACAATGACGTAGGACGATAATGCAATTGAATTGGTTAGGAAAAACCTCTGCACAATTCCTGATAACGGCGTTGGCGGATACACAATACTCGTACCTACTCCACCAGGCCAGATCATCTCAACACTTATGTTAGTCATCACTTTTATTATCATTTCCGCGGCTGAGATCTGAAGAAAACATGACTTTTACGTGAATGTTTAAATCACCGGTTCAGTCCACCATTCGACAACCTCCGTGACGTAGTTTGGGGGTCGTAACCCCCGCAGGGGTTAAACACTTTTATTAAAAGTGTCTGATGATACTGAGATACCGCTGAATTTATCAAATAGTCAATAATGAGGAACAATTATGTTTAAATTGATTGCATTCGTAATTAATGTATATTCATGTATAATTAAATTTTATTACTATTTAATCCACTTGAGAATAAATAATGACTAACCCAACTAGTTTCAAGTCATGGGCGACTCATCTCCAGGGGTATTCCGGAATAACGGTAAGTTAGTTAGTTCGGGATACCCCTGGAGTTAGTTCGGAATACCCCTGGAGTTAGTTCGGAATACTTCTGAAATTACAATAGTTTGGAATACCCCTGGAGTTAGCTCGGAATAATTTTTAATAATATTTGAACAAACATAAATATCCACAGTGTTAATGCTAAAATTTAAATTCGAAAAATATTTTTGTTTTCTTATTTGTTGGATTTTTCGCTTCTAATTATTTGTATAGAAATAATACATTATATTATAATAGCAACACAAGGGTTCTTCAAAGAGCCAAAGTTGATAGAGAGTTGCTGACTAAAATTAAAATCCGAAAGGTGTCCTACTTGGGTCATGTACTTAGAGGAAAAACATACAAATTACTGCACCTGGCCATCCAAGGCAAAATAGAGGATCGAAGAGGTGTTGGCAGGGACAAATCTCCTGGCTCCGCAATATACGTGATTGGACTGGTATAAGGAACGTCGGGGATCTTTTTCGGGCTGCTGGGGACAAAGATGCCTACTCTCAGGTGAAAGTCAACGTTGGGGGGACCTGGCATGACATTAGGAAGAAGAAGATATGATTTATTTGGTCGCCAAAAAATGTTGGGATAGATTTGTAATTCGTTTAAATTCACGATTGATGAAAGAAATCTGACACAGATTCGAAAGATACCACACAGTGGAAACATCCCATTAAGGAACTTGAATACAAAAAGTCCAGGTTTTAAATAAATCCGTTCGCGACACTTGAGCCGGTGTAGACTTTTTAAAAGTTGACTAATATGACATCTATGACTGTCATATACTCGTAGATCAGCTTTTTAGGGGATAATTTTATTTCACGTGAAATCAGAGCCTCGCTTCTCACCGTTTCAGAATGAAAGCAAAAACATCACATTTGTGTGGATTCCCGTTCACCTGGGTATATACGAGTATAATACGGAAATGAAATCGCAGACCGGCTGGCAAAATATGCAACAGAATCCGGCTCCTCCCCCTTTAACTATGTGACTTCTACCCTGGACATCACACCGTTTATTCACCAGTTGGTCAAAGGTATGGGTGTTGTTTAGTAGCAATAAGAGCGCTGACTACAGGAATATTCAGGTTAAAATAACTACTTAATCTTGGTTCCACAAAAGAAACCTGTCCAAACGAATAATGTCTGTCATATGCAGAATAATAAAAGGCCAATATCTGACGAACACCAAATGAACATACTAATGCCAGGAGCTGCACTTAAGAACGGAAAAGAGTTTATCTATCTTGGAGGCAAAATCACGTGGGATGGCCGTACAAAAAGAGAGGTTGACAGTCGCATCCACCGAGCAAAACTCGCCTTTAATAAGAAATCAAAGATTTTCGAATCAAACAACATGGACCTAAAACTCCGCAAGCAATTGGTCAAAACATATGTGTTGGGTATTTTGATGTATGGTTGCGAGACATGGTGCATGGGCGAAAGGGATCGAAAAAGATTGGATGCCTTCGAGATGTGGATCTATAGACGAATCCTAGGGATTTCCTGGAAAGACCACATTACATATGACGAGGTTCTCTGCAGAATCGAAAAAACCAGGCACCTGTCAAATACCATATTGGAAAAGCATGCAGAATGGATGGGTCATATGCTGCGACATGAAAATCTTCTGCACAATATACTGGAGGGAATGATTGAGGGATCGATTGGCAGAGGGCATCCTCGCCGAGAGTATCTGGAGCAAATATGTCACGATATGAACTGCACCTCCTATACAGAGCTCAAGAGGATCGCTGAAGATCGAGCGGAGTGGAAGAGGAGATGCAGGGATTTGCTGCTAACCAATCCCCAGGATTAAAACTGAAGAAGAAGAATTTCTGATAAGAGACCACATTTATAAAATCCATATGAAACAAAGCCCTACATGCACGCGTGGAATTGATGAGACCCTTGACCGTGCTTTCGTAGTGTCCTCTGCGCACCGCATATAATTTTGACTCAATTGTAAATGTCCCCCGTCTGTTTAACATGTCTAACTTACTCGCACTTCATTCTCCATGAATGTATGTACTCGTATAGTCACATATGTTATATGAATTTATTGTCCAAAACTTCTTTAATATTTAATACTACAGTAGTTTCACACATTTTCCCACAGTGCCTCTTTTCCTTCAAATTGTTATTGGCAAATATCATTATATTTATATAAGAAGCAACGCCTTATTGCCCAATATTAATATACGAGCCTATCAACTACATTGAAACAGCGTTGAATTGCAATAATCCGGAAGCGAAACAACAAATGAATTTATAAGAGCCTTTATTTCTTTTGTTGGAAGACACAACAGCAAACCGAGAAACTTTTGTATTTGAAAATAATGTTTTTCATAGATGGCTAGAAAGAGAAAGGTATTTAAATGCGAGTTGAAACAAGCAATAAGGTCAAAGGCGTAGTTTTTGCCAATACGTCAATCGTAAATCCTTCTAAAATGATTATGTACTGAGTTTTCTATTTTGAACCTTGATATATGGAAACGAAGTCTGGGCGTTTAAAAATAGTTATTAAATCAGAATAATTGCCGTTCAAATACTTATGAGTTCACCATTTCAAAAATATTTGTTAGGGGTAAGAATGTATGAAATAAATGTATGTGAACTTTGCATACAGATGACGTGATAATGTTTGCTGAAAATGAAAACGATTTTTAAGAGGAGCTGTAGGAAAGATACGATGTAAAAGGTTTGACTAAATTTAGGGAAATCAAAGTTGAAGGTTATAGAAAGAGGTGTGATAAAAAGAGTAGGTGGATGTATGGGTTAACCTGGAGCAGGTCGGAGTATGGGTTAACCTGAAGCAGGTCAATGTATGGGTTAACCTGGAGCATGTCGATGTATGAGTTAACCTGGAGCAAGTCGATGATTTCTGTTATCTGAGCAATGTATGCTTACTTGTGATAGTAGAGTTGAAAATGACATTCGAAGAAGGGTAGCAACTGGGAACAAAGATGAAACACTCAATGTAATATGCTACAACCGCGCTATACAAAAAGTAGCTAAAAGAAGAATGTGTCGGTGTCCACCTTAAACGTGCGGAAGTGAAACTTGGATTTAAAATAAGAAAGATAAAAGTAACATTGATGCTGCGAAGATGCGCGTACTAAGAAGAATGTGTGCAGTGGCAATGTATGAAAGAAGGTTGAAATGAAGATATCAGAAATTAATACACGGATAAAGTGGATATTTAAGAACGATAAAAAAAAGAAGTAAAAGGTGGTTCGGACATCTGGAAAGATGGTTCAGACATCCGGAAAGAATAAATAAATGATCTGTTCTCTCTACCTACCTCACTAGGGGCATGGTAAAATCAGGCTTACTTAAGGGAATGAGGCTGTATTAGTTCGGTTTAAATTTTAGATAACAAACCACTAAGAAAAATTGTGGACTGTACGTTTATGAAAGAATGTGATATGAAGATATGAGTAAGAAATGCATGGATAGAATTAATATTCTAGCTTAGATAAAGAGAGGAGCTTCAAGATTGTTTGTACATGGGGAGAGAATGAAATGCGGAAGAATGATTAAGCGAGTAAATATAAAAAGTGCGAGATGTGTATGTGAGAGATAGAAACAGAGGAAATCATGGCTGGATACCGTAAAACGAGTGAGATATTTTTCATCACGATTCATATGAATGTGGAAGAAGCGAAAGTTTTGTGAGATTGTAAAGAAAAGTTTGGCGATCAGTTCTCTCTGTTTACCTGGCAAGGGGCATTGCGTGATGACATTAGTGTATGCACATAAGGCTGGGCATTAAAATATAGTAATTAGAGTAGATTAATAGCGGCAGATAGCGTGGCGTGCTTTGTGTAAACAATCTTAATTATTGGGATTACAATGTTTGATGGAAGAATACATTATGGGTAAAATACGAGTAGGTATATAACTACTTTGTTAGGGACAGATGTGTGAAAAACAATCAAGAAAGAAGTTTTTAGATTTGTCTTAGCACTGTTGAGTTGCAAAATATATGCGGATTATATTCAGATGACAGATGCAGAAAATAAAGTAAATGGGGCACTAAAACTTATGTAGTCGAACAGGAATGTTTATAGTATTTTAGTGATATAGAATTTTGGTGCCATAGGAAACGTAATTTACGTTTTATTTAGTATTTTGGTGTGATCTTTAAAGAATGGGAACGATGTGAACGTGGACAAAACTGAGATGACCCGAATAAATGCTATAGAAATTCGTGCTTGAGAAAAATACAAAGTGACAGAATACGGAATGAAATGATAATATATCAGAAATAGGGGATGAAAATGAACTTAAGGCTGATGTGTTAAATAAGACGAAGAAAAGCTGAGATGGTTTGGACATGTGGAACTAGTAAACGTAGAAAGACTTACAAAACAGTGTAAATGCGAGTAGAAGGCGTATGAGAGGAAGACCGAGGAAAGTTTGGTCGGATCAAGTGAATAATATTCTAAAAGAAGGAAATGTAGAAAGTCAGATAAATCGTAGAAGTTGTATGGGGGTAGAAAAGGCTAAGAATGTGTGTCGGGATAGGAACGTCTGGCGCTCTGTATTCTCTGCTACCTCGACAGGGAAATGGCGTGACGGTGTGTATTTATGAGTTGCAAAAGTTTTATACAACAAATATGTATTTATTTATTCTAATACTTTTTATGTATATTTACCTAACTATTATTTAATTACTTGTGGATTTTTTATACGGCTTGTGTAGCGTCGCATGGAATAAATTATCATTATGGGTCAGCGAAGTAAAGTCGTCCCTCTATATTCCGTCTAAAATTCACTTTGCCCCAAATTTTCATGTCTTTTTATAAAAAATTCAACACGTAAACGAAAAACAATACGCACTTACACATGTAAAATAACATTGCATAAAAATATATGTTTAGGATAATAATTGAAGACAAACAAACAGACAAAATCTAGCATTGCGAATTAACGTTACAAACTTACATATATAATGTAAGATAACGTTAAAAACTTACATATATAATATTACAATAGATAACGTTACAAACTTACATATATAGTATAATATTAGATAACGTTACAAACTTACATATATAATATTAGATAACTTTACAAACTTACATATATAATATTAGATAACGTTACAAACTTACATATATAATATTAGATAACGTTACAAACTTACATATATATATATATCATATTAGATAACGTTACAAACTTACATATATAATATTAGATAACGTTACAAACTTACATATATAATATCAGATAATGTTACAAACTTACATATATATAATATTAGATAACGTTACAAACTTACATATATAATATTAGATAACGTTACAAACTTACATATATAATATTAGATAACGTTACAAACTTACATATATAATGTAAGATAACGTTACAAACTTACATATATAATGTAAGATAACGTTAAAAACTTACATATATAACATTACAATAGATATCGTTACAAACTTACATATATAATATTAGATAACGTTACTAACTTACATATATTGTATAATATTAGATAACGAAAAATAAGTTCATGCAGGGGAATGATCGGTCATTCAAATAACCTCGAAATTTTAACATTTCTTTCAATCAAAGTTTTTTATCACCTTAAAAATGTACAATTTATTTTAATCAACAGTTGTTTACCTGCAAATTGAATAAACACTATTCATTGCGTTACTTCTCTGTATAATACTCGTACAATATGTTAAACATTCCAACTCTTACAACTGCTTTGTCTGTTAGCACTCAATTTAAGTTTCGTTACGAGTATTTATGTATTATTTATATTGTAGTTAAAGCAATAACACTGGAAATTTAAAGATATTATAATAAGTTTATTAAAACAGCGTTTATTCTACCACAACAACGGCCTAACTACCGGTTTCACGATTTACACCTCACCATCAGGGGAGCACAAATAAGACTATTTTATGTGGTCCCCTTTTGTGATTGGAATCACTACATATGCGGCGGTGAGGTTATGTTAAAATTGTTTCTATTTTATTCTCTAGTCTTGTTTGTGCTCCCCTGATGGTGAGGGGAAAATCATTATACTGGGATAAGGATCACATTATCCTGAATCGAAAAAACAAATGTTTTATTAAACTTAGTACACAATTAAAGTTTAGTTGAACTATCTTCTTTTAACTGTTAAATAAAAAAAAGCTTTTAAATTCTGAACTTCTAATGTTTTCCCACTTCCGTAACAGCGATTTCAACCAAAGCCCGGCTTGTAACTGGTTATTACGCTTATTGTACTATACTTCTATCACACTTGTCCTGTCCTGCCCTGCCCTGTCCCGCTATCACCAGCCGAGCCGAGTCCCTGGCGAGGTCCATTGACACGTCCGAGTATCAGCTGGGCGGCGCCAGTCCAGCCACGTATTGCTCTCCGGAGCTCATCATCTTTCTAATATAATAAAAGTACTATTTGTGCAGCACATTTCAGAGAATATTACCTTAGAGTTAGAGCGCTCTTGGCTCAATCCAACTATTATGAATATATTTAAACAAAATTTATAACTTAAGGCTTCTTTTAGATTTATTAAAATATGTATTATTTTAATCGGCTTATAGACAGTGTGGTATTGCACCGGGATTTGTGATCTCTAACACTTGTTTAATATACGAAGGTTAAATCTGAACATATATTTACTAATCTGTTCATTGTTCATTAAGAATCGTGACCTCGGACTAAGAAAAAAATTATGAAGTGTGTTGAAGCGAATGACTGAAAAAAAGTAGAGATAGGCACCTCCAGTTTGTAGTGACTCCTCACATGTTAGGTAGATTGATGTCACCATGAAGACCGGTATCGTCCCAAGTCCAGGAGCCTAGACGCCTCTTATATTGTCACCAACCAGTAATATTTAGTTATTTAATTTACGAAACAACAGCGTATTTTTTATACAAATGCACTTATGACAAATTATACAAAACAAGTACTTAAAATTATTTTTTTAATTAATTTAATTAATGACACAACAGTGTATTTATATACAAATGAACATGTGACAGGTTATACAAGTACTTAAAATTATTGACAAATAATACAAAACTTTATCTTAAACTAACATGAAGATACAAAAAGCAGTAGTATTAATAAATTACAGCCATTGTTTTAAAATTAATTTATAATTATATGTATATTTAAATTCAATATATGTTATGTATGTATACCACAAAATATTACCAAACTTCACCAAGCAGACTTACGGAATTGTCGAAGACTTGTTTTATAGAGAATTATTGACAAAAACACAAAAAAATATCTTAGACTAACGTGTACAGGAGATACAAAAAGCATTAATAATAATAAATTGCAAAGACATAGTTCAAAATTATTTAATATAAATATGTATATTTTAATTAAATACATGTATGATATGTATAATACATTACAAAATATTACCAAGGAGCTTACGTTATTGTGGAAGACTTATTTTATAGAGGTAAAGAACTCAGAGTTGTTTTTAGTAGAACAACGCTTGCATAGAAGAAGAAGATGAAGAATTTTTCGAGAATCTTATGGAAAAATCTTGAGATTTAAAAAAACACACGGGCTCACTTGTAGAACGAGATGCCAGTTGCTTTGCAGAATAGAAACCTTCCACATGTTGATGCAGGGCTACTCAACTCCAGAGGCAAAGTCTTGTCCTTAATGTTTTGTTTATATTACGTTATTTATATTAATAAAGGAGAGCACAAAGTTAGTAGCTATTTCTTAATATTGTTGTAATATTCTGGAGAATACTACAATATATATACAATACTTACGAGTATATTAAAAATATCTAAATTGTTGCAAAATTCATTTCCAAGTCTTTGCATACGAATTATAGAGGAGTTACAATAATTTTATAATTAGTACAGCAATTTTCGGTATAAAAGGGATTGTGGTGTCTTGTGGATCTCCCTTCATCGACAGCTCCTCCGCAAGACAGCTTACCCCCTTAGGCAACCGCATTTACCACCTTCAATAAACATTTTTTACATTTTTAATATATTTATATAAGTCACACACGTCTCCTTATCCACTTAATTACCTATATATATATACATACTATATTCACTTACATACTATATTTTATTCATAACCATCATTTTTCACCCATTCAATATATTACCGTGTGTGACGACACAACTAAATGAATATTATTATTTAATATTATGTATATACTATCACATTTATTTATGTATTTAAATCGTTTTTAATTTCTCATAATCATCCATAAAAACTCACAAACCTATCCTTTCCCGATTCCTAAAAAGATCCAAAATCTCCAAAAATATCAAAACAGTCAGAACTTATCCGATGAAGGAGTAAGGTGTCCTACCATCGGACCGAAACTCCGAACAAGTTATCCATCACTAGTCTTGTGGATCTACTCGCAGTGGGAATACGAAATGTAATGCTCGCGAGTAAGTGAGGTGCATCGATCACTGAGTGAATGATTTTGTATAGCAGTACTATATCGGCTGTTTTTCTTCAGTCACAAAGTTTCAAGAGTTTTGTTGCATTTAACAAGCTGGTATCATTTCTTTGTAAGTGGTATTTCTAGTTTAAAATTCATGAGTCTTGGAATTTTTTTGTACTCGTTCTAAGGTTTGCGCATAGGCGACGTAATAAGGAGACCATACTGATTAGTCGAAGTCAATGCGGCTAACATACGTACCAAAGAGCAGTACAGAAGTTTTAATGTTCGGAAATCCGAAAAATATTGGGCAGTTCATAGTACAAATCCCAAGATTTTTAAACTTTCCCGAGTCATTTTGTTCATGTTTTCTATAAATTAAAGTTTTTCATCAAATATAATTCCTAGGTATCTTATAGAAGATATACGAGTACGTTTTAGCGCATATTTATTTAGCGAATACTCGTAATTAATTGGTTTTTTTTTTAAACTAATGGGTTTACATTTACTCAGGTTGAAGTGCAATTTATTGGTGATGCACCATTGTGGTAATTTATTTAAATGTTCTTGTAATTTGAGACAATCAGCAGTGGTATTTATGACTTTCAATATTTTTAAATCATCAGCAAAAAAAAATCTCTACATCACTAAGTGTGTCAATAATACCATTAACGAATAAGAGAAATAATATTGGTCCTAGATGCGATCCTTGGGGTAAACCGCTTGTAGCTGTGAAGAGATATGAAAGACAACTATCGATTTTGACAGTAACTTTTCGGTTCTGAATGTAGCTTTTGATCCAGTCTAAGAGCGGGCTGACTATGGTATTCCTAAAGCTTTTAGTTTACTTAATAGTATATTATGTGATACTTTGTCAAATGCTTTACTCAAATCTGTGTAAATTGAGTCCACTTGTTTTCCATTTGACAACGAATTGAAAATATAGTTTTCATATTCTAGTAGGTTAGTCAGTGTGGATCTACCTGCAATAAATCCATGCTGTTGAATGATAATCGATCCAGTCTAAGAGCGGGCTGACTATAGTATTCCTAAAGCTTTTAGTTTACTTAATAGTATATTATGTGATACTTTGTCAAATGCTTTACTCAAATCTGTGTAAATTGAGTCCACTTGTTTTCCATTTGACAACGAATTGAAAATATAGTTTTCATATTCTAGTAGGTTAGTCAGTGTGGATCTACCTGCAATAAATCCATGCTGTTGAATGATAATCGATCCAGTCTAAGAGCGGGCTGACTATGGTATTCCTAAAGCTTTTAGTTTACTTAATAGTATATTATGTGATACTTTGTCAAATGCTTTACTCAAATCTGTGTAAATTGAGTCCACTTGTTTTCCATTTGACAACGAATTGAAAATATAGTTTTCATATTCTAGTAGGTTAGTCAGTGTGGATCTACCTGCAATAAATCCATGCTGTTGAATGATAATCGATCCAGTCTAAGAGCGGGCTGACTATGGTATTCCTAAAGCTTTTAGTTAACTTAATAGTATATTATGTGATACTTTGTCAAATGCTTTACTCAAATCTGTGTAAATTGAGTCCACTTGTTTTCCATTTGACAACGAATTGAAAATATAGTTTTCATATTCTAGTAGGTTAGTCAGTGTGGATCTACCTGCAATAAATCCATGCTGTTGAATGATAATCGATCCAGTCTAAGAGCGGGCTGACTATGGTATTCCTAAAGCTTTAAGTTTACTTAATAGTATATTATGTGATACTTTGTCAAATGCTTTACTCAAATCTGTGTAAATTGAGTCCACTTGTTTTCCATTTGAAAACGAATTGAAAATATAGTTTTCATATTGTAGTAGGTTAGTCAGTGTGGATCTACCTGCAATAAATCCATGCTGTTGAATGATAATAATACTGCGAATCGAATCAACAATTTTGTCTAAGGAAAACTCTCGAATAATTTAGGAATCGTTGATTGTATACAAATCGGTCTTTAATTTAAAACATCGCATTTGTCACCTTTCTTGTATATTGCCATGAAAACACTTGATTTCGAAATCGACCTGCCACCAATGATTTATTTAAGAGAATTGGCAATGGATATGCTAAAGCTGATAAACAGTTTAAAAAAAATGGAAGGTACATTGTCAGGACCCGCAGACTTAAATAGGAGGTACATTGTCAGGACCCGCAGACTTAAATAGGAGGTACATTGTCATGACCCGCAGACTTAAATAGGAGGTACATTGTCAGGACCCGCAGACTTAAATAGGAGGTACATTGTCAGGACCCGCAGACTTAAATAGGAGGTACATTGTCAGGACCCGCAGACTTAAATAGGAGGTACATTGTCAGGACCCGCAGACTTAAATATGAGGTACATTGTCAGGACCCGCAGACTTAAATAGGAGGTACATTGTCAGGACCCGCAGACTTAAATATGAGGTACATTGTCAGGACCCGCAGACTTAAATAGGAGGTACATTGTCAGGACCCGCAGACTTAAATATGAGGTACATTGTCAGGACCCGTAGACTTAAATAAGTCAAGTTTAACTACTTCGTCCAAGGTGACGAAGCATGAAGAAAGGTAAACAGTATTG
Source organism: Odontocerum albicorne (assembly GCA_949825065.1). NCBI lineage: Eukaryota > Metazoa > Arthropoda > Insecta > Trichoptera > Odontoceridae > Odontocerum > Odontocerum albicorne. The sequence goes on from OX463866.1 coordinate 304,384, forward strand.
GAATATGAAGGTATGGAATTAGATGCATTGGGTGAATCCTCTTCATGTACACTTTTAAAGAAGTCCGCAAATAAATTAATATCCCGTCCACAGCATCAGCAGATTTATGGTCATAAAATATGCAACTTGGAATGTCTGAGTCATTTTTCCTCAATGAATTTACATAATTCCAGAAACTTTTCAATTTGTTATTCTCGCTTTGTTTTACAAATTCATAGAAACACTTTTCGGAGAGATTTTTACATTTTAGCGTAGTTCATTAAATTCTGTGTAGTGTGAGATATATCTAGATATTTTGAATGTTTTGTGTGCAGTCTTTTTCTTTGTTATTAGATTCATCAGTTCTCTGTTGAACCATTTTGTGTGCAGTCTTTTTCTTTGTTATTAGATTCATCAGTTCTCTGTTGAACCATTTTGTGTGCAGTCTTTTTCTTTGTTATTAGATTCATCAGTTCTCTGTTGAACCATTTTGTGTGCAGTCTTTTTCTTTGTTATTAGATTCATCAGTTCTCTGTTGAACCATTTTGAATACTCTTACTTAGATTAAATTATCATCTTATAAGGAACGAATGTTTTAATAGTTGTATTAATGTAGTGATAAAATAAATTAATATTATCGTCTAGGCTTTTGAAGTTGTGAGCATCCCAATCACACGTGTCTAGATAATTTATTTCACCAGTAAAAGGTGAAAGTTTCTAGATTGAAATCCAGAAATATATATTTTTCTGTAAAGAACGCAAGAACTGTCAACCCCTCAGGGAAAAAGTGAAAGAAAAAAAACATCTGATGACTGGATGAAACTCTTTCCTTCGGAAAATATAGCCTATGGAGACTAACTGCCTTGATCTACTTGGTGAACTCTGACTAGACTCCAAGAATACGTGACCAGCGCTGCTGCAAAGTGAGCATACACGTGAGTTATGAAAGGCAGTTGGGGTTTCTTGAACGAAAATAACATTAAATGTTATTTTAGTGCCACACAGAACATACTAACTTGTCCAAACACTGGAACTACACCTTACATTATCGAAAATTAATCATCAAATATGGACTACCGACCTCGTACTTCCGGAAAACATATATCACATTAATTTAAAAAATGATGAAAAGGCTGTTTCTCTTCCCGTTAGAGTTATTCTAAAGTGAATGCAAAATATATGCAGATTTAATGGTGCAATGGACAACCAAAACCATCAAGCGGCACACCTCTTAATTTATTTTTATTGTCTCTCGGGCGGGGAATGCACGATATGGATATGCAATACAATTTGCAATCATTAAATGCGCAACTGAAAAACACTTTCCGGTCCAAGAGATACAGATGGCCCAACGGAATAGGCCAGTTTTTATTGGTTCATTCACATCAAAAGAAAGTTATTGGCTGTATACATAATTAAAATGACCTCCGCAGCTTAGTTAGTTAAGACATATGTCTACCAAAAGGGAGGTTTTTGGTTCGATTCCTATTAAAACTCAGATTTGAGGAAAACGAGTCTGGTCTTCATTTAAAACCTCTTTGACGTATTACTGATTGTTTGGAAGAGATTGCCTCAGTAATAAGAGTTGTGCTGTATAATAGCGAAAGTAAATACACCATTCAACCGTTTGATGAAGCTCTTGAACGTGACAACAACATTACCATCACGTCATGTCTCTATTAGGGTAGGCAGGGAGAACAGATCTCCACTTAACCTAACCTAACCTAACACTTTCCTCAAGTGCCACGTACATCAATCTCGTCATGCATACAAATCTATGAAAAACATTATTTCCATATAGAAATAATTACAAATAACTCATGTATGTTATTCCTCTTAAGGTTGTTCTTTCTCAGATTATGGAAGAGTTGCAGAGACAATGAGGCACTCAAACATATATGTGTCAAATTTGATGCATGCAAGTGAAACGTTGGGTGTTAAACAAGACTGAAAAAAAGCGAATAAATGCAGTTGAAATGTGATAGAATATGGAATGAAGTGATTAGGGATTAGTGTGAACAATGAAGGCAATATATCAAGGAGAGCACTTTACGATGATTTGGGCACGCGGAACGAATGAATGAAGAAAGACTAACAAAACAAATAAACAGTGCAAATGTGAGTGCTTGAAGAGGACCAAGGAAAGTATAGTAGATTAAGTGGATGATATTTTGAAAGAAACGTAAAAGTCAGAAAAGTCGTGGGAGTTGTATGAGGAGGTGTCTAGATATAGATAAAGCGAAATATGTGTGTCGCCATAGGTAATTTTGAAGCTCTCTTCTTCCTGCCTACCCCGACAAGGAGATGGCGTGAAGGTATGTATGTCAAGATGCATGGGCGCGCAGTAACGCACTGGAAGGTCGCCGGTTTGAACTATGCTACTCCCCTCGAAACGATACAGGTTCCGCCTAGTATTCAGGGTATAAGGATACCTTGAATTGGGTCTTATTTACTTAAAAAAAAAAAGGGAAAAAAACATACCAGTACACCTTGAGGTGCATGGCCGCGCGGTAACGCACTGGACTTTCGAGCGGAAATGTGTCGGTTCGAAACCCACACTGTGCTACTCTCTTCAAATGACACAAGCATTTTTTCCGCCTAGTATTAAGGGGTAGAAGGATGGATACCTATGACTTAAGTCATATCTATTCTTTTACAAACATAAACAAAAGCATGCCGATGTGCTTCAAGATTCTCATTTCAGGTGTGTCATCGGATCCAGTACAGCGGTGTGGCTGTTGAGTATGCTGGTGTGCAACAGCTCACTCACTTAAAAACAATCACCATGGCATAACTTCGCTTTCCAACAGATTTGGCGTTGAAATTGCGATGGAATCATCGACTACGAGGTTCAGCAACGAACTGCGACGATATTTCCCTATTAGGGTAGACAGAGAGAACAGATCTCAAATAAATAAGGAGAAAAAATTAAAAAAATACCCGTTTTAGTGTTTAGCATAAAATTATAATCTTATCGGGAGAGCCAGTTTTTGAATGGATGCCTCAGGTGCCAATAAAACATTTCTCGTCTCGTCTCGTCTCAGATATGAGTACCGGTATTTATTGTTAAAAATCACGGAGTAAAGTAGAAATGTTAAAAACCAGACCGCGGAAACCGTTAATAAAATATTAAATGAAGTAGACAACGATCAAACAAGCATAAATCACTAAAGAATCGATTTCTAATAACACAGTGAGAGCAAAACACTTCAAAAGAATAACAATGGAATTTTATGGAGTGACGAAAACGTTTCGAAAATTGTAACTGATAATATACGAGTAGTATACAAATAAGTAACTGATAATATACAAATAAGTAACTGATAATATACAAATAAGTTACTGAATCTATACAAATAAGTAACTGATAATATACAAATAAGTAATTGATAATATACAAATATGCTTACATAATCCGGCTCACAATGAAAGATTTATTAGAAACATTTTATATCCGTATAATCAGAAATGACGTTAAAGTTATGGAACAAATATAAACGCGGTAGATTTTTTAATCAGATATTTTTAACAATAAAAAGTTAACATTTAAAAATTATTTTAAAAATTATAATAAAAGAAAAAAAATGATATGGCACCGTTTAATTAACTGAGTTTACAAAAGGGCGCTCCAACTCGGGACTTGCTATTATTCACAGAATAGGAATAAATAAATATAGGGAGAATAATAAACGGAATAGAAAACTTTAAAGAAAAAACACGTCCTACTTACTTACCAGCGTCCCAACTCCTAACCAGTGTCCTACCTCCTAACCAGCGTCCTATAGTACTTACTAACCAGCGTCCTACATCCTAACCAGCGTCCTACTTACTAACCAGCGTCCTACTTACTAACCAGCGTCCTACTTACTAACCAGCGTCCTACCTCCTAACCAGTGTCCTACCTCCTAACCAGCGTCCTACTTACTAACCAGCGTCCTACTTAATCTCTAGAGATAGCCTCTTTACCGGCCAAGCTAACCGTAACCGACACGTCATAGCTTTCAATGTTCCAATGACATTCTTAAATTTCTCCCCACTAATTCTAAGGAATAATAAGTACTAAGGTACCTCTGTTGATCATATTTAAATGATAATATAATATAATTTCAACAGACTGAATATCACCACAATGTAACGATGTAAAAAGATGGTGGCTGCGGCCATTAGATTAGGCACTTCCCCGCATGTCTATGATATAACATATGTTTAGAAAAATATATTTTATAAAAAAACATACCAAAACAAGACAAAATACAAAGAAACCTTTGTAGATCTTCCGATACGTGAAAGAAATACATTCGGTTTTAGGTGTAGTGTAGTGTAGTGCTTCCTAAAGTTACACACGCCACCCATACCTACAACACTAAGAGGAAGACCATTCCACGCAACAGGATCAGCAAGGGTTAAAGCTCTATCATAATACCCCGTCTTATTGAATCAATTTGGAACAATCTATTAATTAGATGAAGACGACACATATGGTATATCGACTTATCTCTACTCCTCTCCTAAGGACCGTATCTCAGACGATATACATATATCGACTTATCTCCACTCCTTTCCGAAGGATCGTCTCTCAGACGATACATATATCGACTTAGCTCTACTCCTCTCCGAAGGATCGTCTCTCAGACGATACATATATCGACTTATCTCTACTCCTCTCCTAAGGACCGTATCTCAGACGATACATATATCGACTTATCTCCACTCCTTTCCGAAGGATCGCCTCTCAGACGATACATACGAGTATACCGTATGTATATCGAATTATCTCTACTCCTCTCCCAAGGATCGTCTCTCAGACGATACATATATCGACTTAGCTCTACTGCTCTCCGAAGGATCGTCTCTCAGACGATACATATGTCGACTTAGCTCTACTCCTCTCCGAAGTATCGTCTCTCAGACGATACATATATCGACTTAGCTCTACTCCTCTCCGAAGGATCGTCTCTCAGACGATACATATGTCGACTTAGCTCTACTCCTCTCCGAAGGATCGTCTCTCAGACGATACATATGTCGACTTAGCTCTACTCCTCTCCGAAGGATCGTCTCTCAGACGATACATATGTCGACTTAGCTCTACTCCTCTCCGAAGGATCGTCTCTCAGACGATACATATGTCGACTTAGCTCTACTCCTCTCCGAAGGATCGTCTCTCAGACGATACATATGTCGACTTAGCTCTACTCCTCTCCGAAGTATCGTCTCTCAGACGATACATATGTCGACTTAGCTCTACTCCTCTCCGAAGGATCGTCTCTCAGACGATACATATGTCGACTTAGCTCTACTCCTCTCCGAAGGATCGTCTCTCAGACGATACATATGTCGACTTAGCTCTACTCCTCTCCGAAGGATCGTCTCTCAGACGATACATATGTCGACTTAGCTCTACTCCTCTCCGAAGTATCGTCTCTCAGACGATACATATGTCGACTTAGCTCTACTCCTCTCCGAAGTATCGTCTCTCAGACGATACATATGTCGACTTAGCTCTACTCCTCTCCGAAGGATCGTCTCTCAGACGATACATATGTCGACTTAGCTCTACTCCTCTCCGAAGGATCGTCTCTCAGACGATACATATGTCGACTTAGCTCTACTCCTCTCCGAAGTATCGTCTCTCAGACGATACATATATCGACTTAGCTCTACTCCTCTCCGAAGGATCGTCTCTCAAACGATACATATGTCGACTTAGCTCTACTCCTCTCCGAAGTATCGTCTCTCAGACGATACATATGTCGACTTAGCTCTACTCCTCTCCGAAGGATCGTCTCTCAAATAAAGATACGAAAGATACACTTGAGACTACGTACGAGTATACTATAAATAATATTACATTACATGAAATATAATTCTACAAAAATAGTATTTTCTTAGGTTGGTCTCTTTTCGTTTATATATTATATGATAATTGCAAACGGAACCGATAAGAAATGGGCGGCATTGTTTTCATTAATTTCTCTCACGGCTTTCTTGTCCAGGGGTCATAAACACACAGATTTAGATCTTAAAAATAATTCCAATTTCTTGAAATAGATTGACTTTTTATTATATTCCATGATTATGGATATTTTTCACATACACTAGCGTACCATCACGCCGTTTCCCTGTCGGGAATATTCACAAGGACAGATTGCCAAATCTTCTTATCTCAATACGCGCACGTGTATTTCACCTCCGCCATATTTCAAACATCTTTCTCGATTCTTACTTCTTACTTTTCCTTTTCTCTAAATATTATCGTACATAAATCCAACCATACTTTCCTTAGTCTTCCTTAATCACGTATTTCACTCACATTTGCACCGTATATATTTATTTTGTTAGTCTCTATTCATTCATTCGTTTCACGTGTCCAAACTATCTAAGAGTGCTCCTATTAATCTTACTCTATGCTTCAATCTTAAGTTCACATTTGTCGCTAATTCACTATATTCCATATTTGATCATACATTGTCATCCCGTGTATTCTTTTAAGTGCACACATTTCTACGGCATTTGTTTGATTCTTTTCAGTTTTTTTTTTCCATTTCGACGTTTAACTCCCATACATCAAAGTTGGTATTTAAATACTGTTGTGGATTATCATCTTAGTGGATTTGATACTGTCCGATTTGAATTTTATATTTTAAGTGCTTCGTAGACTTTGTATGTATCGCTACACGCCGTTCAATATCACTCGTTATTCGTCCATCATCTGACAAAATACTTACTTAATAGTCAACTTCTTCAACTTGCTCTAATCTTGCATTACTCCCCCTTACTTTTCCTTTCACACTTGTACTTTTCCTTCCACACTTATACTTTTTCTTTTACACTTGTGCTTTTTCTTCCACACTTGTGCTTTTCCTTTCACACTTGTACTTTTCCTTTCACACTTGTACATTTCCTTCCACACTTGTACTTTTCCTTTCACACTTGTACTTTTCCTTTCACACTTGTACTTTTCCTTCCACACTTGTACTTTTCCTTCCACACTTGTACTTTTCCTTCCACATTTGTACTTTTCCTTCCACACTTGTGCTTTTCCTTCCACACTGTTCTATCGCCATGACTGGATTTCACAACATTTACTTTCACAAAGATTTTAGATATTGTTAAGGTCTCTTGTAAATCTCTCATAGTTTGTGGTCACTTACACGTTGTATATCTTATTCACCGTGCTCCGTGTCCCGAGACGGGAGGGTAATTGCAACGCCATGCATTTTTGTATATGTACGTGTATTAATTGAATATTTTTATATTGTTTTTACACTTTAATCAAGATTTAAAGATTTCCTTTGAGTTTAAGTTTTACAGACTCAAAAACATCGATTTCAACAAGATGAATCCATTTACCTTTTATTTATAATTAAGGCATTAACATTGTGGAGGCTTAAAGACATTGTAATTTAGAGATTTAAAGACATTGTAAACAAGACTTGTTTGTGCTTACGCATCGTTAGTCTCCAACTTCACCAGATCTCACCTCTGTATTTCTATTCACCAGACCTCACCTCACCTCCAGTAAAAGCTATTTTCTAATATGCAACGAAGAAAAAAGTATGCGTGTTGAGGTACTCGCATATAAGTGTGCTCATTGAAATGTGTTAATAAAATGCATTACGCTGTATTTTTTTTCAAGCATACGGCCCTGGGTCTTCTGAGCCCTGGCCTGTTCGACTGCAAATGATATGAAACATGTAACATTTTGGTTCTTTATATATTTTACTATAACATCTTGCATTTCTATGTTCACTGACACTTCATTTTAATTGTAACAGACGTAAATTATCAGGAGCTGAATAAATGCTGTTAAAATGCGTGCACTAAGAATAAAAACATGGGGGGACCATGCATAATAGATAACGAAATGAATGTGAATTTAAGGCTAATGGGTTTTAAAAGATGAAGAAAAGGACTATGAGATGGCTTGGGCATGTAGAACGAATAGTGACAAATGACGAACAAAACAAATATACAGTGTAAATGCGAGTGGAAGGAATGGGAGAGAGAGAAAGTAAAGTATGAGAAATATTTTGAAAGAAGAAATATAAAAAATCAGAAAAATCGTTGGAACTGTATGAGAATATAGATTTAGAATAAGCGAAATATGTGTATTGCGATAGATAAATCTGGCGTTCTCGCCTCTCTGCCTACCTAGACAGACACGGTTTGATGGTATGTATGATATATTTAAAATGAAAACATTGCCGACCCCTGACACCCGTTATAACTAAATTTAATTCTTACTTATTTTCGATTATTATAAATTTGACATCCTTTTACCTAAGTATAGCGTTCAGAAATAGTGACCTGAAGAAAAAAGATTAGAATCACGCCTTGCCATAGGAAACAAGGTTAATAGCGTACTTAATAACATGCATACCAACAACTCGATTTTAAGTTGTCTAAAGATGATAACATGAACATGTGTTGCGGGTGTTTGCCTTGAAATTGGCTCAAATATTATATTAGATACACGAATTTGTGTTCGACTTTCATTGTAACATATACTATATACAAATTACAATCTAGCGGGTTTATAACCAAGTGGCAATCTTTTCTAACGACCCACAAAGGGAATTTGTTTATAAAACCAGTTAGATCTTTTGGAGTCTCGAACCGCGTGGTTTGGCTTATAATACCGACGTTTCGAAAACGTTGTAGTTTTCATCTTCAGGGCTTGTTTGTAGCCAACTTAAACATAAGTGGATGCGCGCTGGATGCCGTAGGGGCGTCCCCGATTCGAGACTTCAATGTTAGCGCGCGGTTCATTTTCATTTAGTTGTCACATCGATTTGACTACGGGGTACCATGATAATTTGAGAGGATAGTTTATGAGACAACTGTCTTCCAGCTTGGGGATTGTGAGTTCGATTTCCGATGATATTCAGATGTGGGGTTTTAATCTTGTTTGATAGCTTCCTGATTGCTATGAATAGTTATTTACTGTACAGTCTAGTGACTAGACTGTACAGTAAATTTTGAATTTGAAGAGTTTGCAATAATTAATTTTGAATTTAGTTTGAAGAGTTTGCAACATGACAATAGACCCACTAGACTCTAGTGGGTCTATTGTCATGTTGCAAACTAAATTGTTAAACAAACCTTAAATCCTTTTTTTTAATAAAAGAAAGGCAGACTTCCCCCCAACTAGGCCACGAAAGTTACCTAAAGTGTTTCTCTATTTTTAAAACTGCCATACAGTGTATTTTATAATGGTACAAAGCTTATACTAAACTATCTCAGTTTTTAGCCAAAATGAGTTATTTCTACATATATTATACGTATATGGATTCCAAAAGTTCAAAAACCAAGCTGATAATAATAAACCGCACAAACTGCCACCATCATCATCATCAATGGCACTACAGCCCATTGTGGGCCCCGGCCTCCTCCAGCAGTCGTTGCCATTCCCCCCTATCTGACTGCCACCACTGCCACAAACTGCCACCGCATTATACGAATCATGATTTAGTATTTACCACTTTTTTAATTTAGTCTTCCGCATTACCAACAATCGAAGATGCGAGACTGAAGTGAAAAGAATAACTGGAACGGCACAAATGCTGTTATTTCAAAGCTGGAAAATACATAAAAGAGGAGAAACATTACCATCACGACGAAAATGCATAATTTTGATGGAACTCAAATAGCTTTCTGGTTAGTAGGGTGACATTGAGGTATGGACATAAGCTCGCCATTTTGCAATACTTTACAATTAACCCCTTTTCTTAAGAGGGTAACATCAGAAGGGTAAAACAACTTCTGTAGAGCTTTAGTCTTTCTCCAAGGTTTTCCTGTCTCCTCCACTCCTTCACAGACTCCTGAGATCCTGCTGCACGATATCTATGCAATGAGAAGTTCTTTCTCGATCTGCACAGTAACCTTATTTTGTGTTGTTGGGCTTGTTTATCTAACACTTCCATTCCCGAAGAGCTTAGAATCACTGATATATTAACGACAATATACTCGTATCTACGACGAGTCCTCTTTTCGATTCTTTGGGCACATTGCAAGTGGCCAAAGAGACAGTTTGAAGAGTCTTTTAGTCACTGCAAAACGTTGAAGAGCGACGCATAAAAGTAAGATCCCCAATGTGCAAGACTGATGGATGGAGAAGAGTTATCAAAGGATATCACGGGAACCACGATGCTCAGTCTTGAGCTGTGTGATAGAATGATAATGAATTATTTCTATTTTTCGAAATCAGGGTTATTGAGTTTATATCGAATTGCCATAAGTCGAATAAACGCTTTAGGAATGCGTCAGCTGGGAATACACGAGGTTACCATGAAGGACAGAATGCGGAAGGAAGTGGTTATGAGGCTTTCAAGGATCGGTATTGAAACAATATTTTACGAAAAGATAAACGGTATGATTATCACGTAAAGATCTTATATCCAAAAAAATTATGATTTATTAACTTGTTAAGTTTTTCAAAATCCTTTTTCAATCATAACTCTTTATAATATCTGTAGCCACTTAAAATACACATCTCAAGTGTGAAATACAATATATTATATGTTGGGTGAGATAAAAGGAACGTTAAATATTCAACCGGCATTTTATACGGTCAATATAATAAAAAATAAAATGATGAACAATATAGTAGAGACACGAAAAGTAAACTAACCCAATCCGAAGTTTACAAATTAGAATGCAATCATTGTTCAAATTTTTATATTGGCGAGACAAAAATAAATTTTAAAAAACGAGTTAATGAATATTTAAGATGCCTGAACAATAATAATTTTTCAGAGTTCGCTAGCCACCTATAGTTAGCGGAAATTCTAGGATGAGTCCTGTGGCAGCTCACAAATTTACCGCAATACAACCTTATGTAATGTATTTACCTAAATACCTTGCTATTTATTAGAATTGAGGTTTATATTAGTGTTGATAAAATAATTAAAATTACTGAACATCGTTACAAGGTTGCATTGGGGCCAATTTGTGAGCTGTCATAAGGATTGCAGCTTGACAATTTGAAAATTCTCGATATAAAAAAATGTACAAAATTAAGTCTTAATATAATCAACAATCAAACCAATTTTAATAATAATAGCCCTCTGCTTAATATGTTTCCTATTTAAAATCCAAACCCCCCTTGGATATCCAGACTCTGACCTGCCCGAAAGATTCATTTCCATTTTCATTTTTTCCCCGCCCCATTTACCATTGAATCACAACTCTTCCCACTTCTCTCCCCCTACCTCATTCCTCTTATACTCTGTACACTTGTACAGGAAATGTATTATGAGCAATTTAGTTTATCTTCACTTGACGATGAAGAAGGTTGTCTTCAAAACCGGTAGTAAACACAAAAATAAACCAGTGGTGAACACAAAAACATAAAATAATTGTTTTATTTTATTTCATTTTACATAAAACATGGCACCACAAAGTGAAACCATATTATAGTATTGTATTTTCGAAGATTCGAGAAATAATTTCAGGGAGTACTTAACTACTGTTTATAAACAACAACCGAGCTATATCAAAGGTTGAAAAAATGAAAATACATAATAATATAATATAATAGATTATTAGTGCTTAGCTTGACGTATAGAAGTGAAACTTGAATTTGGCAAAAGAAATATGGCAGAAAATTAGAGGTCTCAATGTATGCGAAAAGAAGGCGGAATGAAAACATCAGAAAAGAATACGTGGATGATTTTTTTTAAGTTAGATAAAGATAGGAGCTTTAAGATGGTTTGGACATGTGGAGAAAATAAATGACTAAAGGAATATGCAATTCAAAAGTGCAAGGTGTGCGTAGAAAGGTAGACTGAAGGAAATTTTGCTGAACGAATAGTCCAGATTTTAAGAGAAGGTAGAATTAGAAGTATAATTAAACGAAGATTGTGCATAGCGAGATGTATGAATATGGAAGAGACAAGAGTTGTGTGCATGGATAAACAAGTGAAGAGATATATAATGTAAAATAATCTAAGAATAAGAAACCAGTCTAGAAAAGTGAATCAATTAGGAATCAAACCCGGGCTGCCGCTGGCTTAGCGTGAATGTCAACAATCACTATCGTCAACGAAAGACTGCAACAGGTTAAATCGAATATATCGTTATGGAAGTTTTATATACCTTGCAATCGGTACTTTGGGTTTAATCTGTCAAGATTGTGTGCTTGCTAAAAAGTGTAACAACATGTGCACAATAATGCACATTGCGCCAATGCACACACAGGCCTCTTCTATCCACGAGATGCTGACAGCCATACCCAATCATAAGTGATAGCCTCCCATATAAATGAAATTAATTTAATGCCAACGGGCTATAACCCGTGACGAGTATAACAGAAGGCACAATACAAAGTGGAAGATCAGGGTACAGAGTACGCAGATTCGTTACGAAGACCAACAGTGCACTGGAGAAATAACAAAGATACCCTTGTGTGACGGGTAGGGAGTCAGGAAGCTACTATAAGCCTCACACCTTTGTCGGTAAACCTCGCCCTTTGACACAAAAATAACTAGGTACCTCATCTCACAGATTAGATGCACCCATCCAAGGGTTAATAGTTTTTTTAAGGTTTGTACCTTTGAGACATCAATTTGTCAATATTTAACGTAAAACGGAAACAATGTATTAATGTCTCCTTTTATTAATTTTGTTGGTTCTTCATACTTTTAAGTCATTATTTTAAACATTTTTAAATATCGACTCAAAAGCGTAACAAAACCCATAAAGTTGTAAGATATTATGTACGAGTATGTCAAGTTTTAACAATCGGGACGGGACGGTGGCCTTTTTTAATAATGCTTTTGCGTCAATAGAAGAAGCAATTTGGCATGAACCGGCGCGGCGCGGCGCATAATATAATACTTGGGCGCATTAAGTGTACTTATGGATTCTTCCACTATTTATAAACCGCAAGTTGTGGTTTTTATACTTAAAAGTCATTATTTGAAGCATTTTTGTGTAACTTGCATCTACCGAACTAGGGACATCAAGTGGTATTTATGAAACATTTATACATTGAAGACTACTCGTACATTTTACCGTGTTGTAACCTTTTGGGTCAATAGTAAAAGCAATTTTGCGACCAGAAAATGATGTTGAAGGTATGTTATATTCATGTTATACCGCAAGTTACTATTTTTATATGCATTTGTGCGTAATAATTGCCCCTAGACATGTCTTTTTGTAACCTTTTTATATTTAAGATGACATTTGGCCGTTTCGAATACTTTCGAGTCAACAGAGAAAGGAATTTGGCACTATACGAATGATAAAGTAATAACAATTTGGCACTATACGGATGATAAAGTAATAACAATTTGGCACTATACAGATGATAAAGTAATCACAATTTGGCACTATACGCATGATAAAGTAATAACAATTTGGCACTATACGCATGATAAAGTAATAACAATTTGGCACTATACGGATGATAAAGTAATAACAATTTGACACTATACGCATGATAAAGTAATAACAATTTGGCACTATACGGATGATAAAGTAATGACAATTTGGCACTATACGGATGATAAAGTAATAACAATTTGGCACTATACGGATGATAAAGTAATGACAATTTGGCACTATACGGATGATAAAGTAATAACAATTTGGCACTATACGGATGATAAAGTAATGACAATTTGGCACTATACGGATGATAAAGTAATAACAATTTGGCACTATACGGATGATAAAGTAATAACAATTTGGCACTATACGGATGATAAAGTAATAACAATTTGGCACTATACGAATGATAAAGTAATAACAATTTGGCACTATACGGATGATAAAGTAATAACAATTTGGCACTATACGGATGATAAAGTAATAACAATTTGGCACTATACGGATGATAAAGTAATAACAATTTGGCACTATACGAATGATAAAGTAATAACAATTTGGCACTATACGGATGATAAAGTAATAACAATTTGGCACTATACGGATGATAAAGTAATAACAATTTGGCACTATACGGATGATAAAGTAATAACAATCGTTAATTTTATTCATTTAAAATGAAATGGGTCATAAAGGGGTTTTTATTAAAGGTTGTACGTTTGAGACCAGATTTCACAGTTTTCAACGCTTTTGAATCAATCGAAAGAAGCATTGTTACGTTCCTATTACGAGTACATTAATAACATTTTGTACCGCAAGTTCCCGTTTTTAACACTTTTTATTCATTGTAATTTATTTTTAACAAACACTGTTTATTCCACTTTTTTGAAAAAAAAAAAAAAAAAAAGTGGAATAAACAGTGTTTGTTAAAAATAAATTACAATGTCTTTAAACCTCCACAACGTTAATGCCTTAACTATAAACAACTTTTTATTCAATTTAGAAGCATTTTGGTGTAAAACAGACCAAACTGTTATACACATACACGTATGTGTATGTATGGTTCCTATTTTGGTGTAAAACATGCTAAACTGTTATACACGTACACGTATGTGTACGTATGGTTCCTATTTTGGTGTAAAACAGATCAAACTGCTATACACGTATGTGTATGTATGGTTCCTATTTCTCATTTTGTACTAAAAACTGTCATTTTAACGTTTTTTAAGAAATTTTAATTCATTTTTGCTTGATGAGGACCAAAAAGTAATACTTATCGTTATTTTTATTAATTTATTGTAATACCGCAAGTGATAATTGTTAATACTTTTGAGTCAAAAGTTGAAGCGTTTTGGTGTAAAACAGAACAAAAATATGTACTATATTTATGTTATTTTTTCCATTTTGTACGAAAAATGCTATTTTAATGTTTTATGAGCTAAGTCTGTATTTACATTAATTTGGCGTTTCAATCTTAGGAATCCTTAATAAACACTTTATTTTCAATCATTCAAAGAGTGTTTTTATATTTTGAGACGTAATGTTTATCAAAATATGCTGTTTTCAACGCTTTTTGGTCCAATCGACAGCATTTTTGCGTAAAAACAGACCAAAAAGTAGAACATGTTTCTGTTTATTCATTTTTACCGCATTTTTACAAAAAAGTAGCATTTTTACGTGATACGGACCATAAAGCTGTATTTATGGTTGCTATTATTAATGTTATACCAAAAATTTCCGATTTTAACTATATACTAGGCGTATCCAGAAAGTAAGTGTACTGAGGCTCTCACGACCGGATGGATTTTATTTTCGACATGGCTACACTTCCGTGTAGCCTGACCCTTCCCCTCCGCAACGAGACCGGTTCGAGGTCAGTACGTTGAGAAGTGTCAACGCGACAACACGTTTCGTAAAATCATTTAATTAATTCGAGTTGTTGTATTTACGCTTTTGACACATTATAAGAATTCTCTTTTTGTTAAAAAGTACCTCAAAATGGTATTTTTAAAACATTTGTAATTACAAATGACGACATTTTGTTATTTCTAACGCTTTTCAATTAATATTGTAGTAGAAGTATTTTTGCGTAAGATAGACCATAAAGTTTTATTTATGGTTCCTTTTATATTCATTTATACTGCAGATAGCGGTTTTTATATTATTTATAGCCATTATTTAAAAAAAAAATTGTGAAAAAGTACCATTCAGGTGTGTTTATGATATGATAGCGATGCGACATTCAGCCTTTGAGACATTTGTCCGATTGTAATACTTTTAGGGGATAGAAACATTTTAGCGTAAAAGGGACCATCGAGTGGTGAATGGGTGCTTTTTCCATTTAAAACCGCACGTTTTTATGTATCTCCGTAATTATTTTAAGCATTTTGGCGTAAAAGAGACTGAAGATACGTAATATTTGTTACTTTGAAATTATATTTTGCCGGTTTTACTCGCTCTATAGTTAAAAGTAAAAACATTTTTTACTTTCTCTATAGTTAAAAGTAGAAAATATTGTTATTTGTTTTATCAAACACTGTTTATTCCACTTTTGTAATGGTATAACCCTACCGGTTTCAAGGTGCATACGTCATCATCAGGGGAGCACAAAGAAGACTTGTTAGTGGAACCATGAAGTGATATATTTTATTCAATTTGCTCCTTCAAAGGTTCGATTTCAAAATCGCAATTTAGCGTTTTAAACGCTTTTTAAGCAATAATAGAAACATTTTTACCTAAAAAGGGCATTTATGAAAGCATTTTTGCCTCATTTTTTAGCTTTACTTACTATCACGGAGCTTAAATACCCACACAGTAGCCAACCCCACAATGTTGTATTATCTACACATTGATATTGTATAGACCGGGTATCGGCGACCGGCTATCGCACGCGTGCCTCTGCCACTAGGTGGCAGAGGCACGCGGAAGGTATTTTTGAGCTTTACTTACTATCACGGAGCTTAAATACCCACACAGTAACCAACCCCACAACGTTGTATTATCTACACATTGATATTGTATAGACCGGGTATCGGTGACCGGCTATGGCACGCGTGCCTCTGCCACTAGGTGGCAGAGGCACGCGGAAGGTATTTTTGAGCTTTACTTACTATCACGGAGCTTAAATACCCACACAGTAACCAACCCCACAACGTTGTATTATCTACACATTGATATTGTATAGACCGGGTATCGGCGACCGGCTATGGCACGCGTGCCTCTGCCACTAGGTGGCAGAGGCACGCGGAAGGTATTTTTGGTGACATGGCATGAATTACAATATTTCAGTGCATCCATAAAAATAATTAACTAAAAGTTCTTATTTATAGTTAAACTTGTCTGTACTCCCCAAAAGATTTCTAAATTACACGCAAAATTATTAGTTTTTGTTGAAACATCATGCAATTGCTCACTGCGCGGCTCATTTTTTAGCTTTTTCCCCCTGAAATGAAAAATTAGCAACTTTTCAGGGGGAAAACTAGGATTTCCCTGATAATTTAGTTTTTAGGGGGAAAATCCCAAATCTCGCTTCAATTTTGAACAGGGTATTTAATTAATATTGCGCATGGTGCCAAGTAAGTAAATTGAACTATTATAAAGTTATATTATAGTAATTAAAACAAAAAAAAACTTTATGTGCTTTCTTTTACACGTTTTGTCAAATGTTGAAGATGTCAATATCCGAGATCCTATTTAAAAGGAACTGAAAAGAAGAAGAGACTGGATAAGTTATTATATAGTAGTTCTACGTATTGCCAGTCTGAATAGATCAGTACCTATTTCTGTACCTCAAATAGTTGTCAGGAATATATTAAGTGTGTGGGCTGAAAAACATCTGGTGTCCCCGTGGCTGGGTTCGCCCTATATTGGTGGGGTGTATTTTGGCCGAGGGGTTGCTATTAGATGAGCCCAGACCTTTTGATAGCTTCTGCGTCTGATGTATTGTCTGCAATTTATGTGTTTTTAGAAATGTTATTCAGGTGTGATCTTGTACATACTATGTTGCTGTCAATAAACCTAATATTTATTTATTTATTTAAATATGATCCTTTTATTCCCAACATATTGACACTGGAAACAGGTGGCGTCATTAACAATTGATGGTCCGGACACAACGATTGATGGCTGTGTGTAGTGATTAATGGCAATTGTCGCAGAAATTAAGCTTCCTTTTGCTTTAACTAATGGGACACCATTATATAACGGACACTTTGCGTACTATCACTGTACTGCGTCAATTTACAGATGCATACGTGACAAGTAAATATATTATATGAATACATCATTTTAAAAAAAACAAGGCCAACAACAGGTAATTTAAAGTGCAGATTCAACAACAACAACAAAGTGAAAACAGGTAATTTAAAGTGCAGAGTCAATTTATACGGATCTGGGTTTGTTGTAGTCTTTCATTTTTCGTGTCCACAGCAAACTAGGTCCTTGCCTGTATCTCTCTGAGGGTATGTAAACAAGGAAAATCATGTTGATATTTTTTATCGATTGTCGATAATTTAATATCCCTGTCACGAGCTCTCATCGACTTGATAAGGTGCGAGACTTAATGATATGTAAGTGCCACGCGAGGCGAGACTTAATGATACTCGTATGTAAGTGCCATGCGAGACGAAACTTAATGATATGTAAGTGCCACGCGAGGCGAGATTTAATTATATGTAAGTGCCACGCGAGGCGAGATTTAATGATATGTAAGTGCCACGCGAGGCGAGACTTAATGATATGTAAGTGCCACGCGAGGCGAGACTTAATGATATGTAAGTGCCACGCGAGGCGAGACTTGATGATATGTAAGTGCCACGCGAGGCGACCCCAGCCCAGGCATACTCAAAAATCCATCTCACAATTTCCTTTATACAATCATCGAAAACACACCATATATTATTTAAGAGTTCACAAAAAAATTAATCCTTCCTGCGAATCTAATATAATGTAAACTTTGTAGGTTAGATTGAAATGATTTTATTTTCCAATGATTTAATATTACATTTTTTATAACAAATAATTAACAAAAACTGCCTCAAAGTGTTTCAGCGTTAGCTAATACCGATGATTGCTACCTCATGGAGTGGCTCTATACTACAAGATTCCCCCATCTTCTGGCTATGTTAAGATAGTACCTTCTAAGTGTGAGGAGGGGTGAGAAGGTCTCTTATCAAACTGTCCCTTCAGTCATCTAATCCTCATATCTTATCAAACTGTCCCTTCAGTCATCTAATCCTCATATCTTATCAAACTGTCCCTACAGTAATCTAATCCTCGTATCTTATCAAACTGTCCCTTCAGTCATCTAATCCTCATATCTTATCAAACTGTCCCTACAGTAATCTAATCCTCATATCTTATCAAACTGTTTCTTCAGTCATCTAATCCACATATCTTATCAAACTGTCCCTTCTGTCATCTAATCTTTGTATATTATCAAACTGTCCCTTCACTTATTTAATCCTCATATCTTATCAAACTGTCCCTTCAGTCATCTAATCCTCGTATCTTATCAAACTGTCTCTTCTGTCATCTTATCCTCATATTTTATCGAACTGTCCCTTCAGTCATCTAATCCTCATATCTTATCAAACTGTCCCTTCAGTCATCTAATCCTCGTATCTTATCAAACTGTCACTTCTGTCATCTAATCCTTATGTATTATCAAACTGTCCCTTCACTTATTTAATCCTCATATCTTATCAAACTGTCCCTTCTGTCATCTAATCCTTTAATATTATCAAACTGTCCCTTCACTTATCTAATCCTCATATCTTATCAAACTGTCCCTTCAGTCATATAATCCTCGTATCTTATCAAACTGTCCCTTCTGTCATCTAATCCTTATATATTATCAAACTGCCCCTTCACTTATTTAATCCTCATATCTTATCAAACTGTCCCTTCAGTCATCTAATCCTCGTATCTTTTAAAACTATCCCTTCTGTCATCTAATCCTTATATATTATCAAACTGTCCCTTCACTTATCTAATCCTCATATCTTATCAAAGTGTCCCTTCAGTTATCTAATCCTCATATCTTATCAAAAATTTACGATGGTATATAGTATGATCACTTCACACGTACACTGCACCTTAAGTCAGATCACATATTTGTTTATTTATTTTGTAAAGCTTACATACGCAGGTTAAACCCAATTACGCATAAAACTTATAAAGATTTACAGTAATAAGAAAGATAAATTACATACAAAACTTAAAAAGACATAACATACAATAGCTACAAAATTGAAATCAGTGAATAAAAATATTACTTAAGTCGAAACAATCAATTCCCATATCGGAAGACCTACATAAGTTTCTTTGGAGTTCACCTCCCTGCGATAAATTTTCTGCGGTTTTCTTACAGAACATGCGCAGATGCGGGAAAGTACCTACTCTAATGGCCGCAGCCTCCACCTTCCTATCCTTACACTCAGTTTTTTTTTTTTAAATCTTTCAAAAATAGTGTGTTTGAATCCCAAGTTAGAGCGCCCTTGAGAGTTGGCTCTTTAAACAGCGCTATATAAATTGTATTTTTATTATAAAAATTAAAAAAACTTAATTGAGGAAACTGAAAATATTACATACTATATTTATATACATTAAATAAAATCACAGTGTTTCCCTTACAAAATATGTTCTTCTAAACCAATCCAGATGCGAGGAAGTGCCTTATGCAATGGCCGCACCCACTACCTTCATATCCTTACACCCAACTTATTATTATTTATTTTGCTATATATTAAATAGGTCAATATTTGTGGGTTCAAGCCTCAAGTTGGAGTGCCCTTAAGGAAAGTCTACTCTCTAAACGGCGCTATATAAATTATCATTTTTATTATTATAATAATAACATTCACACTCGCAAATTGTAGAACTTTGTCCTCAAACTTTAAATTAACAAAAAAATGAATAACAAGTAGAAATACATTAATGACATTTCTTAGCATTTTTCAAATAATATTTATATTTGTTGAAACAACCGACAAAAAATATGACAAAGCGAATTCTAATAAAAACATTCACGAAGACAAAATCCAGTAAAGCCTCGATTATATGACCTCAAAAGGGATTGCGAGAACGTCGGATAATTTCAAATGACGGATACACAATGCAATCGGAGTTACACATACACGTGCCTGTGTAGCATCCTGGCATTAATTTCTCCTCTTAATGGTTAACTGAAGTGTCGCCTTAGGAGCGCCTCGGTAACTGTTATTAAACTAAATGACGGTGTTCTATAGTAGGAACAACTGCCAGTTTACTAAGATATCTGTGTATAAAACCACTTTGGCAATAAGATTTTTTTATGGGTCTGAGAGTTAAGTTCTCATAAGAAGGAATCTTGGAATGTTTCAACAGCGTTTCCTTCGGTGCATTCTTCAGATTTACTTGAGTGATCACGTCATATATAGTATGTACAAGTATGTCTCGGCCCTGTAACGCTCTAATAGAAAAGCGAGTCCGCCTAGAGGACGCCATGCATTTTTCAGTCCACGCTCCCTTAAACACTTATGTTAAACTATAGAATTGTTCATATAATTAGACATGAAATAATTATACGAGTATGTACATAGATGGTTTAAGATTTAAATGGACATATACTCATTCATATTCACCACCATCGTCAAGAGAGAAAAACAAATATGTTACAAGTCAAAATTTAGACAATACAAAATCATAAACCATTTAAAAGGTGACGTTTCGGAGCAATTTACCCAGTCTTTCATAACGGTATACCATAAGGGTAACTTATTCAAGCATTTGCTGGCTGAGCACGAAAAGCTGAGCTCCCTTCCCTGTGATGTGTAACTAATACACATTGCTTCTAAAAGCTTTTATATCTTTATAAATATAATAGATACTGGGTTCAGATTTTAGTTATTCTTCCGTAATACATTTACGCATTGAATGAAAAAATAATATTAATAATAATTAGCACTTATCGGCCACATCAGAGATATTTTGTGAAAATCGGGAGTAAATTCACCAATACAATCAGACGTGTGCCAGTGTGTGACGTAGGTATATTCATTATAAAAACCCACTATGGGTGAAAAAGCGATGCTATTCACGTCTCACTCTCACTCTACTTCGGTATATGGGAACGCAAGAACTAGAATCTCCGTTCGCTCGCTTCTCTCGCTTCAGTAGCTCTCGTGCATCCATTTGAGGTGGTCTCTTCGCCCGTTTTGTGAACGTCGGCCGATGTTTTTTTTTCATATATTTAGCAAATTAAAGTTCAATTATTTTAACTTTTGACTTCAAATTTAATTCATTTAAGCGATTGGCTATGAATTTTCTTATTTTTTTCGATTTTAAATCGCTCATTTTTACAGGTGTATTGAATACACAGCACCGAAACGCGCATATTTTTTTAGCACAGGAAGGGAAAGGTTATTAAATAAGCCAAAATAATAATAACCTAAAAACAATACACGTTACACAAAAATAGAAAATAGTTTTACATACATATATTATATAAAAAATGAAGTTATATACTACGCTAAGATACGTCACTGAAAAACTAATTATATCAAATCAATAATCTAAAGTGTCCATACCCGATTTCCATTTCCTCTCTATAATCTTTTTCTTTTACCTTTAATCGATGATATATTATTTATTTTTAATATTTATATTTTCCTGGAATTTTATATACAAATAAAAAAATATATCTGAATAGTTTTCAACCATTTACGCATACTTCCTATTAAACATTTATCTTATTGGTTGGTAGAGATTGCCATCTGGCAATACACCAGTCAAATTATTAAACAATGAAGTGTTAAATAAATAAACGTATTCTTAAAATTGACGTTAATATTATTTTTTTATAATTTGACCACGAACGGATAATTGAGAATGTCAAAGGTGGATGATTGGGAGTTTACTGTATGTTTAAAAATATTAGAAAAACATAAACATGGTTCGATAGAAAAAACAAAAAGACAATAAAAAACCCAAATATGATACAAGGTGTGCCTGGAAAAGGTTATAAATTCACCATTCATCTTATTTTTCTCACCTTAACCCAAATGTTGAGTTATACACTATCGGGGTCGGTTCTTCTTGTCTGCAAGCTGGAGTATCTTCTGTTTTGGATAAGGTTATCTAACAGTATATTGTATCACATTCCCGTCGTATATAGTACAACCTGGTGGGGTGGGCTTATTGCCACGTGGAAATCTCATCAAGTCATATAGTACAACCTGGTGGGGGGGGGGGCTTATTGCCATGTGGAAATCTCATCAAGTCATATAGTACAACCTGGTGGGGTGGGCTTATTGCCGTGTGGAAATCTCATCAAGTCATATAGTACAACCTGGTGGGGGGGGGCTTATTGCCATGTGGAAATCTCATCAAGTCATATAGTACAACCTGGTGGGGTGGGCTTATTGCCGTGTGGAAATCTCATCAAGTCATATAGTACAACCTGGTGGGGTGGGCTTATTGCCATGTGGAAATCTCATCAAGTCATATAGTACAACCTGGTGGGGGGGGGGCTTATTGCCATGTGGAAATCTCATCAAGTCATATAGTACAACCTGGTGGGGTGGGCTTATTGCCGTGTGGAAATCTCATCAAGTCATATAGTACAACCTGGTGGGGTGGGGGGCTTATTGCCATGTGGAAATCTCATCAAGTCATATAGTACAACCTGGTGGGGTGGGCTTATTGCCGTGTGGAAATCTCATCAAGTCATATAGTACAACCTGGTGGGGTGGGCTTATTGCCGTGTGGAAATCTCATCAAGTCATATAGTACAACCTGGTGGGGTGGGCTTATTGCCGTGTGGAAATCTCATCAAGTCATATAGTACAACCTGGTGGGGTGGGCTTATTGCCGTGTGGAAATCTCATCAAGTCATATAGTACAACCTGGTGGGGTGGGCTTATTGCCACGTGGAAATCTCATCAAGTCATATAGTACAACCTGGTGGGGGGGGGGCTTATTGCCATGTGGAAATCTCATCAAGTCATATAGTACAACCTGGTGGGGTGGGCTTATTGCCGTGTGGAAATCTCATCAAGTCATATAGTACAACCTGGTGGGGTGGGCTTATTGCCATGTGGAAATCTCATCAAGTCATATAGTACAACCTGGTGGGGGGGGGGGCTTATTGCCATGTGGAAATCTCATCAAGTCATATAGTACAACCTGGTGGGGTGGGCTTATTGCCGTGTGGAAATCTCATCAAGTCATATAGTACAACATGGTGGGGTGGGCTTATTGCCATGTGGAAATCTCATCAAGTCATATAGTACAACCTGGTGGGGTGGGCTTATTGCCGTGTGGAAATCTCATCAAGTCATATAGTACAACCTGGTGGGGTGGGCTTATTGCCGTGTGGAAATCTCATCAAGTCATATAGTACAACCTGGTGGGGTGGGCTTATTGCCGTGTGGAAATCTCATCAAGTCATATAGTACAACCTGGTGGGATGGGCTTATTGCTTTGTGGAAATCTCATCAAGTCATATAGTACAACCTGGTGGGGTGGGCTTATTGCCACGTGGAAATCTCATCAAGTCATATAGTACAACCTGGTGGGGGGGGGGGCTTATTGCCATGTGGAAATCTCATCAAGTCATATAGTACAACCTGGTGGGGTGGGCTTATTGCCGTGTGGAAATCTCATCAAGTCATATAGTACAACCTGGTGGGGTGGGCTTATTGCCATGTGGAAATCTCATCAAGTCATATAGTACAACCTGGTGGGGGGGGGGCTTATTGCCATGTGGAAATCTCATCAAGTCATATAGTACAACCTGGTGGGGTGGGCTTATTGCCGTGTGGAAATCTCATCAAGTCATATAGTACAACATGGTGGGGTGGGCTTATTGCCATGTGGAAATCTCATCAAGTCATATAGTTCAACCTGGTGGGGTGGGCTTATTGCCATGTGGAAATCTCATCAAGTCATATAGTACAACCTGGTGGGGTGGGCTTATTGCCGTGTGGAAATCTCATCAAGTCATATAGTACAACCTGGTGGGGTGGGCTTATTGCCGTGTGGAAATCTCATCAAGTCATATAGTACAACCTGGTGGGGTGGGCTTATTGCCGTGTGGAAATCTCATCAAGTCATATAGTACAACCTGGTGGGGTGGGCTTATTGCCGTGTGGAAATCTCATCAAGTCATATAGTACAACCTGGTGGGGTGGGCTTATTGCCGTGTGGAAATCTCATCAAGTCATATAGTACAACCTGGTGGGGTGGGCTTATTGCCGTGTGGAAATCTCATCAAGTCATATAGTACAACCTGGTGGGGTGGGCTTATTGCCGTGTGAAAATCTCATCAAGTCAACGAGAAACTTATTGTATTGTATTATTAGACTTGTTGTTCTAAGATTTATTTTCAACCTACGAAAGTACGATCATGTAACTTCATACCAGAAGGCATTCAACTGGTTGAATGTTAGAAATAGATGGCAAATTCACATACTGTCACTATTGTTTAATATCCTTAACTGTCCCATCACCCCCTCTTGTCTCGCCGAAAATTTCCAAGGTCTTTCCAATCATGGATTAGCGCTACGCTCAAACAGAGATTGTTTATTGGCCTTTCCAGTTCACCGCTCCTCTTTTTTTACGCCGTCCTTTACTGTTCATGCAGTGAGGCTCTGGAATCAGTTACAAACCAATATAAGACTCGCTTCGTCCTTGGCATGTTTTAAGAAGCGACTGAAAAAACCCTTAATTTCTAGTCAGTAAAATAACGTGTTTCATTCCCGATATTTCTTTTCCTTTCCTCTCCCCCATCCCTTCCTTTCCTTTTGATTGATGATATCTCACTTTATATGAAAAATAATGTTCGGGTGATTGTCCGTCTTTGTGGGGTTCGTGGGCATATGCTCACGTATGTGTTTATGGATTTGTGGAGATGGATAGTCATTTAATGATTTATGCAACTATGTAACTTGCTTCATTTACTTTTGTCTGGTTGGTTGAAAGAGTTATTTATTTTTCACTTTTATTGCATTTGCAATAAAAGTGAAAAATAAATAAAAATCATTAAGTTCATTAGAATAACAAATACGACGAATGGAAAAAGTGAAATTATTTGTGATTGCCGACTGCAAATAAGCCCACTAGATTGTATTTGCAATAAAAGTGTTAAATAAATGAATAAATAAGTATCAACACTTACGTTGTATACAAAACAACCTGACGGGTTAATAGTCACGTTGTAATATATTCCAATCAATCAGAAAGGGATTGTATCACCACATTAGTTGTATATAATACAACCTGGAGGGG
This sequence comes from Odontocerum albicorne, assembly GCA_949825065.1. Classification (NCBI taxonomy): domain Eukaryota; kingdom Metazoa; phylum Arthropoda; class Insecta; order Trichoptera; family Odontoceridae; genus Odontocerum; species Odontocerum albicorne. Next base: position 329,962 of record OX463866.1, read on the forward strand.
TTATTGTCATGTGGCTAATTCTTCCATCCAACCAAAAAGTTATTAAAGAGATCTTGAGAAAAAACAGATAAGAAATAATAGTTTGACCTTAAAGCTGTGTTACTTTTAAATAATGAAAGAATCTTAAGTGAAATCAACGAGGAGAAAACCTTCTATTTAATGTCACCCAGGCCAGGCTGCCTAGATTATGAGAATTTCTAATTTTCTCTCTGTGCGTGACTCTTACTGAGATTTAATGGTTTCCTACCCTTTGGATAAACCGTTTTTCAAATATCAGTACATTATTCCATAAAACGGTTATAATTTTTTTTTAATATTTCTGTTTACAAGTTGAAATTTATTAAATATTAATGAAACTACAAAAATATAAACTAAACCTCATACAAAGCTGTCACTACTTAATATAACTCTTCTTCCTCCTCTACTTTTAGGCCTGTTGCCCTGCTATGGTCCTGCAGCATCGTTTCCCTCTTGTAACGTCGACTGCCAGCTGTCTTTCCATCTTTTGGGAGGTCGTCCTGGAGGTCTGCTCGCTTGGGGGATACTGTCCCTGGCCATTCTTACGGCTCTCGGTTCCACCATTCTGGATACACGTTCGTTCCAGAACTTTCTTCTCTGTCGTCCCCATCTGACAATATATTCAACTTCGTACATCCTTCGGCTTTCTGTATTTCGTACTCTATCACGAAGGGTTTTGCCAGCGATACTCCTGAGTACCTTTATTTCGCTGGTTCGAAGGAGATTTTTGGTTCTGACAGTGTCGGCTCTGAACTCTATGCTGTATGTCATTATGGGGCGGACACAGGTCTTGTGCCATATATCCTCACCTTGCTTTGGATGTTCATTTACTTGTTTTTCCAGATAGTGCTCTTTAAACATCAATAAATAGCTGCGGCCAGTAGTTATATTAAAAAAATAATATATCTAATTAATATAGAAAACTCTCATCATCATTGCTTGGCCCCGTAGTCTATAGTAGTATCCCCTCGCCATTTCAACGTCAATTCAGTTGGAAAACGAAGCTGTGTCGTGAAGTTTTTTTTTTTCAACGAGTGAGCTTTTTTTTTCTCTTTTTTTAAAGTATAGAAAAAACCGTATCCTTATACCTTCAAATACTCGGCAGAAAAATACCTGTGTCATTTGAGGAGAGTAACCAGGAGCGCGGGGTTCGAACCTGTGTCTTTCCGCACGGAAGTCCACAGTGTTACTGCACAGCCATGCACCTCATAGTAAACTATATTGACTAAAAGTCAACCAAAATATAAATTACGAATTCTTATTTTATTTAGCATTTTTCTTCAGGAAATGCGATTTAAAAAACACACAAAATCTCAACAAAACGACAACTCAATATTCCACTCTTATCTTATCTTATCTTAATTAATAATCAGATTAACACAATGTTTAAGTATTATAAATCTTCCAGCGATGACCTTAAATTTTATATTTAAAACCGGTATTTTTTCAAACTCAGTTTTCGAAATTTTTAAATTTATCCCAAAAACCGGTTATTAAAAACCGGCAAACTATAACTCCCACGGAGTATCGATGGTTTTAATCTATTTTTCTGTAAAATAATCTATCAATCATGGCCTTATAGTTCGTTATGATAAAAATAAAATACAAAACCGAAAACATAAATAATTTGTGAGAAATTTTTCACATTTTATCAAAGAATACTTGTGGTATAATAAACTTGTGGGACAATAAACTTGTGGGATAATAAACTTTTGGGATAATACACTTGTGGGATAATAAACTTATGGGATAATAAATTTGTGGGATAATAAATTTGTGGGACAATAAAATTGTGGGACAATAAACTTGTGGGATAAGAAACTTGTGGGATAATAAACTTGTGGGATAATAAACTTGTGGGACAATAAACTTGTGGGATAATAAACTTTTGGGATAATACACTTGTGGGATAATAAACTTATGTGATAATAAATTTGTGGGATAATAAACTTGTGGGACAATAAAATTGTGGGACTATAAACTTGTGGGATAAGAAACTTGTGGGATAATAAACTTGTGGGATAATAAACTTGTGGGACAATAAACTTGTGGGATAATAAACTTTTGGGATAATAAATTTGTGGGATAATAAACTTGTGGGACAATAAAATTGTGGGACAATAAACTTGTGGAATAAGAAACTTGTGGGATAATAAACTTGTGGGACAATAAACTTGTGGGATAAGAAACTTGTGGGATAATAAACTTGTGGGATAATAAACTTGTGGGATAATAAACTTATGTGATAATAAACTTGTGGAATAATAAACTTGTGGGACAATAAAATTGTGGGATAATAAACGTGTGGGATAATGAACTTGTGGGATGATAAACGCGAAAGAAATCAATGAAAAAAGACTAGCAAAACGAATACAGCGCAAATGTAAGTGGAAGGCATGAGACAGGAAGACCAAAGAAAGTGTGGTTGGATCAAATGAATATTTTTACAGAAGGAAATGTAAAAATGAATTCTGAAATTTAAGTTTTGTCTAAAATATTTAAAGAGTTAGGAAATATATCGAACGGCTTGTAGCGATAAGGAACCAAGTCAACGGGGCACTAAAACATATATTTATACTCGAATGGGACAGTATAAAAATCTGTTGATCCACAACAGCACTCTACTACCAACTTTGATGAATATATAATACATAAGTGAAAGGTTGTGAGAGAAGACAGGTAGAAACAGAATGAATGCTGTAGCAATGCGCGTGTTCTAGAATAGTACTAGAACAATACTAGAATACTACTAATAATACTATACTCAGAATACACGGAGCGACAATGGGATGCAGAATATGGAATGAAGGGATCACGGATGAAAATGAAGTTAAGACTGAGTATTGAGTAAGAAGGCTTCCGTGGCCTAGTAGATAAGACGCTTTTCTCCTAGCCCGGAGGTGGCGGGTTCGATTCCCGTTGTCACCCAGATTTAAAAAAAAAAGGATTCCAGTCTGGTTTTTACTCAATGCCTCTTTAACATATTTCTGGTTGGTTGGAAGATATTGCCAAGTAGTAAAAAGTTCACCAGGTTGTACAGGTATACAACGAAAGTGTAATATAATACAATAAGGTCAATTAGAGCTCTCTGAGATGGTTTGTGCATGTGGAATGAATGAATGAAGAAAAACTAACAAAAGTAATGTGCATTGCGAATTTAAATAAAAGGTGTTTTATAAAAAGATAAAGCAAAGCATAATTAGACCAAGTGTAAGATATTTTTAAAAAAGGAAATGTATGAAGCTAGAGAAATCGTAGGAGCTGTATGAGAAGGTGATTGGATGTAGAAGAGGCGAAAGATTTGTATCTCGATAAAAAAGTCTCACACTCCTCTCTACCCACCCCGACAGGGAGATTGCCTGATTGTTTCGTATGTATAGAAACATTGTAATTTATTTAGGAAAAAAATATATTTTTCACTTTAGAGAATGGTATGAACTTACCGGTTTCAAGGTTTTCACTTCATCATCAAGTAAGTACAATCAAGATGCCTTTAAACCTCGACAGCGTTAAAAACTTACCAATACTCGTAAAAAATACATTGTGATCACCTCAAATCGGTCATGATGTCATATTATTTTAATTATACTCGTATCTTGAATTTCGTTGAGAATGCTTCACATATGACAACTATCGACAAAGTCGTATTTTATAAAGAAATGTCTACATTTGTGGTGTGCCACTTTCCACGGAGGTGTGCACGCTGCGTCACCGGTCACCAGCATCGGGCTGCTGCGAGACCGGTCCTCCGACTCTGGGCGGATACCTGCTGACAGCTTCTGTCATAGCTGTTATGTCACAGATCAGCTGCTGAGGAGTTCTGTTGCCTTACTGTCTCGATGTTTCATTCTTGTTATTTACTGAATTACTGTTCATTCATTCGGATCGTATACTCAAACATATCCGCATTGGTAATACGGACATGATGCAGACTAAATCGGAGATTGATTTTAAACATTGTTTCTGATTCAAATTCCTTAATGGAATGTCTTCGTTGTATCTTACACTTTATAGTCTTTGAGAATTAAAATTTGTACATCACAATTTGTACGTCTTAGAACATGGACCATAAAAATTCGTTTGTTGTGCAGTGTCTAGATTATTGGAATTCAAATGATTCTGGTTTGCCTGATTCACATACTTCTAGACTCCAGTCTGCCTGATTTACATACTCCTAGACTCCAGTCTACCTGATTTACATACTTCTAGACTCCAGTCTGTTTTCAATTAAGCTGCCGGGCTGATACATGGTAGTCAGAAATATTGTCATATTAGTTCGCTTCCTAAAAGTCTACATAGGCTCGAGTCTCGTGAAAGGATTGATTTATATCATTAAAGTACTTGTATATCTGCATACAAGTACCTTAATAGATGTCTATTGTATCGTATACTATTAGGTGTTAACATAAGTTGTGTCTGTTTTTTTTTCAAATTTAAAAATGAGCACCAAAAGTAAAACAAAGTGGTAAAGTTTATGCGTCATTCGAAAGAAAATTTTCTGCTCTACAAGATATTGTGTTTGCTTTTACGTTACACATATTATTTTATTTGATTACACGCCTTCTAAATGGAATGTCAAGTAGACGAAAAAGAGCATTTTCGACACCTTCTTCTGTTCGCGTTCAATCGAGAGAATAAAGCTGCCAAAGCTGCTCGTGATATTTGCGAAGTGTACGGTGAAGATGCTATGAATGAAAAGACATCTCGTCGATGGTTTTTGCGTTTCAATTACGGTAATTTCGACCTGAAAGACATGGAGCGTTCCGGACGGCCAGTGGACTTCAATGAGGACCGCTTAAACCATATTATTCATGAAGATCCCCTTCAAACCACCGTAGAATTGGCTGAGCAGATGAATTATAGTCACATGATTGTATACCGCCATCTTAAATCAATGGGAAAAGTCCAGAAGTTCGGGGCTTGGGTTTCACATGTTTTGAGTGAAAACAACAAAAATCAACGTTCGACAATTTCTGCTGGTTTGCTCGCGCGTCATCGAGCTACGCATGACCACAAGCAAAGGTTCCTTAACCGTATCATTACTGGTGATGAACTGTCCTTTCATTTTTTGTCGACGAGCTATCCTTTCATTCATAGCATCTTCACCGTACACTTCGCAAATATCGCGAGCAGCGTTGGCAGCTTTATTCCCTCGATTGAACGCGAACAGAAGGAGGTGTCGAAAATGCTCACTTTCGTCTACTTGACATTCCATTTTGAAGGCTTGTAATCAAATAAAATAATAGACGTAACGTAAAAGCAAACACAATATCTTGTAGAGTAGAAAATTTTCTTTCGAATGACGTTTAACCTTTACCATTTTATTTTACTTTTGGTGCTCATTTTTAAATTTGAAAAAAAAACGGACACAACTTATGTTAACATCCAATATATAGTCTTAGAGAATTGGAATGTCTTAGAGTATGGGGAATAAAAACTCCCAATAATTTATTATTTGTGCCGCATCTCGATTATTGTGATTCTATTTATTCTAGTTTGCCTGATTCGCTAAATTCTAGGATTCATCCTGTTTTCAATCCAGCTGCTAGACTGATATATCATATGGTAGTCAAGTCAAGTCAAATCAAGTCAAGGCAAACACATATTCATATAAGTCCGCTTCTAAAAGTGTACACTGGCTCAAAAGCGTCGGGAACGGGTTCATTTCAATATTGATCTATTTGTGTTTAAGTTCCTTAATGGGTTTTCTCCAATGTGTATTTCGTCTGAGATATGTTTATTTATTTAACACTTTTATTGCAAATACAATATGGCGGAATTATTGCCAGGTGGTAATCTCTTTCAACCAACCAACAAAGTAAATTAAGGAAGTTACATGGTCTCATAAAACATTCAACCGACCATCCACCCCCACGAAATTCATGAACACTTACGTGAGCATACAAACCCCACAAAGACGGACAATCACCCGAACATTAATTTTCATATAAAGTGAGATATCATCAATCAAATGGAAAGGAAGCGATGGTGGAGAGGAAAGGTAAGAAAAAATCGGGAATGAAGCACATTATAGTACTGACAAGAAATTAAGTTTTTTTCAGTCGCTTCTTAAAGTATGCATAAGACGGAGTGAGTCTAACATTGGTTTGTAACTGATTCCAGAGTCTCACTGCATGGACAGTAAAGGAAGACGTAAAAAAAGAAGAGTGGTGAACTGGAAAGGCCAACAAACAATCTCTGTTTGAGCGTATCGCTAGTCCATGTTCGCCGCTAGTAGATGTTGCTTTGGAGAGGCGTACCACTTAAAGGTCGATTTCTACTTCATCTAATAAATTGGCTGTTCTAAATTGACCCAATAGGACGGGGTATTATGCCAGAGCTTTCGTCAGTGCTCCCCTTGCCTAAATATCTGACCACCTCTTCTGTCTTCATCCAGTTCATCCTCCGCCACTCCTCGCAATACCGTTCCTTACTTCCTTCAAATCCTTCTTTCATATGTGATTTTTAATAACTCGTATTCGATTTTTTTTAAAGATTAAATATATAATTCGAATGTGAACAAGAAATAAAATAAATAAATAAAACAATTATTTTATATGTGTTGTGTTCACCACTGGTTTATTTTGAGTTTACTACCGGTTTCGTACACCTCCCTCCGTCTTCATCGTCACTTCACCTGACGATGAAGACGGAGGGAGGTGTACGAAACCGGTAGTAAACCCAAAATAAACCAGTGGTAAACACCATACACATAAAATAAGTGTTTTATTTATTTCTTTTTTACATAAAACATGGCACAACAAAGTGAAACTAAAGTCTTTTCGAAGATTAAAAAAAATAATCAAATGTGAACATTTATTAATAAATAATAATTAAAATAAATTAGAGAACTATTGTATTTAAAGTAACTTTGTATTCAGAATTGTAAGAGAAAAATTAAATAAACGAACTGTGGAAATTTTGCGTTTTTTGAAATCACGTTTCCTTAATACTCAATAAATTAAATACCATATTTCTTTGAAAAATATCTTGTTGCAGTTTTTATTTTTTTAGTTTACTATATTTAATTTTGTATAAGGTTAACTTTATCATACATTGTTATACTTGTAAAGTTATAAATATTATATTTAAAAACTGAAATATGCATAAATGTTATTTAACTGAATATTTTTAACAATGAATTACTTTAAAATTCAATTGACTACACTAATCCCCGTTACACGTGTTTCCACATCCCATCTCGAAGCTCTCTCCAGGCGACATTCCACCTGAACAGAATCTCGGTAAAGGAAGTAGAAACACGTGTAGCGGAGATTAATTACTTTAATATTTGAAATCTTTATAATTACAGCATAAAAAGGAAAACGTGTTTTTTTAATTAGTTTTCACATAAATATTCTTGTTATATATGAAGAAAATTGAATGAAATTTATGCATTGCGTTATGTAGTTAACATTTTTTAGTTAAGTGAATTTAATTTAGAGACAGTAAAAAAAAGAGATATAAAAGCTAACAGAATGTCAATTAATTTTAAGTTTATTTCCTTATTATAACGCATTAAGTCATTTTTTTTAAAGGTCAAAAATAATCTGGCCTACGGGTATATAACATACCAAATACTCCGCGTTTAGAATCAAAAAGATTGTGAAAAATAAATTGTGTTCTAAGAACTAAACTCGAATATGGTAAGTATTTCACCTTACTCAATGTTTATTTAACACTTATTGCAAAATGGATTATTGCCAGGCGGCAATCTCTTCCAACCAAGCAGACAAAAGTAAATTAAGCAAGTTACATGGTCGCATAAATCATTCCAATGACTATTCATCCCTACGAAATCCATAAACACATACGTGAGCATATATCCACAAAGACGAACAATCACCCGAACATTCCTTTCCATATAAAGTGAGATATCATCAATCAAAGGAAAATGAAGGGATGGTGGAGAGGAAAGGAAAAGATAAATCAGGAATGAAACACGTTATATTACTAACTAGAAATTAAGAGTTGTGAAAAAAAAGAGTGGTGACCAGAAAGGCCAATAAATAATCTGTTTGAGCGTAGCGCTAGTCTATGTTCGCCGCTATAGTTCGGAAATTCTAGGATGAGTCCTGTGACAGCTCACAAATTTGCCCCAATACAACCTTATGTAATGTATTTACCTAAATAACTTGCTATTTATTAGAATTGAGGCTTATATTAAAGTTGATAAAATAATTAAAATTACTGAACATCGTTACAAGGCTGCATTGGGGAAAATTTGTGAGCTGTCACAGGACTCATCCTAGAATTTCCGAACTATATTAGATGTTCCTTTGAAGAAGAGTACACCGTGCCAAGGACGGAGCGAGTCAAGCATTGGTTTGTAACTGGTTCCAGAGTCGCACTCCATACATAATATATTTGTTAGAATTTATTCGTCCACCTCTCAACGATTACGCCAAGTATCGATCAGAGTTAGCCGTACTAACGCGACCCAAATACTTTGCATCTAAAGAAAAATACTTAATTGAATGATGTGTTATGTCATATCAACCGCTTTGCCACATTTTTCAATTATCTACAGCACAGCGTTAACCATTTATACAGTTTCAAACTTAAAATGAGAGTGAAGTAATCTCCACGTTCTGTCAACCATATTTGGAATATCGACAAATCCAAGTTGTCCTCGGTATCTGCTTGAACAATTCAATTTTATTTTTTTAAATATGAATTCTAGCTTGGTTTTCACTGAAAGCTTCAATCACATATATCTGGTTAGTTAGAAGAAATTGCTACATGGCATGAGCCCGTCAGGTTGTACTGTCGACAACAATATGTTACAATAGTTTTTGTAAGGATCTTCCAGGCCCAACCAGGAGTGCTACATCCTTTTGTAAGGATCTTCCAGGCCCAACCAGGAGTGCTACATCCTTTTGTAAGGATCTTCCAGGCCCAACCAGGAGTGCTACATCCTTTTGTAAGGATCTTCCAGGCCCAACCAGGAGTGCTACATCCTTTTGTAAGGATCTTCCAGGCCCAACCAGGAGTGCTACATCCTTTTGTAAGGATCTTCCAGGCCCAACCAGGAGTGCTACATCCTTTTGTAAGGATCTTCCAGGCCCAACCAGGAGTGCTACATCCTTTTGTAAGGATCTTCCAGGCCCAACCAGGAGTGCTACATCCTTTTGTAAGGATCTTCCAGGCCCAACCAGGAGTGCTACATCCTTTTGTAAGGATCTTCCAGGCCCAACCAGGAGTGCTACATCCTTTTGTAAGGATCTTCCAGGCCCAACCAGGAGTGCTACATCCTTTTGTAAGGATCTTCCAGGCCCAACCAGGAGTGCTACATTATTTTGTAAGGATCTTCCAGGCCCAACCAGGAGTGCTACATCCTTTTGTAAGGATCTTCCAGATCCAACCAGGAGTGCTACATCCTTTTGTAAGGATCTTCCAGATCCAACCAGGAGTGCTACATCCTTTTGTAAGGATCTTCCAGATCCAACCAGGAGTGCTACATCCTTTTGTAAGGATCTTCCAGGCCCAACCAGGAGTGCTACATCCTTTTGTAAGGATCTTCCAGGCCCAACCAGGAGTGCTACATCCTTTTGTAAGGATCTTCCAGGCCCAACCAGGAGTGCTACATCCTTTTGTAAGGATCTTCCAGGCCCAACCAGGAGTGCTAAATCCTTATGATATTTAAGAATAAACTAAAGAAGCATTATTCATCGAAAATATTCTTCTTACTTAACTCCCATTCGATTCCAATCCTAATATCTGTTTTCCTTGAGGTATATTTTATATTCCAATCCTAATATATGTTTTCCTTGAGGATTATTTCATATTCCAATCCTAATTAATATATATTTCCCTTGAGGTTTATTTTATATCCCAATCCTAATATCTGTTTCCCATAAGGTTTATTTTATATTCCAATCCTAATATATGTTTCCCTTGAGGTTTATTTTATATCCCAATCCTAATATCTGTTTCCCTTGATGTTTATTTTATATTCCATCCTAATACCTGTTTCCTTTGAGGTTTATTTTATGTTTTATATTTCTTTCGTTTTTTTCCTTAAATATTGTTTTCATGCAACACGTTGAAGAAAATCACGGATATCAATAATAATTATCAAACAAAAGCTGGTCGATTGGAAGAAATTGCTTTCAAGCAATAAATCCGCCATATGTATGTACTCGTACATGAAAGTGTTAAATACGTGTTTATTCGAGATGTGATGTTGACTCCGTATCCCATAGACCGAAAGGCGCACCGACGTCTCTGTCACTCAAGAATTGGAGAATACCGAAAGACTGACAAAATGCATATAAAAAATAATTACTCACTTCTGTCATGTTACAAGAAAAGACTATGAAAGTTGCTGCAGATACTCCGTATCCCATAATCCGTCCGTAAGGCGCACCATCATCTCTACATTTCAAGAATTGGAGATTATCGAATGATTTCAGACCACACGTAGAAAAATAATCCTTACGGACTTTGAGCATTTTGCAAGAAAAAATATGAGAGTCCGGAGATAGTTGAGGTAAGATGAGTAAAGGACAGGTATCTTATGGGATGGACAGATCAAATAAAGGAGTTAACAGTGTCCGCTTTAAGCGCTGCATTCACCATGGCCCAAGACCAGCCTAGGGAGGGATGCAGACCGGTGGTGTGCTGAGTTCAAGATACCATATACCAGAGGACTACGATGCTAGCATGGAGCAAAATTAAAGAAGAGGATATCACGTGATCAATTGATTCTATATATCTGCGGTGACGAGCAGTCCATGCAACATTTGGCACAGGTTTCGAGGAGGCCGGTGATTCCGTCACTTCTCATACTATCCACACGGTCACGACAATACCGCGATTACATTCACTGCATCTGGCAATATCCTTTGTGTTGCAGGTCTGTCGGATGCTAAATTCTCTGACCCTGTCTCTAAGATTTCCCCACGATGGTTCGTAGTATTGTCATCTCGGATAATCAAAAAAGTTCTCTGTTCTAGAATAGTTGTATCGTGTCGGCTCTAGTTTCGATACTATAAATTATGATCGGCCTGTCTTATTATTTCAATCTTTACTACCGATTTATATCATGTTTCTTACATAACCAGATATACATTTGTATAGTGCTTATTTGTATAAGAGTTTTCTGACCCAATCTCTTATCTCGGATGTTCGAATAATGCTATTTTGATTCTGGTTGTGTCGACTCTGGTCACAAAATATCCAACAAAGCCTTGAATAGGTGTATTGGAGCGTGACTTATGGTAATTCTGTACAAGAAGTTATTGCGTCTGCATTCGTAGAATATGCAAAAGCAATAAAACGGTCTCAGCCACTGCAACTGAAGTCTCTCTACTGGCTTTTCTCCACAAATAATTGAATAGTTTCTTGACATTTCTCCGCAGCTTAGTGATTACGCTAAGTACCGATTATAGCGAACCATAACCATGCCGGGCCGACCCGAATACCTCCCATTTATATGGGAACATTCACACTTTATATTGTATAACGGCGCATTATATAACATAATATAACTCCGACTGCGTTGGCACGTTTTATTTGTTTATAACCTTTTTTGTCCATAAAATGAACTAAGCAATAACAGGAAAATAGTTAAAATTGACTATTGTATTGGAATTTTATAAGTTACATCACATATAAACGTTTATTACAATATTTAAACAATTATAAAAAATGTATACGTCCAATAAATTTAAAAAATTAATTATAAACAATAGAGACACGGAAAGTAAACTTAATCAATCCGGAGTTTACAACTTAGTAACCTAGGCACCCAACAAGAAATTAGTAACCTAGGCACCCAACAAGAAATTTGTAACCTAGGCACCCAACAAGAAATTTTTAAAAATATTTCGGTCTAATAAAATGAATGGTTGAATTAAAATAGGCACTAAGTACAAAAAAAACTAAGTATGCAATTTCGTTCTATATGTCATTTATAATGAAACTGCATACTTAGTATTTTTTGTTTTTTTTTGTACTTATTTTAATTCAACCATTCAAATAGTTCAACTGGTCACAAAAGTTTTTTTTATTACAGGGCTGTAGCTATTGTGAACGTAGCCTGAACTGAACATAGCCAACTTGCATATCAAATCCATTCTCTGGCACTACCATCGAGAGGAAGGGAAGATGCAGATTCAGCAGAGACACATGACACGCATGATCAAATGTTCACCATCCCAAGAGTTAAAACATCTTTTGCCCAAAGGCAATATGCCTATTTATCTCCCAGTACATACAATAGGGTGCCGAATTCAATAAGGGTAAAGGGAGGAAAACATTTAAGGCAGTCGATCGTTGCATGGTTGTTATAGCGACAGGAGTTTGAGTGCTTGGGCTTGCAAGAGGAATGACTTATGGGAGAGGTTTGTGTGAGCTCTTGAGTGTGGTGTTTTTTGTTGTTTTATATTTATATTTTCGTATAAAGGTTTTTTTTTTGCTTTATGATTGTGTGCGGTATATTGTGGGATGAATGTTTTGGTCTGTCTGGAGTGATGAAGTGTGAGGAGTTTGATTTCACGTGATGTATACATATGTAATTGAGTGTCACTGTTTGTCAGGTTGATGAGAATGTGCAACGGGATTTTACATAATCCAAAATCGGAAAGAAGTATCGATTTATTTTTTTATGCTATATGTCCTCAGTCCTCAAACGATTGTCAGACCCGCACTCCTCTATGGCTCCGAATGCTGGACGATGTATAACTCTTACTCTAGGCAACTAGAAACTGCTGAAATGCGCATGCTAAGATGGTCGGCTGGTGTGTCCCTAAGAGACAAAAGCTCACGCATTCGTGGAAGCCTTAGTGTTACAGACATCAACAGCAAGATGGAGGAGAGGCGATTGAGATAGTATGGGCACGTTGGACGCAGAGCACCCGATCACATTGTGAACCAGGCAATCTCCATGGATCTTCCTCGAATAACAACCCGAGGAAGACCAAAGAATTCATGGGTGGTGCAAAAAGATAACCTGATGCAAAAGCACGCCCTGGGGAGCGTAGTCCGGGACGGAAGAACATACAACCTGAGGACGAGGAGAGCTGACCCCAACAGTCTTCGCAGACAATGAGTTGGGATGGAGCCAGGGAGAAGATATGTCCTCAGTGAGATACAGGCAAAAGCCTAGTTTACTGGGAACACGATAAATGAAAGGCAACAAACCCAGATCCATTAAAATTGTGTGTTCAAATTAAATTACCTGTTATTTTTTTCGCAAATCATGTATATTTCTTGTCATGTGTAAAATTTTTTTTGTTTTTAAAATTGTTCTTTTCCACGAGTTTGGGCATTTTTTCACGCAGGCAATAATTGATTCGCTACTCAATTGAAGTCGATGCAAATGGTATTTTGTCCTTTCAGCCCTCGATAAAAAGCCCCATGAAGAGAATATCCTGGACTCGAAATAGCGCAGAATCGTTGACCGGTTTTTTTTATCGTCCCTGTTGACATGTGTGTACTGTCGCGTTCTATAGGACAATTGCAATTCAGCCCGCGACCTAAATTGTTGAACGCCTCCAGTGGGACCACTTTGCTCGAGTTTAAGAATCTCTCGAAGCCTCGACGTTGAAAGAAAAAATCGGTTTCGTTTAAATACACAATCTATTATTAAAATGGGTATGGTAGATTTTGCTCGAAGCTGTTTACCCTTTACTTAGGAAAAGCCATTTGTCCGAAACGAGAATTATGAAATATTTTACTTAGACAGACCAATTGTTATATGAATTAGGGAAACCTGAAATGTGCAGACTTTGTAAAATTAATAAATGTAGTCATTTGTGATCTTAACCTTTCCCTTCCTGTGCTAAAAAAAAATCCGCGCGTTCCGGTGCTGTGTATTCAATACACGTGTAAAAATGAGCGATTTAAAATCGGAAAAATAAGAATGTTCATAGTCAATCGCTTAAATTAATTAAATTTGAAGCGAAAAGTGATAATAATTGAAATTTTATTGCCAAAAACATGAAAAAAACATCGGCCAACGTTCAAAAACCGGGAGAAGAGACCACCTCAAATGAATGCCCCAGAGCTACTGAGACCTGTGACGGGACTCGGTCTCGCACTGTTATACTTCGAAGGAAGAAACACAATTGCGAACTGAGATTCTATTTCTTGCGTTCCCATATACCGAAGTAGAGGGAGAGTGAGACGTGAATAGCGTCACTTCCTCACCCATAGCGGTTTTTTATAATGAATATACCTACGTCACACACTGGCACACGTTTGATTGTATTGTTGAATTTATTCCCGATTTTCACAAAATATCTCTGGTATGGCCGAGAAGTGCAAATTATTATATTAATAATATTATTTTTTCATTCAATGCGTAAATGTATTACGGAGGAATACCTAAAAGCTGAACCCAGTATTTATTATATTTATGGAGATATTAAAGTGGTCAGAAGCAATGTGCACTAGTTACACATCACAGGGAGGGAATGGTTAATGACGTCTCCATTTGGGTCATGTAGAAGAGAGTAGATTCGCATCGATAAGTCACTAAACCTCCATTTACTCTTTGCTATTATAAATATGATTATTTTAAGTTCAAATAAAAATAATAATAAAAGGCGAAAAAATAATAATTCATGGATTCGTTCTTCAAAATTTGAATTTATTCAAAAGGCTGCACTAATGGCCTACAAGGATACAAATTATCCACTCCTGATCTTAGACTAATAACCTACAAGGACACGAGTTCTTTTCTCCTGACTTAGACAGGGAACCTTAGACTAATGACCTACAAAGATACAAGTTCTTATCTTAGACTAATGACCTACAAAGACACAAGTTCTTATCTTAGACTAATGACCTACAAAGACATAGGCTCTCCACTCTTGATCTTAGACTAATGGCCTAAAAGGACACAAGATCTCCACTCCTGATCTAAGACTAATGACATACAAGGACACTAGTTCTCCACTCCTGATCTTAGACTAATGCCCTACAAGCACACAAGTTCTCCACTCCTGATGTTAGACTAATGGCCTTCAAGGACACAAGATCTTCACTCCTGATCTTAGACTAATAATCTACAAGGACACAAGTTCTCCATTCCTGACTTAGACAGGGAACCTTAGACTATTGACCTACAAAGACACAAGTTCTTATCTTAGACGAATGACCTACAAAGACACAAGTTTTCCACTTCTGATTTTAGAATAATGACCTTCAAGGACACAAGTTCTCCACTCCTGATCTTAGACTAATGCCCTACAAGCACACAAGTTCTCCACTCCTGATTTTAGACAGGCAACCTTAGATTAATGACCTACAAAGACACAAGTTCTCCACTCCTGATCTTAGACTAATGACCTACAAGGACACAAGTTCTCCACTCCTGATCTTAGACTAACGGCCTACAAGGACACAAGATCTCCACTCCTGATCTTAGACTAATGGCCTAAAAGGACACAAGATCTCCACTCCTGATCTAAGACTAATGGCCTACAAGGACACAAGTTCACCACTCCTGATCTTAGACTAATGGCCTACAAGGACACAAGTTCTCCACTCCTGATCTTAGACTAATGGCCTACAAGCACACAAGATCTCCACTCCTGATCTTAGACTAATGGCCTACAAGGACACAAGTTCTCCACTCCTGATCTTAGACTAATGGCCTACAAGGACACAAGTTCTCCACTCCTGATCTTAGACTAATGGCCTACAAGGTTACAAGTTCTCCACTCCTGATCTTAGACTAATGGCCTACAAGGACAACAAGTTCTCCACTCCTGATCTTAGACTAATGGCCTACAAGGACACAAGTTCTCCACTCCTGATCTTAGACTAATGGCCTACAAGGACACAAGTTCTCCACTCCTGATCTTAGACTAATGGCCTACAAGGACACAAGTTCTCCACTGCTGATCTTAGACTAATGGCCTACAAGGACACAAGTTCTCCACTGCTGATCTTAGACTAATGGCCTACAAGGACACAAGTTCTCCACTCCTGATCTTAGACTAATGGCCTACAAGGACACAAGTTCTCCACTCCTGATCTTAGACTAATGGCCTACAAGGACACAAGTTCTCCACTCCTGATCTTAGACTAATGGCCTACAAGCACACAAGATCTCCACTCCTGATCTTAGACTAATGGCCTACAAGGACACAAGTTCTCCACTCCTGATCTTAGACTAATGGCCTACAAGGACACAAGTTCTCCACTCCTGATCTTAGACTAATGGCCTACAAGGACACAAGTTCTCCACTCCTGATCTTAGACTAATGGCCTACAAGGACACAAGTTCTCCACTCCTGATCTTAGACTAATGGCCTACAAGGACACAAGATCTCCACTCCTGATCTTAGACTAATGGCCTACAAGGACACAAGTTCTCCACTCCTGATCTTAGACTAATGGCCTACAAGGACACAAGTTCTCCACTCCTGATCTTAGACTAATGGCCTACAAGGACACAAGTTCTCCACTCCTGATCTTAGACTAATGGCCTACAAGGACATAAGATCTCCACTCCTGATCTTAGACTAATGGCCTCCAAGGACACAAGTTCTCCACTCCTGATCTTAGACTAATGGCCTACAAGGACACAAGTTCTCCACTCCTGATCTTAGACTAATGGCCTACAAGGACACAAGTTCTCCACTCCTGATCTTAGACTAATGGCCTACAAGGACACAAGATCTCCACTCCTGATCTTAGACTAATGGCCTACAAGGACACAAGTTCTCCACTCCTGATCTTAGACTAATGGCCTACAAGGACACAAGTTCTCCACTCCTGATCTTAGACTAATGCCCTACAAGCACACAAGTTCTCCACTCCTGATCTTAGACTAATGGCCTAAAAGGACACAAGATCTCCACTCCTGATCTAAGACTAATGGCCTACAAGGACACAAGTTCTCCACTCCTGATCTTAGACTAATGCCCTACAAGCACACAAGTTCTCCACTCCTGATCTTAGACTAATGGCCTAAAAGGACACAAGATCTCCACTCCTGATCTAAGACTAATGGCCTACAAGGACACAAGTTCTCCACTCCTGATCTTAGACTAATGCCCTACAAGCACACAAGTTCTCCACTCCTGATCTTAGACTAATGGCCTAAAAGGACACAAGATCTCCACTCCTGATCTAAGACTAATGGCCTACAAGGACACAAGTTCTCCACTCCTGATCTTAGACTAATGCCCTACAAGCACACAAGTTCTCCACTCCTGATCTTAGACTAATGGCCTACAAGGACACAAGTTCTCCACTCCTGATCTTAGACTATGGAAGCTCGAGCAAACTGTATAACTTGTTTTTCTATAGAAAGAGAGTTAGTTTACTTTCAAAAAAGACACCAAGAAGTAATTTGGCAAGAGACTCGAAACAAATTATTCGTAACAACAAACAAGCATAACTCTTAGAATATTAGCATTTTATATGTCTAACTTCCTATTTCGCGACTTCTCGGCATTGAATTAAAAGAGATTAATTAGTTTTTCTATTTGGAATGCGTTAATATTTTACATAATACATTTCCCTGTCCCGTTAATCGAGACATTCATTCCGCAATAAATAAACAAACAGACACTTATGTCAGCTGTATAAAGAGTAAGGTCCGTGCGACGCTAAGCGGCCATTTCGGAAATATACAAATCACACTGCGAAGGATAATCGAGGTTCGCGTGTCAACTTAACTCACTTCCTAAAGAGTTCACTTTTGTTTAATCGCTGTGCGCTGTGCGCTGTGCGTTGTGATCTGCGAAACACTTTGCTGATCACATTTTTACTCGTCAATTTGTGTTCTTTGCACATTCAATTTGTGAACCAGCTAAAGTATTGTCGACATTTGAATAGGGAATAACGGACGACATGTATGATTACAATTCAAAACTTTCTAAATTATTATCGACATTTGAATAGAGAAAAAAGTTGGACATCTGTTATTAAAAATCAAAACTTTCTGAATTATTTTAGAAAATAAAGTGACATTTGTTATTACCAATCACTTTTTTAATTATTATCAGCATTTGAATAGGGAATAAAGCGCGATGTATAATTTGTTATTACAAATCAAAACTTTCTATATTATTATCAGTATTTGAATAAAGAATAAAGCGCAATATATAATTTGTTATTACAAATCAAAACTTTCTAAATTATTATCAGCATTTGAATAAAGAATAAAGCGCAATATATAATTTGTTATTACAAATCAAAACTTTCTAAATATTATCAACATTTGAATAGGGAATAAAGGGCAATATATAATTTGTTATTACAAATCAAAACTTTCTAAATATTATCAACATTTGAATAGGGAATAAAGGGCAATATATAATTTGTTATTACAAATCAAAACTTTCTAAATATTATCAGCATTTGAATAGGGAATAAAGCGCAATATATAATTTTGTTATTACAAATCAAAACTTTCTAAATATTATCAGCATTTGAATAAAGAATAAAGCGCAATATATAATTTGTTATTACAAATCAAAACTTTCTAAATTATTATCAGCATTTGAATAAAGAATAAAGCGCAATATATAATTTGTTATTACAAATCAAAACTTTCTAAATATTATCAACATTTGAATAGGGAATAAAGGGCAATATATAATTTGTTATTACAAATCAAAACTTTCTAAATATTATCAACATTTGAATAGGGAATAAAGGGCAATATATAATTTGTTATTACAAATCAAAACTTTCTAAATATTATCAGCATTTGAATAGGGAATAAAGCGCAATATATAATTTTGTTATTACAAATCAAAACTTTCTAAATATTATCAGCATTTGAATAAAGAATAAAGCGCAATATATAATTTGTTATTACAAATCAAAACTTTCTAAATTATTATCGGCATTTGATAAGATTAGAGAAAAAGGGCGATATGTGTTATCACAAATCAAAACTATCTTCATTACTATCAGCAATAACTTGTTGATATCTTATTTTAGATTTAACACTTTTTTTCACTTAGAACGATATTCAAAGCATTTTGGACAGATCTGAGTAATTATAATTATAAATATCAATGTTATTGCTCGTGTTGCCATAATTATATTCCATTTGTGGTCATCTTTTCTTAAATCTGTCCTTTATTCTTGTGTGATGCTGAAAATTAGCCAGTACAAACCCGAGATCTTAAAATCATCGATTGCTTTGAGAGATGGCGCCGAATGCTGCAAATCCCGTTGACCACTATCAGAAAGAACGTCTGTATACTCCAAGAATTAAATCTAACAGTACGACCGCCCTCGTGATGCATCGAGCGCATCCCGCTTTTCACCAGACACATTTCTAGATGCGATCCAAATAATGATTATAAGGAAAGAACAATTAATATAAAAGCCCCGTTTAGGGAGTAGGGAGTAGGGAGTAGACTCTCCTCAAGGGAACTCGAACTCGAGACCACTTTAATTGATGAATTTAAAATATTAACAAAATAACAAGTTGAGTGTAAAGACCTTCGACAATGCTGGGCCTCATAGTCGAGGATCTCCTCGCAAAGGATGAATTCAGCTGGAACGCGAAACTGTGCCATGAAGTTTGTTTTAAAGGAAACGAGCCGCTGCACACCAGTAAACTCACCGGCCACACCGCTGTACTGGATCCGAACGTAGACGATCGGAGCATGCCGTAATGTGTATATATTATTTTTGCAAAGTTATATAGGACCAAAATCATAAGTATCCTCATATATACCCGAGTGTTACTCGAGGGGGATAGCACAGCGCGGGGTTCGAACCGACGACCTTTCGCATGGATATCTCGTGCATTACTGCTCGGCCATGCACTTGTAGTGTAAAGATAAGAAGGTGGTTGTTGGGGCCGTTGGATCCGGAACTTCTCCGCGTCTGCATATGTTTATAAAAACATATTTAGTAATAAAACTTATCAAAGGGAAGACGAACTACAAAAAAAACCTTTGTATAATAGATCTTCCGATATACTAGTAATATTTAGAAGTACCAGTTATCCGGTAAAAGTTAAATTGATGTAATCAACCACAATACTACCTGTGCCAAAGTGTCATGAATCGAATCAAATGGAAAAATAAATAACGCTCGGCGCATCTTTCCTCGTCCTCTCTCAAAAAAGTGAAGTATGGCCGAGTCATGGAAAATCCCTGACATTTCTCCTTTCGACGAAAACTCCGTTCTCTTTGCGTTTCCTCTTTTTGAGGATTGTTTCTATAGTTCGGAAATTATAGGACAGCCTTATGTAATGTATTTACCTAAATAACTTGCTATTTATTAAAATTGAGGCTTATATTAAAGTTGATAAAATAATTAAAATTACTGAACATCGTTACAAGGTTGTATTGAGGCAAATTTGTGAGCTGTCACAAGACTCATCCTAGAATTTCCGAACTATAAATCGTGAATCGCTTACCAGAGGTAATGTTATTCTATTATTTATAGTTAAGGCATTAACATTGTGGAGGTTTAAAGACATTGTCATTTGTTTTATCAAACACTGTTTATTCCACTTTTTGTGACGGTATAACCCTACCGGTTTCCAGGCTTCCATACCATCATTAGGGAAGTACAAAAATAATTCAGTCTTGTTTGCGCTCCCCTGAAGATGAGGTGTGCACCTTGAAACCGGTAGGGTTATACCGTTACAAAAAGTGGAATAAACAGTGTTTGATAAAACAAATAACAAGGTAGTGTTATTCTATAATAATTAAATACACTAGACTTATCACCCATCTCAGTTAAGTTCGATCCCACGACCACGCACGCTGTTATATCATACATTTTATATTACGAGTACATGACAACAAAAAGTTCAAGACATAAACAACGTTATTTCATGTCGACACTTTCCCATATTATATATGTCTGGGTTTGTTGTCTATTATTAGTTTTGACCCTAGTAAACTAGGTTTATGCCTGTATCTGACTGAAATAGAAAGATAGACAATTTTATACAGCGCCGTTCAGAAAACAAACTCTAATCTAAGGGCGCTCAAAAGCTCGGACTCTATTTACTATACTTAACTTTGCTTGTTGAAAAGTTAAATATATCCCTCACCCCTCCCAGCCCCCTCTTCCTCCACACCATCAAATTAAAGTTTATTTTCGGATGACCTCTTCGTCTTCTTTCGACAACCTGTGGAGCAAGCATTGGTCGTCCAACAAACGTTTCAGGTCTTCAGGTAATGCGCCTATAACACTACAATCTCAATTTTTCATTTATAGTAAACCAGAGACGTCCTCAGTGGCCTAGTGGTAAAATGCTTATCTGCCGATCCGGAGGGTGCGGGTTCGATCCCTGCTAGAACCCAGATTTTTTTTAAATGGGATTCCTGTCTCGTTTTCACTTAGGGCCCATAAAAACATCTTTCTGGTTGGTTGGAAAACATTGTCACATGGCAAGAAGCTCGCAAGGTTAAAAAAATGTCTCAGTGAATGATTTGAATTAATGAATATCAGTAAACCTTGTTTTTTTAAGACGTGTGGCGGTCGCCCACTCGGAACACTGTGGGCGTTCATACATACGGTCAATGACCGATGAAATGACCTTTGCATTCCTCGACAGAATTAGATAAACAAGTCCGAAGTTCACACGCCGGCCATTCAACCCATAGCCGAGTGGACCGCATTCCATACTAGAGAGAGAACGCACCACGCTTGTCTCGCCAGTTCCGTATTTGAATGATACCTACATACAACAATTAATCGTTTTGCATTCGCAGAAACGAGACGTAGGCATATCGCGAGCGCATTCCCGCGCACATTCTAAAAAGATATAAATACCTACGTTACTAATAAAATTGGACTCTTTCCGCATTGCAATCTAACGTGTTTTATTATTTATCAATAAATCATCCTCATCATCTCTTCCCATCAAGGATACATATCCTAAAGACGCTTGTCTCCCAATTCCTCGGAGGTTTGCGGGAGGTTGAGATGTTTTAAAATGATTCCACTCTTGTTGTTATATTGGGATGCGCAACAACAACTGCAATGTTAAATTTTAATTAAGTTATGCAATCGTGTACCGCTGTATGATTCATTACTAGGTTATGTAGATGACGCACGAGTATGTCCATTATAAATATTATACGTTTGACAGCTAAAAAATGGCTGTAAATTTAAAATTCCAGTTCTTATTGCGCCATCCCATGAAATACGAGTAATACCTTCGGTCAATGGAAATCGATATCGTGACCTGATTCAAATTCTTTTTGGCATCAATTGAACGATTTGGACTTGAAAAACATGTGACTCCAGCAAAATGGATCTACTTGTCATACTGCTGATGAAATAATGGCTTTATTTCAGGAAAAGTTCTCCGACCGTGTAATTTCTCGTCGTGGAAATGTAAATTGACCGCCACGATCGTGTGATTTAACCCCTTTAGATATTTTTCTCTGGGGTTATGTTAAATCTCAAATGTACGCCAAGAATCCAAAACCCATCGATGACCTTAAATCCAACATCACTCGTGTCATTGCAGATATACGTATCCATTTATGTGAATCCGTTATTGAAAATTTTGCTCAAAGTGGTCACCTGTAACAGGAGCTAAGGTGGCCATTTGACCGATATCATTTTTTTACACATAATGCCCATCTGCACTCATTTTATTGATACCAATAAACACGAACATTTAAAAAACGTTTTTTTTATTAATTTAAAATTGTTGTTCTTGTTGAGCCACCCAATATAAGACAAAAGGTCTTATACAAAAACCAGACTAGAATCCTTCTAGTCTAACATATTTCTAGTGTGTAGAAAAATATTGCCACATGGTAACTAGCCCGAAAGGTTCTACTGTATACAATGAAAGTTACTAACTGTATTCTAATACAATACAATACATAGTTACTAACGGAGAAGCTTAAAACTGTATTTGGGTATCAAATTCCTTCCGTGGTTGCAGTCCTAAGACTGGTTTGCAGCAATTTGAACTCTTCTCCTCCATTCCCCCTTGTCCTGTGCGGCTCTTTTTAAGTCTGTATATGTTGAGCAGCGCACGTCCACCAACAGGTCCTCCAGGTACTCTCGGCGTGGGCGTCCCCTAGAGTTTGTCCCCTCGGTCATACCCTCCATTATGGCATGCAAGAGGCCCTCTTGTCGTATTATATGACCGATCCATCTTGCACGCCTTTCGGACAGGATCCTGAGCAGGTGCCTTTCTCCTTCGATTCGTCGGAGAACCTCTTCATTTGTGATGCGGTCTCTCCAGGAAATTCCTAATAGTCTTCTATAGGACCACATCTCAAAAGCCTCTAGTCTTCGTCTATCTCTTTCGGATAGGCACCATGTCTCGCAGCCGTACATCAAGATACTCCATACATAGGTCTTGATGAGGAGTATTCTCAGTTTTAGGTCTTTATTATTTGATTCTATTATTTTCGACCTTTTATTAAATGCAAGTCTAGCCTGATGTATACGGCTGTCGACCTCGCTCTTGGACCGACCGTCCCATGTTATTTTGCTCCCGAGGTAGACAAACTCCTTGGTGTTCTTTAGTGGTTTACCCGACATCACTATTCTCATCTGGTGCTGCGCTCGGCCTACAGTCAGCAGCTTTGTTTTGTCTTTATTTATCTTCATACTGTAGTTATTTTGAAGAATGCTTTCCATAGTTGTTAAGGCCTCTTGTAGTTCCTCTTCACTTTCAGCAACCATAGCAATATCGTCAGCGAACCTTATCATGTCCACCTTTTGCCCGTGTATCTTTACACCTTCTCTGTGACTCATTCTCTCTCTCAAGTCGTCAATCGCGCTCTGTATATAGGCGTTAAAAAGAACAGGTGACAGAGAGCATCCCTGCCTTACCCCTTATCTTATATTGGCTTCCTTTGTATCAAATACCGACCCCAAATTAACTCACATCCGTTCTTATGACTATATGCACACCATCACACCAGGAATTTAGGCAGAGAAGACAAATCTCCACTATTCTGTTCATGCACACAGACTTTGCTTTATCCTATCCATGCATCTCAACATATTAGATCTTCGTTTCTTATACTCCTTACCTATCTTCAAGTTAGTTTTTCTTCAACAACGTCTCGTCAAAAATAATCAGCGTCCGTCAAATCACTGATTCAGACTCCGCTCAAGCGCAAATTGCCTATTAGCATTTCCAGATCACCACTCTTCTTTTTTCACGTCGTTCTTTACTTTCCATGATTTAGGCTTTAAAACCTTCGTCAAATTACAATACTCTCGCTTCATTGTTGACTTGTTTCTAATAGCGACTAAAAAAGCCTTACGTTTCTCTACAGTGACGAATTGTTTCATAGTTTCTTCATTATTTATTTTCTCTATAAACTCAATTTATCACTTGTGCCACGAACGGTTTCTTCACAACGTTTTTGAAACCGGTTTTCAGTTTGAATGATATGAGGTGGAAACATATGTAGCGGGGATTAATGTACTTAATACTATAACAAAATAATTTATCATTAAATATATAAATATAGAGTTCCACAAAGTTAAAGCCGAAACTTTTGATTAATCTAAGAACTTATAATTTAGTTTTACACATTATACAGACCTCCATGGTCCAGTTGATAAGATGAATGTCTCCCAACCCAGGGGTTGCTTGGTTCAATTTCCGTATGCACTAAAGTTTTTCGAAGTGAAACTTCCATAGGCGCGGTTGGGCAAATTGGCCTGAACGTCACGAAAAGTGAAACGCTTCACTTTTATCTTAATTATAATTATAATAAATTAATAATTGTAATTAAACCGATTAATAAATATTATTATTAATATAAAAATAATATTATATTATATAATATTTATAATATAATTATTAATTTATAATATTACAATTGATAATAAAAAAAAATTGAAATTTATAATAATAAAAGTATAATAATTTTAATAATAAAATTTTATAATAATAAAAATATTTATTTCGTTTTATATTATTTTATATTTAATTCATTAATTTAATTTAATAAAAAAAATTAATCTTATTAATATAATTTTATTATATTTCTAATATTTTATAGTAATAAAAATATAATAATAAAAATAGGATAAAAATAATTAATTTATAATTAATATTAACATCTAAAGCAAGGTGATGATATACAAGACCTGTGTCCGCCCCATAATGATATACAGTATAGAGAAAAATCTCCTTCAAACCAGCGAAATGAAGGTACTCAGGAGTATCGCTGGCAAAACCCTTCGTGATAGAGTACGAAACACAGAAATCCGAAGAATGTGCAAAGTTGAAGATATTGTCAGATGGGGACGACAGAGAAGAAGGTTCTGGAACGAACACGTATCCAGAATAGCGGAAGCAAGAGCCGTAAGAATGGCCAGGGACAGTATCCCCCAAGCGAGCAGACCTCCAGGACGACCTCCCAAAAGATGGAAAGACAGCTGGCAGTCGACGTCATAAGAGGGAAACAATGATACAGGACCATAACAGGCCAACATGCCTAAAATAAGAAGAATTTATAATTATTTAATTTATAATTATCATATTTATGTTAATATTATTGTTGGTAAATAATTAAATTATTTTTTAATTACTTATTAATTTTATTTATTTAATAATAATGATTTTATTATTTCATTAATAAAATTAAGTAATTCATTATTTGATTTTTTTTTTTAAAGGAAAAAGTCAGGTTTTCACTTAAGGTCTCCTATGGTAAACATATTCCTGGTTGGTTGAAAGAGATTGTCAAATGGCAATAATCCCATCAGGTTGTACAGTATACAACACATTATGGTCCTCATGTCACTGGATGCCCCGAAATGAAGGTGATTACGAATTTTCGAAAAAAAAAACAAGTGGATATTCTTGAATCGAGGTTTAAGTGTACTTTGAATACAATCTTGTGTTGCTCTGTGACAGATGCTAGATGCTGTAGCGCAGGAAGATAATCTAGCGCAGGAAGACACTGTAGCCACGGCAGAGAAAATACCATAGTTTACCAGACATGGTTAAACCACCCACACAATATCCATGAAATTAATTTAAAAGATATTTAAAAATATAAATCCAGGGCCGTTAAGATTTTGCGACTTTTAAAGGTTACGTACTGAATTCGGTGCAGTGACCCAATAGCTATCATGCTTGGCACATTGATTCACCGACTGACTTTCCTTGAAAGCTTTTCCTCATATAAATAAAGAATATTTTGGTTTTCAGTGTTAGATTGTAAATCAAACACTGAAAACGGCAGTCTAAAAAGCTGTAGTCATACCATCTCTGACCCCATTGGGCTACATCGATGACCCCAGTTGTGACTGCCGTGCTTCAGTCACAACTGGGGTCATTGGGTCTATTCTCACTATCACCCAACCATTAGCACGAATCTTCGTAAACCTTGTCTAGTTTTATTATTCTCCCTATCACCCAACCATTAGCACGAATCTTCGTAAACCTTGTCTGATTTTATTATTCTCACTATCACCTGACCATTAGCACGAATCGTCGTAAACCTTGTCTGATTTTATTATTCTCACTATCACCTGACCATTAGCACGAATCGTCGTAAACCTTGTCTGATTTTATTATTCTCACTATCACCTGACCATTAGCACGAATCGTCGTAAACCTTGTCTGATTTTATTATTCTCACTATCACCTGACCGTTAGCACGAATCTTCGTAAACCTTGTCTGATTTTACTATCCTCACTATCACCCGACCATTAGCACGAATCTTCGTAAACCTTGTCTGATTTTAGGTGGAGCCTATTGATTCATATTTAACACTTTATATATCGATTCTGTGTTTTAACGTGATACTCGTACACTACGAGTAGATTTACGTTGAGTCCCGGTCCCGTGTTTGCACGTGATCGATACCTTTTTCAAAAAAGGACATATTACAAAACAAATATTTTTGCAAACAACATAACTTTTAAACTTAAATCTCCTGATATCTTATTTCTTACATGAACGACAAGTATGCGTGAATTCTGACGTCGCGTCATGTGTGCGCCGAGTGTACGGTAGTGTGCAGTGAAGTGTCAGATTTTGATATATGATCTGGAGACCAACTGCAGTCTACGGGTTCAATTAGAAACAAGAATTTGCACAATCCTCCAAACAAGTTTTCAAAGAGCGTGTCTAAACATGTGGTGATATATTGTATATTCCATCAACTGACAAAGAAAATCCCTGTAGATCTTGGAAGGTACTCGTATGTGCTGCACACGAGAAGAGAAGGGAGACTCGGTACATGTGGATGAGGTGTGGTGTAGCTCTCCACAAAGGATAATATTGGCGAAATTATAATATTCAACTTAATTACTGAAGTATTTTAAACAAGCATGCAAAATCTCATTAAAATATTCTTAATATAGTAATTTGACATAGTAATTTGAGTGAACCCTTTATAACTTAGATACTCGTATATAGATTTATAACTTAGTAATTTGAGTAAACCGTTTATAACTTAGATATAGTAATTTGAGTAAACCCTTTATAACTTAGATATAGTTATTTCAGTGAACTCTTTATAACTTAAATATAGTAATTTGAGTGAACCCTTTATAACTTAGACACAGTAATTTGATTAAACCCCTTATAACTTACATATAGTAATTTTAGTAAACCCTTTATAACTTAGATATAGTAATTTGAGTGAACCATTTATAACTTAGATATAGTAATTTAAGTGAACCCTTTATAAATAAGATATAGTAATTTGAGTGAATCCTTTATTAATTAGATATCATAATTTGAGTAAACCCTTTATAAAGATCAGAATTACTCGAAAACCCACTGGGGCTGGGAAAGTTTGTCAACATTTCGATCGGGTCTCAAAGTATCAATTCCCTTACCCCGACCTTTGACGACGTTTATTTATTTCCCTTTTTTGCATGTACGAATCTTTTTTACCTAGCCCTTGTTATTAATTTATGAATAATTTCTTCCAGTATGTGTCATTTATAATAATGTACAAATTAATTAATATTAGAGTACTGCACAGTGCCTACTTGAAATACTTATTAATTCGACCGATTTATATCCATATAATCGTACAATGAATATACTATATACTATTTCTCCTTGTTCCGCAGTAACGCGACACCCCGGCAATAAATATCTCGCGCCATAAACAATAATCAGCGAGTTTGCCCCTGCGCGCTGCGCACCGACTCCGTGGCCACTATGCTAAGTGGCCAGTATACAATTATGTTCCATTACTTAAAGAAAAAAAACCGGATCTCTGCGATTAGTGACATTAATAATTGGATATTATGTTTTTTGCAAGAATTTTTGTACATGAATATCATTATCCAGTCATGGTTACAGGAAAGTGAGAAAGGAAAAGTAAATACGATATGTGAGTGAGCGATGAAAGTTAAGGAATTCTGATATTTAGACGGTATTGGCTCAGATGACGGAAGAGTGACGAGATATATCGATAGGTGTGTTATGATAAGAAAATAAGTCAACGGGGTTTATAACATACTCGTATATACTCGAATCGGGCGCTATCAACATCTGTTAAAAAGACTACAAGTATTCTAGTGTCAATTTTGATGTATCGATGAGAAACTTAAACATGGCAAAAGATTGAAAAGAGCCGAATAAATTCTGAAGAAAAGCGTGCATTGAGAAAGTCAGCAAAATGAAAATTAGGAATTAAAACGTCAGTTTAGAGAAAAACATTTTTTCGATTTATACAAAACGATTCGATTTGTAAAAAAAAGGATTTTACCCCATCCCTTTGAGACATGGCATTTCAAATGTGACAGGGATCATCCTACATTTTCTCAAGTATAGTAAATTTATTCCTCATCTTAATATTATATTCCTCTCCAATACGTCTCAGGCACATCTCCTAAAGATACAACGGAGACAATCCACTAAGGGTACAAAGGGATACAAAGAGACATATACTCGTACATATTATCACGCCGTGAACCCATCAGCCTGCTCCAGTTTCTCTGAGTTAACCCAAACATACTGCCCAGAAAACAGAACTCATCAACCTGCTCCAGTTTCTCTGAGTTAACTCATACATCACACACACTTATTTATATAACCATAATATTTGATATCGCTACAATCATTATCAAACCAGAGATAAAGTTTGAAATCAATTTGTTCGCGACACTTATTGGAGCTAAAGACAATATATTATATTATCTCCTTGCTACGCTCTTCAACGTCTTCAACATCACCAATTCGCATATGTTGAAAAGTAAAAACGTAAAATAATTTATTGAATTTTATTTACATCCTTTTTTTTATGAATGACCGAAGTCATAGGTAACTTTAAACCCTCGAACACTAGGCGTAAAAAGTGGCTGTGTCGTTCGAGGGGAGTGGCACAGCACGGGGTCGAACCGACGACCTTCCGCACTGAAGTTCAGTAGATTACCACGCGGCCATACACCTCGTTAGTTACTTAGATACGGCTGTGACAGATTTTTTTATAAATACATAATTTGTGAAAAAACAACAGGTAATTTAAAGCGGACACAATTTTAAGGAATCTGGTTTTGTTGCCTTTCATTTGTCGTATCCCCAGTAAACTAGGCGTTTGCCTGTATCTCACTGAGGACATATAAATGAGAAAATAAGTCGATACTTCTTTCCGATTTTGGATTATATAAAACCCCGTTGCACATTCTCATCAACCTGACAAACAGTGGCACTCAATTACATATGTATACAACACGCGAAATCAAACTCCTCACACTTCATCACTCCAGACAGACCAAAACATTCATCCCACAATATACCGCACATAATCATAAAAAATAACAACAATTTCCTATTGTTGATTATACAATACCCCGTTGCATACTCTCAACTCGATAAACAGTGACACTCAATTACGCATGTACCATATATATCACACGAATCAAAACCCCTCACACTTCATCACTCCAGACAGACCAAAAAGCCCATCTCACAATGTCCCGCAAACAATCACCAAAACACACCACACTCAACAGTTCACACAAACCTTTGTTACGAGTCTTTATTCCTGCAAGCCCAAGCATTGAAACTCCTGTCGCATTAACAATCAAGCTCCAATCGACTGTCTAAATGATTAATGAAAAAGTTACATCTGACGTGAATGCATGAGACTGCAATATTTGCAGCTACCTGTTGTTGACCCCTGACTCCTCACGTTGTTCTTCAGCGCTTCTTCGAGCTATTATCTATCACGTCATCTGTGCTGTAGCTGATTGTTTCACCGCTCGATGTGCTGGAAAGTGCCAGATTCTTGGTAAATG